>BSAI01000201.1:3169552-3236678 GCA_036245035.1 Adrianichthys oophorus | reverse complement strand
ACAAACCTGCAGAGTTCATGCTCAGCCCAGTTTCCATGGTGCTGTTCAGGAAGCTGGGAATCTTAGTTATTCTCATGTTTCACATGGTGTCTTTAAAGAAAAGCTTTCTTTTCAGATTTGCTATTTTTAAAAATATATAAAAAGAAGAATGTTGAATTGGTTTTGCACTTCCATTAGATGAAAAGACCATGAAGATGTTTTTTTTCTGTAAATAAGAAGGGAAGTGTTGAAAGGGAAGGTTGTTTTGACATCACCTTTTGTATTGATTTTATGCTTTTCTGTTAAAACTGCTCACTTATTCTGGAAGTGACAAAGCTGGGAATAAAAGCTCTCAAACCTTGGAAGTCATTATTTTGTATTTCACCTCCCCCTCATGAAACATTGTTACTCAATGAGAGATTGACTTCAGGCATAAGCGGATCCCACAACAATAACATCAACTATCTCATCTGCATGAGTAAAGGACAGTGACCTGCCCACAGAAAGCATGCTGTCTTTGGGAGAAGGAAGGCGTGTCTGGATGCCAAAGAAAGTGATGGATGAAGGTGTGTATTGAAGAGGACAGGTCGAAGGTGATGTGATGTCAGACGAGCAACGCCCCCTCACCTGTCACTTCTATCCAACAAAGCCTGTAGAATCATCAGAAAACCACACGATTTTTCTGTACTTTCAGGAAGAAAGAGAAGCAGACGTGGATTTTAAAACGCCATGCCTCAAAAGCTGAGCTTGAGCTCAAAGTGTTTTCTTTTCATGGCCAAATTCAGTTAAGATCTCTGTCGCCATCTGGTGGTCAAAATGCAGTGAAGCGCCGTCAGACAGTGTGAAAAAGATGTTTAACAAAAATCGAATTATTATCCAAAAACAACCCTCTCTAAAACTGAAACAGCTATTAGGCACTAAATTCAATATGATGCAAGTATTATAATATTTCCTAATGCAATAGGTTTACTTCATCAGCAAAAAAAAGTTATGTTTGATCTTTAGGACTGACGATGCCGTCTTTCTCCGACTAGAATATCAGCCTGACAAAGAGGGTTGCAAAACCTCATAACTCACTGCTGGTTCTGCATGAACTACCTGTCGGATGCATTATTTTACACCAATGAACTAAAAAGGCAATCAGTTTTGTGCAAAAAAAAAAAACAGACTTTGGAAGGATGAAGCAGAAGATGTTTTGTTGCTCATCCGTGAGGTTCTTCGATGTAGTTTTTAAAGTTCAGCTTCTCTGAAGAACAGAAATCCTGTGACCACGTGACCTCAGTAAAAGCGCCTCCTCTCCAGTGTGGCCTCTCTGATCTGTTGCTGACATCTGGTGGTTTGTTTGAAATACTATAGGGTTGCAATATTCCCAAGGGAATTCTCAGCAGATCTTCACGCGTTTGTCGAGCCCACAGTGGTTGAGTTTCTTGTTAGGCAGACAAAAGCAGCTGATCCAGATGATTCAAAAACATCTCAAACCTCAGGAAGAACATGGTTGCAGTTTTATCAACCAAGACTAGAAGCCATAGGACGACATTTGAGGTGCCCTGCACACTCCACACTGTTCCTCAGAGAGCTGAAATGTGGCATTTCACTGCATTACTTGTTGTTCAGTCAAACTTTGGAAAAGCCTCACTTACACTCACTGTTGAACTGAAAGGACAAGAAAACGTCAGTGACTTTTATAAATCCACTAAAGATAAGTGTTGTTCATTAAAGCAGTTTGCCATTCCGCCTTGTTTTGGCTTTGAAACAAGATTTGACCTCCTCATCTGAAAGAGAAAAGTCCTACTGAATAATATTTGACATTCGATACAGGACAAACTCAGGCTTTCTTAAACTGGGCAGACCAACCCATAGTCAGTCAAACCAACTCAGTTTAAAAAGACTCTCACCAAAATGATGGACAGTCATGGAGTTTTTTCCTATTTACTACTTTTTTCTACCCAAGGCAGAATGAGACAATCCGGATCAGAAAGAAAAGACAAGAGAGGATGGCAGGTAAGAAGGGATCCAGAGAGCTGGAGGTGCAGAATGACACTGTGACTTTTCTGTTTACTGTGCACGGAGACGGCTGCTAATTGGCACAGCAAATTCTGCAGCATGCCCCCATCATTCTTCCCATCAGCCCTCTCCTTCTGTGCCGCTGCACATCCTGGCTCCTTAAGACCTTTGAAGATTTTTTTAGCAAAAAAAAAAAAAAAAAAAGAAAGCTGTGCTGTTGGAGGCATTCTTGGTGAAACAGTAAAGCAAGGAAATGAACAACGGGATGGCCGTCAGAGATTTGAGTATAGTTTGTGATATCTGGTTGGATCATTATCATACGTCTGTTTTACTCTGAACAAAGTTTAGTTTCAAGTTGGGTTTGAGGCTGAAGCAAATCAAATTTAATCTTAAAGCTTCATCTCGGTTCAGCAGCCGTTAAACCCAAAGGGAATGGTTTTTATTTAAAACAAATATTGTGAAGAAATTATTCAATGATCAATTATGATCAACAATATTTATATCCTTTCAAATATCAGTCAAGTAAGATAATATGTCAACAATTCAAAAGGCTGTTGATTAAGGTCCTCATTCATCCAGCTGACATGTGTCATGGTTTTACTGTTTTCTTTTGTTCTCATTTTGTCTTTTTTTCGGTGCAGGCTGGCTGTGACTCCGCATTCACCGGTGGATCTGGTTGAGCAGTCACATTTGCCTGCACTCATTAGCCAAACAGTATTTAAAAACACTTTGTTTTCTCTGTCAGCTCATCTTGTATATGCTCCAGTTCTCTGCGGTGTATTCATTGTGGTTGCCAGTTTTGGTTTCAGAGTCTTTCTTCCTCAGTGTGTGTGACGACCTTTTTATTAGCAGGGAAAACAGACTGTAAGCAGGGCTGCACGGCATCGCAGTTGTTAATGCTCTTCCCTCACAGCAAGAAAGCCCCCGGTTCAAGTCCCGGCTGGGGGACCGGAAACACCTTCCTGTGTGGAGTTTGCATGTTCTCCCCATGCATGTGTGGGTTTTCTCCAAAGACTCCAGCTTCCTCCCACCATTCAAAAACATGCTTCATGGGTTATTTGGTGACTCTAAATTGTGTGTGTGACTGTGGCCCTGTGACAGACTGGTGACCTGTCCATGGTGTCCCCTGCCTTTGCCCACAAGTGACTGAGTCCAACTCCAGCAGCCCTGTGACCCCGAAAAGGGACAAAATAGGTTTAGGAAATGGATGGATGGAGACCGTAGGCAAGTTTAAAACTAGTGTGTATAATGATGACAATATACTGTGTGGCTTCAGTCTCTGACTGAAGGAGCTGCTTTGTGGACCCACAGTCTAGTGCAGAGGAGGGTGAAGACTGTCCATGACAGGTTTCAGTTTTTATTTGTTTGTTTTTACAGTAATTGGGGTTCCAGCTCAAAAGCCAGAAAAACTGGATTTTAAAAATTAGAGTACTGTAGAGAATTCTGCCCAAATTCTGCAGGCATGACTACCCCGTTGAAACTCAGTTTAAACATTTAAACTCAAGTTCACAGTTAAGGAGGCTGGTTGTTTACAGAATTCTGCATCCAAGCAGATCAACAGAGCAACAAGTCGACAAAATGTGTCAGGATGCACCAGCTAAAGACACCACCCTGGACTTCAGACAGTTTTCAAAAAGACACCTTTCAAGAACCTGCAGGCATCCAGAAACAGTGGAATGAGGTGGAGGAAGAGCTTCAAAAACCACCACATTCAGGAGATGAGCTCCTCGGGTCAAAGCACTCCTGAGTCTGGGTTTGTGATGGCAGCATATCCTGTCACACCCACAACCAAACGCTGGTAAACCCCATACACTGCACAAGTTCTTTTTGTTCTCATATTTAATAAGTTTACAATTTCAGACTCATTCTTAAATGAACACACATTTCTGAGCTAAAAAAACATTTCTTCTGTGTTTATTTGTAGCACACATATTGTTTGGTTTGCTCGTTTTGGTTGAACTGACTTCACGTGTCTTGAGTTGCCAGTGCTGAGGTGATGCAGGTTGCTGCAGGTGTGGTTGGAGTTCTGCTGCTGGAGCTGTGCTGTGAGGCCAAAGGAGGAAGTCGAGCCATCACGGCCATTAAATGCTCCAGCTGGGCAATTGGACAGGCACCATCTCCAAAAGCCTCCAAGGGGAGAATTGATGGACTTATTTCATGTTTATTTGCTTTAATTCTTGCAATAATTGCTTTGTATGTCCCCTGTTGTGTCTTAGGTTAGGTCAGTCCTTTTTTGTGACTTGGTCTGTTCACTTAATTCTGTTCTGTTGTCCTCTTTGGCCATCCATCCCTCGCAGGGCTAACGAAAGAAACATTTCAACTGGACCAAGAAGGGCTGGACTGTTGACCAGTAGATGACCCGAGCTTGGGTGGGAACGGAGCATTTGTCTTTTTAAATCAGTTTCTAAACCCAAAAGCACATTTGTGAGAAATCCAGCTTCACAGTGGGTTTCATCATCAGAAATGTTCACAGCCACACTTTTGACCATAAAAATGAACCCAGTACAACCTAATGAAAATATCCTTCAAGAAACAATTCTGTATTTCTTTTTTAAGACAAAGATCCTAGCACACCATTTAAATCTATTTAGGGTCTTTTTCTTTGAGTGAAAGAGTTCTCTTTCACTGGACTGAGTGACTCCTCCCCCCTGGTGTTCCAAACAGGAAGTACCTACTGGTTCCAAGGAGCCAAAATCCCATAGACTTCTATGGATAAATAAACAGTTATTACTCAGTCATTCTAGTTGTCAGAATAACTATTCTTGATCTGATATCTATTTTTTTTACCATGTTCTAAGTAATTCAAATTTTCTTTTAAGTTCTTCAGGTTGTAAACTGACCAGATGACTCAAAAGTAGATGGTAGGTGCTGGCTCCCACATCCAAGGTTCAAAACATTTAACAGAGTTTCACAAGCTGTGTTTCAAGTGGTAGGATTGCGACATCCAACAAGCTCATTCTTGATTGGTGAGAGCGGTTCCCCATAGAAACAATGACCAATCACTGCTTACTGACCTCGTCTTGCTCCAACTTGATTACATTTCATTGGAGCTTGGAAGGAAACTATTTTTCTATGGGTGACATCACATGCAGAGATATCATCACATCCAGTTCTCATAGACAGTCAATGGTCTTTTCACAGAGTGGAGGGAAAGGAAGTGTTTTTGCAAAACTGTCATCAGAAACAATCATCTTCAGATAAAAACACAATCATAACGGATGTCTTTCTTAAAGCTTGTAAACAAATCTGCAAATCTGAATAGCTTCCCAACCAACCCCTGCGGCTCCTCGCTTTTGCTCTAAATGTAGGTTATTTAAGCTGTAGTGGCGTCCAAGTGTTGGTTTTTTTTCTGTTGTTTTTTTCCATGTTTCTCTGCTTCGAGGGATAAGTGTAGGGATAGAGAGAAGCCGTAGTGGTAGGAAAACACTTCGGATTCAGCCAGTTGTTCAGAAAATTCCCTAAAGTCGGGGGCATTTCAAACATGTCAACCAGTTTAGTTCTTGCTGTCTAAATCTAAATAACAGCATTCATGGAGAACATGACACTGTCAACTTGGCCTTTCACTTTAACCTTCAGCATTTCAACATAGACTCATCCCAGCAGATCATTAGCTATCCTCTCCCCTCCCTACTTGAACTGCACCACTCTGACTGTTTCAAGAGGGGCCGACACACACTCAGGGACACATCACACTCAGGACACTGAACTGTTACCTTCAGGACGACGACACAGAGCAATCAGAACACAGACTAAAAAACCGTTTCTATCCCACCACCTGTACCACGCTCCAAACATAATGCACACAAGAGCTGCTGAAACAGACTACTGTAATAAAAGGACTAGTATGTGAGTAGTTCTTTTTCTTTTGTGTTTTAAACTTGCCTTATATTGTACTATAACTTTGTCATTATGTTTACCTTTTTCTTAACATGCCACTGTAACTGCCCAACGGTCTTTCATGAAGCAATGATCTATTTTACATTTACATTACATCAGAAGTTATACCGATATAAATTACATTTTCTTTCTTAACAGTAACCATGTTCAATTCTTCTTCTTTTCCTTTGGTCTTTTCCCTTCAGGGGTCGTCACAGCAAATCAGCTTCCTCAATCTAACCCTGTCTTCTGCATCCTCTACTCTAACACCCACTACCTTCATGTCTTCCTTCACTGCATCCTTAAACCTCCTCTCTGGTCTTCCTCTAGACCTCGTTCCTGCAGCTCTAGACTCAGCATCTTTCCACCAATACATTCACTGTCTCTCCTCTGGACATGACCGAACTATCTCAGTCTGGTCTTTCTGACTTCATCTCCAAAACCTCTAACATGTGCTGTTCCTCTGATGGACTCATTCCTGATCCTATCCATCCTGGTCACTCCCAAAGAGAACCTCAGCATCTTCATCTCTGCTGCCTCCAGTTCTGCTTCCTGTCTTTTCCTCAGTTCCTCTGTCTCTGGACTGAACAACATGGCTGCTCTCATAATCTAAAATAAAATGGCATGAGTTGTTCTCTGTTTTAGAGATGAGAGTTTGTAAAAGAGTTGGTATTGAAGTGGAACCATGACAATGATCCATAGCAGGACTGGCTAATGACTGACAAAGAGTGTGTTCCTAGATTGGCTGAGTGAGGTCTGTATCCTGACCCTATAGAGATGGTCTGTTGTGACTTGGTGGGGCTTTGTGTGTAAAAAAAAAAAAATCTCCACTATCTTTTGGTTAAAAGACAAAGTGTGGCAAACTTTCCTTATAATGACAGAGAAGGGGAGATGGTGTCGGGGCCACCCTCACTCACCTGCCTGCACACGTGCTTGTCATCTCCTCGTCAGGTGGACCAGTAATTAGGACGTCCACCAGCCAACGTCGGTTCGTCTGTTCCTCACCGGTAGAGTACACCGACCTACAGCCACTGAAGCCAAGTATTTTGATTACCTTCGGTCTGGTTGCCGCCTTGCCTTCCACCTCTCACTTTGTGTTGTTAAGGTACACCTGGACTTCCCCTCCTACCTGCAGCCAGCTCCTGAACACCCAAGTCTTTACCTTCCTGGCTATCTCTCGAATAAAACTTTCTGTCTGCATTTTGGGTCCACCTACACAGCTCTGACAGAGGGCTCTTTTTCACAGATAAGTTAAAATACAACACAAAAACCAGATTATTTTAACTGCACATCTGTTGGGTTTTTATTCATTTGATTTTACAAACATTTCCCATTTAGCTTTGTCCTTTCCACAGTGAAAACACTAGTAGGGCAGTGTCCCTGTGAAAGAGATGCTACTGAACACCAGTGCCCCCCATGGGCAGCAGCAGCACCTGATTACTGTTAATTCAGACATTTGTTAAAACATGCTAGTACAGCAGAGCTGTGACTGACGACTGTTACTAATAAGACTATCTGCAAAAGAAACCTGAGTAATGGTAATGAACTAAGGATGGGGCGCGGGGGGGTGATTGACTCACAACATACGGTATTTATCTTTCTTAGCTAACTTTCTTAAGTCAGTCTTCTTGTGACAGCTCTCCACAGTTTGAGTGGAGAGACTGATGTTCCTCCCTGACCCTTGACCTGGGGCTCTGTCTCTGCTCCACCTGTAAATGGATATCCAGTAATCCCACTTGCTCTTCATTATCCTTCCAGATTGTTTCTATGACAACCTTGCCTAACCCTTTACCTGTTATTCCAGAGCTTCCAGCTTTGTTCCCAAATCTCCATTTGTCTCAGCCCAGAAAATCAGCCTAATAAATAGCTTTATGGTAATCAGGCTGACAAAGGGAAAGTCTTGCTGTCAATCTTAATACACCCCTTAAAATGTGCTAAAGCATTGATTCTGAACTTCAGTTCTCTGGGCCTACCATCCTTGATGATTTTCATGGTTCTCAAACTGAAACACACCTGCCTCTAATAAAAGTCATAATTCTTAGAGCCTGATGGTGATCTAACAATGAAACATGGTAACATGGAAAACATAGAAACAAGGTAACATGGTTACAGAAAATACAGAAACATGGTAACTTAGAAAGGATTGTAACATGTGCTACACTTCATCATGGTTTGAAGGTTTTGTTTATTTGTAAACCAGTTTCATGTGAACGATGCTCCCAAACATGGTTGGGAGAGGAAAAAGGAGAGTTCTGATCCACACCCCTCAGGAATGTATGAACGAACATACAAATGTGAAAATTGTCCAAAAATTGACCTTAAATGAAAAAAAAAAAATCACAAGGGCTTCATAGTGTGCAAAAGTATGGTTTCAGACTTTTTTTTCAAAGATTGCAAAGCTCTTTCATCTTGAAAGTAAATGACACAACACAAACACATGACATATCGACAAACATCCTTATCGACTTTATTAAAAAAACAGGAGAACTATAGACCTCTCTTCTTGTCCTACTCTTCTCATTCTTTAGCACTACTAAGGTCAAACTAGTATCAGCAGTTTGACGTGCCATTTCACACGGAATAAGTCCTAAATCTTTCCTGTAATCATTCTGTGGAAAGTTAGAGTTATCTAGAATAATCCATTCATCCATTTTCTAAACCCACTGGTCCCTTTCAGGGTCAAAGGTCTGCTGGAGCTAACAGGGTGTTGAGTGTGATCTAAAACTTTATAAAAAAAACATAATCTCTGTCTGGTCTTAAGGTGTTTAGATGCCCAGATTTCTGCCGTCCTACATGACACACAAGTATTTCTTCATAGAAGAAAGAATGCAGTCATTGTACATTTGTCATGGTTGTAAAAAAATGTCCATTCTTTATTTCTTAATTAATAATTTGACAGAAATAGAGAAAACAATTAAGTCATTGCAATTCAAACATTGCCACGTCGACCTGATTGATCCTGAAACCAGACTGACATTGATAGAAACATGGATTTAAGAGTCTGATTTGAAGTTCAGTTGTGCTCCAAAGTTCAGTTTGTGTTCGGATGGTGATTTGGATGGAAAATGTTTTTTCAAGCAATCCAAGAATACTGCATGAACAAGACAATCAACAGAGGTTTATATACATACAAAGATATATCAAACCATAGGATAATTAGACATTACATTATAGACTGCAAACTTAAATAATCCCACCCCCACACCCCCATTTTATTTACCTTAATTATTATTATCAGGTTCTTAAAATCAGGTATTTATATCTTACAATAACAGATTCAGGTCATTACGTGTCAAAGATAAAGTACATGCGATTATGTACATAGACGTAACATTAAATTAAATAAAGACCAATTACTTTAACCATCTTCAATAACTGATTAAAGTCTCACTCCAACTATGCATTTTTCTTTTGTAAAATTGTCCCCAGTTACCTTTTAGTTGTGATTGTGCAGTTTTTATCCAAAACCAAAAAGCCTTTGTCTTTTTTAAAGATATTTAATCGCCAGCAGCAGTAGCTCATTAGAAATACAATTGTGGTTTGTGGGCGGGACTGTTGGCTCGGAGCAATCCCGCCGTCTCCCTGTTGCTGGGAGCTCTCTGTGCGCTCACACGCAAGCTTATAGCCCTAAGCTAGCATTAGCGGCACAAAAATAATGGCGAGCAATATTGGATCAGTCCAGCCATACAGTTTTGAGCCAGAGGCCAGCACAGACAACAAAATGAATGTACGTAAGGGGCGGAGGAGCAGAGAGACTTTGGCACGCCTAGTGCCAAACTAACTGCATCATTAGTCTGAGCTTTTTCAAGCATCCGGTTTTCTGATCCAACACGAATTGAGTTGAGAAATACTCAGAAACACCGTTTCAATCATAAATGATTTTATATAGGTCCGCTATAATGAGAAAACATGATAGAAATACAAAAAAATGATTTTCATTAGAGTTTGTCAAGGTAATTTTCTTATTATTATATGATAATGCTGAGAAATAAAAAAGTCCATATTTTGTCTATTGTCCAAGGTTAAAGATACATGAAATCATGAAGGAATTCTTGCTTACAGGCTTGCAGAGGGGCTTCTGTGTTCACATTGTTTTAAAGTTCTCCATCTTTTTGCAGGAGCCATTCTTCTTTCTTCATTTAAATCTCATTAATTCAGAGTATTCCCACTGAAGTCCATGCTCTCACTTCATAGAGGGACGTGACAAGGTTTAATGCTAATTAAATGCAAAGAGGAAGCATACAATTTAAGCATAAAACCATGAAAAAATTGGGAAAATATCTAAAAACAACCACAAAAAAAAATAGATAACAATATTTCCAGAGGTCTTAGGATTTATGTTAGAAGCAGAAAAACAATAATTATTGTTGATTTAGTTTTTACGTTTTTTTCTCTAAAAATGGCTTTGTGTAATACATTATGTATGAGAGTCACATCTGTTCATGTGCATTAGCATGCTAACAACAAATTCATGAACAACAGTGACAAAGTATGGTATGGCGCATAAACCCAGTACAATCTGTGCTCTTCTTGCTTCTTGTTCATATGGGATGCTATTCACAGGCATGCATGACTAATGGCGCTGACACTGAAGGGTCGTCACAGACTGTTTTCTGTTCTGCAGTGGACACAGAAACAGAACGGTTCCCGTGTGTGCAAAAGGGAATTTGGAGAGGATGATACTGTGTTCACATGCATGCTTCTGTTTTACTGATTTACTGATGAAGGAGTTGGGCAGGCGGGGGTGTTCTTGTTGCAAGTGATATCTTTGTATTTCTCCTGAATGAGAAGAGGTTTTAGAGAAAATGCTGATTATCATTGGCTGCATTTCCATTGACTATGAAATCGTGTAAATTGGAGTTGTTTTAATAAATTTGCTTAGTGAAAATACAGCAATTCTTTCGCAAAACTGCCTTGAAAACACTTTTTTTTTCAAAATAATGATTCATGTCCACGCATTGTGCCTTGGGCACTGCACAGCGGGCGCCACAAGAGGTCCCACAGCATCACACAGCTCATCAAAAGTTGAGCAGAATGCAGGATTCACAGCTCCTCTGTAAAATCAACAACCACCATTTCCCAGAATCGTTTCATCCGTAGCCGCTCCCACATTTAAGGAGGTTGCCGCTCCATGGCCTGATTAAGAAGTCGACGTCTGCTTAGACAGATGATGAGTGCCAGTGCTGTGGCAGAAAGATGAATGTATGAACTGTAAATCAAAGTATCCTTCACATCCATCACCATGTTTTTGAATGGCTTATCATGTGAGTTGGTTTCATTCGCATAATTATGATTGAAAGAAAACAGTTTAATTGTGAAATTGTGTTTTTTTTTTTGACGTTTTGATAATTTTGATCAAGTTTTGCGCATTTGTGTAAATGAAAATGCAGCTATTTGTGACTGAAAGAAAAGGTGGAATTCAAGTAAAACCTTAACCTCTTTGCCAATCAAGCATCACTACCTTTGTTTTCATTCATTCATCTTTCGTGGAAAACAGTAAGGATATAGAATACAAACATAATGCATAGCCATGACATTCTTGGCCTGCAGGGGTGGTGCCAAGTGGTAGCTTGCGGTTACTCTATATGCAAGATTTTGCAAAGAAAGGAACCCCGTAGCAACCCCAAATATATTAAAGCCTAAAACTGTGTCCACGATGAGCACGTCCGGGGCGGCCAGTTTCAATGTTAAATCAATGGTACAGACGTGATCTGATGTCCTGTGGTGCAATTTGAGTGGTGCCAATGAGTTATATGGGCTGGAGACCCTAACACTAGCCTATTACCATTGTTCCATGTACATAAAGAGTGACACCATATTGGATGGGGCAGTAAACAATGATACAATGACAAACAATGATTAGCAGATACAGTAAAATTACCATAAAATGCTTATTTTTGGTCCAATTTAAAAAAAAACTGATCATCAGAAAAATAAGACCCAGGCCAATGGTATTCATGTTTTTGTACAAAGTGCAACAGATGAACGACATTTCAAAGTTTTCTATAAATAAACACGTTGTTAAACAGGAAACCCAATGCACACCTGATGCAAATATGATGGGTGGCACATAAAATGAGAGGCCTATACGGGTCTAAAAATGACCTGTACATTGTATATGAGATATACACAGACATCGCTCCATGCAGCGATCAGAATGAAACATTTGCAGTAGCTCCTCCCACACGTGACTGGAGCCTCAAGCTTATGAACACATTTTTGACAGACGTCGAACTAAAGTATCATAAATCACAGGAAAGGGGCGTAAAGACGGAAGCGGAAAGATGTTTTGGTCATCAAAAACAACATTTTTTACGTTCAAACAGCAAATTTGCCACGTGGCGAAGGAGAGGCGTTTGACGCTGGTACCCCAGTGGATTCTCAATAGCTCTTCACAAATGACTTACTGTTTGTTTTTCTACCACACTTCAACATCTCTTTCTTCTGACTTTGACAGTTCCAACAATTAAAAAGTGCAATTTACTGACATCATATAAATGTGCACTCCTGTTACTTTCCTTCTTGGAAATGTAATTTTACATAAAATGAAATAGCAACTCCTTAAAGTCTCTTAGCAATCCCAGAGAAAAAATCCTGGAGCCGGCCCTGTTGACCTGTAGTTGTGATAAAACTGTAATTAAGCATATTTGAAAAATCCATATTTATAAGAGATGTACAATTGTGAAGGAGCTGGATTAGAAGCTGTGTTTTTCTCCTCTGTGGATGACATGACATGAGCTCCCACTGATTGGAATAACAATGGTGGAGGGCAGATGTGATGAACAAAGGAGCTTCATCACTCTCAAAGTGCCTTCAGTTATGCCCTTTGTTGGTTGGGGTGTTTGTAGATGGGTTAAGGGTTGTGACCTTTCTTCTGACCCCTGAGTCATCAGCACACTTAACCTGTCATTTTGATGAACCCCTTCTTGTCCAGGCACTTCCAGATGAAGGGTTTTGCCTGCACAGCTGATACTGATCTCAGTGTTTTATTTGAATGATCTTTTGACTGACAAGTTCCTCGTTGTTCTGTGAGCCTGCGACCATCTCCTGGTGAATCTTTGCAGTGATTGAGGGAACTGACCAAGCCGACGTTAGTATATCCCCCCCCCCCCCCCCCACACACACACACACACATTCCTGTGTTCCCTAATTACCATTTAAACTGAATAGTGTCCATCATATATTCTCTTACACATGCCAGACTGTTCTTAGATGCACAGATCAGATGCTACTCTTTTGAGATGAAAACCTTTAGGATGCTGGATTTAGTAAATGAATGAGCTTGAGATGAACATGCTTTTTGTCTGGATCTGAGTGTATACTGTTTTATTATTCCAAATAAAGTTCCTAAGCAGAAGCCTCTCTGGTGCAGCAACATGTTGGAGCTGTGTAAAGAACCTTTGATGACAGGGTTTTTGCAGCTGTAGCTTGACGGGGACTGAAAGCAGCAGAAAACCCATTCAACAGACTGCGTCATCATGTCAAAGGTTCCAAAAGTCACTGGGATATAGTATTCTGTTTTCCAGCACTTTCTTATCCATGGAATGAAGATTTAAGTACCAACAAAGTGTGGAAAGTCAGTGGGATGTGTGTGTTAAGATGTCGGTTCAGTTCCCTAAACCTTTCAGCATCACTTATTCAGGGTGACGTGAAGTGCTGCACACAAACTTGAGTTTTTAAACTGACCAGTTCAGCTCCGGCAGTGGAATATGCGGCCGCTGAGAATGCACTGCCGTGTGGTTTGAGAGAAGCTTGACCCTGCATAGACCACCGGTTTAATCCAAACAGCCCTCCTGCTGTTTTTCAGACCAGCTGCCGCTGTGCCCTCCCCAGTCATCAGACATTCTCTTTGTTGCCAATTACAAAGTTGCCATCGCAGCATCAGTATCAGTGCGAGCTCTGAGAGAAAGGTCACATTTAATGATCTCAGATTTGTGCTGCTGCTGAATCCTGCACTGACAGAAAGAGCTGAGTTGAGCTAGGAAATGTTTTCAGCATTCCTGCTGACTTTAAATTTCTGTGGCCCTTCAAGCACATATGTGACTTAATTTGAAGTTTATGAGTTATTGTGACGATCGGTTTCTAGTTCTCTAACCTCTTTCTCTGTTTATTTTGTGCTGCAGGTCAAAATCTCACTTTTTGTAGACATAGTACACCTCAATAAGACACCAACACCAAATGATACACCAGCTACCGCAGGGTTTCCTGGTAAAGGACATTTACACCTTCTCTCAGACCCCCAGTGGGCACCATGCTGCTTGACTTCCTCTGTTCTGTGGCTCCAAAGTCTGCTTCAGACTCTTAAAGAGCGCAGCTTGAACAGCTTAAGACCAGTGATTTGCACACATGAACACTCTGCAGAAAGGTTGCTTTCTGCTGAAAAATAAAGGCAGTCAATGCAAATGTTTTAGATCTTGCTTTCATGGGATTTACATACTAAAATGTTTTGAACAATTGCCATGAACATTTGCTAAGACACACTCAAACCTAAAACCACACATTTGCACATAAACACAGTGATAATACACAGACACACAGCCCAGCCAGAGTCAAAGTGAGCCACGCAAAGGGAAGCCCACTCGTCAGAGGAACAGCCAAGTTAGTGCCAAAGAATGTCTCAAAGTTCACATGAACATGAACCCTCACATGTAGAAATACATGTCTCATGTGGGCCCTCCTGTTTGTACAGAGGGAAAGACCCTCGTCTTCTTGTCTTCACACTCTCTTAACTCTGTCGTTAGGATTCTGGCTTAGTGACCTCAGATACACTTGTTTTCTTTAGAATCGTCCCTCACAAAGCATGTCCCAAACAATTCATTTCAAAGGTCAACAGTCTCATGCTTGTACAGAGGAAGCTTTATGATATTTGAACATTTCTAGTGCTGACTCACAACCATGCATTTTCTGGTCTATAGTTCTGCTGCTTCTATTGGGTTATGATATGCCTTCCAAATGTGTGAAGAGGATACATCCATATGAGTTTAAGATCATGTGGAGAAATACAGGATGAACCCCCAACATAATCTGAGGATAGGCAATGGTTGTTGGATACAGCAGAACAAATCTCAAATGAGTACCTGTGACTCATGAGCAACACTCAGACAAAAGAATGAAGAGTCAGTAAATGAGGAGTAGATGAAGTGAATCTTTCTGAGCCGCTCTGTGCTTCTTATTTCTAAATAGTTTACTGGGCTCATTGATTTTCTCATTGAGTCAACCTCTGCGCTTCAGCTTGGCCCACACAAGCTGTCTGTCAACTGTCTCACAACAAGGCTTCTTGGATAGATACCTCCTGTTTGACAACCAGCCAGCCCCCAGAATGATGACTTTGCATAGAATGGTCATGAGGGTGCATCTTCACTAGAGCTTTGAAAACCCCACACGTAGGAATACATCCAAATAAAAAAGGTAAATAGATTTTCTTGATATTGCTTGTTACTTTTTTCCCAAGTGAGACAAATACATAGCCATCACCCCAGTTTGCAGAAGAAAATGCCTTTGTATCATCGATTCTGCAGAGGTGTTTATCAATGAGCATGATGATTATTTCTCCTCTCCTTAATTGTATTGGCTGACTGTACACGTTTGAGGAGTCTCTGTGAGGCACTCCTCCATCAATCTGTGTTCACCTACAGCAAATACATTTTTTTAAATAGATTCATTGTTCTTCCTCACCTCTCATGTTCACTTTCTCTCCAGATATTAGCAGTGAGCCTCAGACTCTATTTCCACTGCATTACACCCTGTGTTTGAAATGAGCAAGAAAAATAAAAGGGACGAGAACAAGGAAAAAACAGCTATGAACCCAAGATTATTGAGACTGCTTGAAGTGTCTGTGTGTGTGTGTGTTTGTGTGTGTGCAAGTATGCGTTTGTATGTGCGTGTGTCAGGCAAGGCAGTGCCTCACCTACCATCATGAGATATATACTAGTTAAAAAATATAATAAATATACTAATAAAAAGTATGTGTTCACTAATCTATTCTAAAAATGCAATTTATATTTATGATTTTTGTACTCAAAATGTCTATATTTTTCATATATCCTGTTCAGTAACAGTGTAGGCTGTGAGGTGAGGCAGCACCAAGCTCTACCTCATGTTAGATTGCATTATTCTATGCAAACTGGATCGACTGTGCGCCTTTAGCTTTCTCAGCATATGCTAATTTTCCAGTTCTTTATCCAAGTTTTTTAATAGATTAAATACATTTTTATTATTTTCACTAGCATTCCATATAACTGGTAATGGTATGTACTGTATATCCCTTATTTAGAGTTCCAATTTGAACGCAAGCCAAACTGAAAAAAGCACAAGGTGAGGCAGGCAGTAGCTCTGTCTGTTAGCAGGAGACAGCAATGTATGACTGCGATTTTCCTAGAATGGCCTTGTAGATAAAGTATAGCCAGTGTCTTTGTTGTCTGAGGTTAAGTGAAGGCCATGACAGCACTGAGTACAATTCACAGTAGGTAGAATTGGTGATGAGGCAGAGGACAACACTGTGATAAACTGAGTCCAGGCGGTGGTGGGCTGAAGAAGCAGCATTCACGTACAGAATGTCCCCAAAATCCAGAACTGGGAGGAAGGTGGTTTAAATAAGTCTCAGCTTCAGCTGATGGAGAGAAAACTGAAACTGATGGAAAGCACTCTGAAACTCATTCACGACATGACTGATGGAAGAGGCCAACCCGTTCTCACTCCATCACAAGCATTCCATCACATATTGATGCATGGGTAGGAGCCCTCCGCGTCAAAAATTGATGCTTCGGGTGTACCCAACTCGTGTTTTTTTTTGACTCGCTAGCTCATCCAGTTAAATCAAGGTTCCCCAACCTCTAGGCTGCAAACCGGTACCCTAACCGTAATCAGGTACCCCAACCCTAACCATAAACTGGTGCGGATCGGTTCCTGACGCGGTACATAACGCGGACCAAACCTCGGGACGCATCGGACAAAACAACTGGACCCCTGATTTAATCAGAACAGCCGGTGCATTAAAAACCAAACACCTGGTGCATCAAATGAGTAGGGGGCACCCAAAGCTTGAAAGAGTGCGCCAAAATGTGACTACTTGGGAGTGAGAACGTGCTGAAGAGGCAGTTGTGTAGATCATAGTATCCTCTGGATATAGATGGAACTTAACATTTTGCATTTGACTACCCAAGTTTTTTATAAAACAGTGAAAAGCACAGGATCCAAAATCGAACCTTGTGCAACTTCTCTGCTGATGTTCTAGAAGTCTGATTTCACACCTTCATCAAACACACATTGGGTTCTCTCTGAAAGATAGTTTCTAAACCACTGAGTGGCAGAATTACCTATACCAGTGTTACTTAGTCTGTGTAGTTGTAGTAACTGATGGTCAACAGTGTCGAAGGCCTTAGATCAATCAAAAGTACAGCACAATGCAGTTTTTTATTCAAGGCATTGACTATGTGATTTGTTACAGACACTGCAGCTGTTGTTGTACTGTGGCCTGCCCTGAAGTCTGGTTAAGTTTCACACAAAACATAGTTGGATGCTAGAAAATCTTTTTATTGAGAATTAACATGTGATTAACGAATTTTGAAAGAACTGTTAATTTGGAAATGAGCGCCTAGTTGATTTAAATCTGATTGCTCTCCACCTTTCAGGACAGGGAGAACTTTGGCTGTCTTCCAAACTTCCGGAATTCTGTTTGTGTCAAACTCAAATTGAAAACGTGGGCAATGTATGGACTTCATTTACAAAAAAATATGTTAGAGCTTTTCAAAATAGATTGTCCCTCCATGAACCACTTTATGTGGTGGAGGGTATTGAAAGCATGTTTGCCCCTGAACAGGTTTCCCATGGTAGACAAAGAGTTCAAAAAACACTTTATTAAAAATACACAGCAAGATTTTGCGATGTTTCCATAATTGGCATCACCAGGGCCCCACTCTGCATCTAGGCCTTAGGTTGGGGCTTCGCAGGTGACAGCATGGTGCCAACCGGGGCCTCTCCAGCAGGCACCAGCTGGGTCCAGCCTGAAAAAAATACGTGGGCCCGCCACCCATAGAAGAGCGGAAAATGGGCCGGTGCAATGTGGTTTGGGTAGCAGTCAAAAGTTGGTGCCTTGGCGGCCCAAACTCAGGTCATGTGGGTGACACCTGGAGGGGCGTGAATGGAAAGAATAGCCTCTCTGATCTGAATACTTTGAGGATCCCCGCAGTCCTGCTGACACGCCTCTTCTTGAGGAAGCAGAGGCTGAGGACTTTGATGTGGGACTGTCCATCACCCAAACTGAAATCACAGAGGTGATTTTAGCTTGGGTGATGAGCTCCTCTGTGGCAAGGCACTGGGAGTACCTCAAAGTACCTCAAATCTCTGGATGTTGTGGGAGTTCCTCGGCTGACACTGAAGCATTGCATGGTCATAGGGAACTGTACCAGCGAACTAGCAAACAGGGGTGGTGCTTCCCCTTTTTAAGAAGGGGGACCGGAGGCTGTGTTCCAACTACCGGGAAATCCCACTCCTCAGCCTCCCTGGGAAAGTCTATGCCAGGGTACTGGAGGGAGAGTTCATCTGATAATTGAACCTTAAATCCAGGAACAGTGCGCTTTCCGTCCTGGTCGTGGAACTGTGGACCAGGTCTACACCCTCTACAGGGTGCTGGAGGGTTCATGGGAGTTCACTCTTTCAGTTGGATGAGCAGAGAAGGCATTTGACCATGTCCCCCATGGTGTCCTGAGGCAGGTACTCTGGGAGTATGGGGTCCAGGGAGCCTTACTGAGGACTGTCCAGTCTCTGTATGACCGGAGCAGGAGCTTTTTTTTTTTTTCCCGCATAGCTGGCAGTAAGTCAGACCTGTTCCCACAATTTCTAGGTGCAGCCAGAGGGGTCTGGTTTGGGCACCACAGGATTTCCTCTCTGCCCTTTGCAGATGATGTTGTCTTGTTGGCTTCATCAAGCCAGGACCTCCAGCATGTATTGGGGCCGTTTGCAGCCAAGTGTGAACAGCTGGGATGAGGGTCATGGTTTTTGACTGGTGAAAGGTCATTGGCTGTCTCTGGGTGGGTGGAGTAGTCCTGCCTCATGTGGAGGAGTTTAAGTATCTTGGGGTCTTGTTCACGAGTGAGGGAAGATCAACGTGTGAGACCGACTGCTGTTATGTGCTTGTTGTAGTAGTGGTCTATTGTGGTGAAGAAAAAACTGGGCCAGAAAAAGATCTCAATTTATCTGAGAGCTCTGGGTCATGACTGAAAGAACAACGTTCAGATTACAAATTGCTGAAATGAGCTTCCTCCGTTGGGTGGCTGGGTGCTCCCTTAGAGATAAGTTGAGAAGCTCAGTCACCCGGAAAGAGCCCGGAAAGAGCTCGGAATAGAGCCACTGCTCCTCCACAACGAGAGGAGCCAGGTGAGGTGGCTCGGGCCCAGATGGACGCCTCGCTGGGGAGGCAGCGAGGCGTCCATCTGGGTGGAGGTCCTGGGGAAGACCCAGGACACGGTGGAGAGACTACGTGTCTCTGCTGACCTGAGAACGCTTCGGGGTCCCCCCAGAGAAGCTGGAGGAAGTGGCCGGGGAGAAGGAAGTCTGAGCATCTTTGCTTAGACTGCTGCCCCCGCAACCCGGTCCCAGATGAGTGGAAGAAGATGCATGGAGGTTAGACCAGTGTGTGAACTCTGTGTGTGTGTGATTGTGTGAGGATGTGTATGTGTGTACACCTGAAAGCAGCCATCATTGGCATGCACTGACAGGAAAACAAAGTTTTGATGCTCATAAAAGTTCAGAACCGCCCCGGCCATGTACTTACATATGCAAAGAGGCCATTAAAGAACGGGACATCTTATAACATTATAGTCATAAAGTCAGGCAGACATTCATCCTTGTTGACAAAACTCACACGTCACAGAAAAACTGAAAGCAAAACTGCAAAAGAGTGACAACAGAGCTTCGTCGTCGGCAAAGCTGCTTGAAGAGGCAAAGTGTCAAAAATGTGAAGAGATGAGACAGCTCCAGCCTGGCACCACAGACAGCTTCATTTTACAGAGTGAATAGGCTGCATCTCATGACCAAGCAGACTTCATTGAACATTTCTCTGTCCTTTTTATGGGATTCCCTATGTCAGCTAAACTTCTTAGCCTTTTAACTGAAGCAGCCTTTGATCCAAATGACCAAATTGCATCTCAGATGTATTCTTAGTTTAATTCCATAAAACTTAGTGCTGGTCTACTTCACTGAACTGACATTCTGAAGCCATACGAGTTTATTTGAATGTTTATTTGTTTGCAATAGCTATGACTCTTTCATTGCCTTCACCCTTCAGGTGAGATACCTTCCTCTGCCTTCTTCTGTCAGCGGTATCCTTTACAACAGTAGCATCAAACTATGTGTTCCCTTATTTTTTCAGAAGAACTAATGACTTGTCTTTCTTTAAAGGGAATGTTGGAAGTTAACAAACTAAAAAGGATTTTAAGGTCAAGCAATATTGCGGCACTTACCATGGAAGTCGGTTAAGTTCCCCCACTCGAGCAGGGAGCTGTTGAAGGAGGACAGCGAATTGTTGAAAAATGGATCAGAGCCGTTGGGTGGGTGATAGGCAGTGTCAGTGAAGAGGTTCATCTGCAGCAGAGTCTTGATCAGGTAGCGCAGCATCTTTCTTCCCACAGGAACATGCAAACCTCTCAGCCGTAGACCTTTGGATTTCTAAAGGTGTGAACTGATGTCCTGTCAGCCCCCTTCAGGATCTATAGTCTCCTTGAACAGAAGTTAAAATATTTTCTTTTCACATGTCAAAGTATTTGGTAGAAAAAAAATGAAGCCATCTTGAAAAAGTTGGTGAGAAGGAAACTATCTCAGTAGAGTTGCTTGAAGACGTCAGCCGGAGTTGGGGGGCGGTGCTGCTGTGACTCCCTTCCAGCATGTGATTGTTTCTGCCGCCTTGTTTCTTTTGTTTGGAGATTAATTAACTTCACACGCGGTCCGCTGCCATTTACCAAACAGCCTCTCGCTGTGTAAAAGAATCCAGCACTGTGATGATGACCCTCGCGGATTGTTCTCCTCTCTCCAACCCCTCCCTCTGACTCCTCCTGCCCCCCTCCCTCATCTCCTCTCTCTTTTCCTCTCTCTCCCTCTCTGATGGGGTCCCAGGCGGTCCAGAGGAAAGATAGAGAGCAGGTGTTGTTGGCAATAAATGTTTAATTATTAGATTAATAATCATCCCTAGAGGCTATGAGTCTGGGTGGTGGTGTAAAGGGACAGATTTACTGTCACAGCTGTAATCATAAGTGACTAATATCGTTTCATGTGCCTGAAAACTCTTGAAATGCACATAAAATAAAACAATTTCTGCTTCACTGTTTGAGTGAAGACGTGTGTCAGGATCCTGAGGTAGTATTCCATTCAAACTTTCTTTCTCTAGGAAAACCCTTTTCATATCCTGATGCAGTAAATGTGTGTGAAACTGGATAAAACAGAACTTCTGTTCTTGACAACTGAAACCTCACATTACAAATACATAGCATGGAGCTAACTGAGACGTGTGATAATGAAACACACAGTCTCTCTCATGAAGGAGACGCTTAAACAAATACCTTCAAGAGCAGCTTAATGGCATGATTTAAATACGGTTCGAGTGGACATACAGTGGTGCTTGTCTGCAGCGCCGCTCCTGCGGGTCAGGATGTTTCATTTGATCTGGTGGTTTATTCAGACAGCATACGTGGGTTTCTGACTGTACAGATGAGAAACACTGAGCCCACCTGGTTTTTATTATGCTCCTCACTTCACGGTTGTAACATGAGTTATACATATCATCAGTAACACACACATGATCGACGAGTGGTCGCATGTGGCTCCTGGACCTCATGCTGACTGGCACGGGGGGATTCCTATTAACAATGCAAGTCCTCCATCAGGGCCCTGTCCTCCTTCTCCATTACACTGACAATGGAAGACACTCCTGTTGACAAAGCTGTCGTAACAACCCCTGGCCAGGAACACGTTTGGAGATTTTTCCAGGCTCTTCTTACTTTAAGATATTTCAATTCATAGAGCAACTGTGTCAATTTCATTAGCACGCACTGCACGATTAAGTGAACAAAAGGGGGCTGTGTGAAAGAATCACCACTGACATAAAAGCATCTTCTTAACAGATACATATGCAAGATTTAATAGTCAGTGTACCCTTTTACTTCACCGTGCCTTTTAAAATGTCCCTTTTGCATTACTCTGTTCTCATCTTTTTTCACCTTGGAGTGTGACTAACAGAGCATTTTTTACTATGTGGTACACGGAAAAATGATTGATCTTGGACATCAAGACAGTCTTAAGTCCCATACACACACGCACGCACACACACACCTACACAAAGCTACCATGAAAGCTACATTTGGATAAATTGAGGTCCAGCTAAGGAGGCAGAGCAGCAGTCTGTAGGTTGGTTAAGGTTTGGTGTGCTGGCATGTCCTTAAGTGAACCTATAGCTTTTATCAGTGAGTGCGAAAATATGAAAATATGGGCTATAAAAATGCTTCTACTGCTTCTATTGAGGGACCGAGGGGGGTGTGTGTGTCCTGGTGTGCCAGTTGGCCGCATGCGGAACCTTGGTGGTCTGGCAGGTTGGGGTTTGCTCTGAGGCAATCATGGGCAGCCCTGGCTGGTTGGGCCACGGTCCTGTCAGTGTCCGACCAGAGCTCTCGTAGGGGCGGTCTTTGGGGACAGGGCCTGTGCTTGCCCCTGGGACTGGCTCTTTCTTGGCTCTTCTCTCTTTGTATGAGGTGGGGGCCCTGAGTTCTCTGGCAAGACCACAAGCTGGGAGTCACATCCCCTTGGTGCTGGCTCTGGTCCTTGCCCTTGAGCACTGGGCCTCTCCATCACTGGGTGAGCCTGGTCGGCACAAGTTTACCAAGTAACACTTCTTGGGGACCCTGACTTCCCTTGGGTGTCCTTCTCCTGGGCAGGGGTGGGTGGGTGGCCCCTGCCTTGTTCTATCCCAGACCTCCTACAGGGTGGATGGTTGGCTGGAGCATGGGGCGGGTCTCCCTTGGGGGACCCTGGCTTGACTGGGGCTGGGGGGGGTATCTCCAGGGGGTGGGGCCCCATGGTGTGGTGGGGGGGCTGTTCTTCTGGCTGGGCTGGATCCTGCACTCTCTGTGCTCCAGTGCCTCCAGGCCCCTGTAGCAGACCTGCTTGTTGGTTGGCTGAACGGGCACTATCCCTCTTTTTATTTTTCATTATGCACTACAGTAGAACACAAACACTCTCACCTGAGCAGAGGTGCTAGCTCACCTTTACACAAATAGTGTGCGTGACAGAATAATGTATTGCATGTGTGTGCTCGTAGTGGGTGTAAGCTGCAGTTGTATTATTTATGTGTTGACATGTTTGCATGTGAAGATTTTTGGAGCCAACAGGAATGTGCTTAACATTTGAGTGTGTGTGCGCACAGGCCCCGCCCTTTAGACTAGTATCTAAACCTGACAGCAATGATGATAAACCTCCAGCAGCTTATTGCTTTATGATGAGTGGAAGTAGATGAATGGATGGATGGAGGTTGTTGCTTTATGATTGTACCCCCCCCCCCCAAAATCATTGTCAAGCTTTCTTAACCCTCTTTTTCCTCCCCTTTCTTTTGTGCCCTTTACAGCCCCCCCCCCCCAATCTCTAACATCCCAATCTCTTCTCTCTTCTTCTTTTCTGTCAGGTTCAACAAAGAAGTATACAAACAAAATCAATATGAAGAACATTTAACCTCAAATACAAAAGGGGTTTTATACAAATATACATATATAGATCTGTCCAACACAAGAGGCTCTCAGCTCATATCTGTTTGCTCAGCTGTTGGACAGGACAAGTTAAAAATAAAAACAAACTCAAAGTGGCTTTGGAAAAATGCGTCTACACATGACCTGGATCATCACTGAGGGAAGTGAGGATTTCTCATGAAAACCAACCTACCAGCCAGACAATGCAAGAAAATCACACATTCAATTGACTGTTGGATTGACTTGTGCTGAACTGGACTTTTCCAACTTACATTTTAACTTAAAAGAAATGGCTGTTGGATGGATCGAAACAGCAGACTGGTGGATGACAGTTTTATTGAGAGGTTGGAGCTGGGCTCGGAGCTTCGAGCTGGGGAGACAGGCAGGAAGGCAGAATCAAACAGAGGTTTTTAGAGCCAAAACATCCAAATGGCTGAGCTGGAGTCAGTAAGAGGACAATCTGGCACAGAGTGGCTGGAGGAACTGGGTTTCATGCTGTTCTCCTGACAAGAGAAGTGGCTCCAGCTGAGAAGAAGGTGGAACAAGAAAGACACACAGGGACAGAGACAGGGACAATGGCTATGTGCACCGTGCATTGGGTGGGATTTTATTATGCTCTGGTACAACAAGTATAAATTGAATTGGAATGAACTTGAATAGTGACCTTTCGTTTTCTTGAAAAGACATCTGGTGGGAGCGTGAAACTAAATTTCATGCATATCCATCAGATAGGAGCAAATGGTGGCAAACTACAAATTTGCCAATTTAGCCACGTGTTCATGCTAGGGTGCAGATGTCTCATTAGGATCAGCAAGCCTGCACTGAAAGCTTTTTTCAGGCTGCAGATCTATGGAGATAGAATTGTAACTTTAGTTTTACACCTGTAGCTTGCAACTGGAAACTTTCATTTTGTACCCATAGCTTACATTTTGTACTTGTAATTTATGTTTTGCTACTTGCACGCATTTTAAAACTACAAGTTTCAAGTTCCAGGCTATAGATACAAAATAAAACATATGCAAAGCATTTTATATTTGGAATGCCAAATTTTGACCAACCAGTCATGTTTCTAGAATCTCCATCCAATCATGGTGAGAGGAGGGACTGCACTGCTCTCAACCAAACATGACGGTGTACGTAAATTTGATGCGTGAATCGCGTTCAGTGTGAACGAACAGTTGATTTAAATCAGGGGTGTCCAAATCCAGGCCTCGAGGGCCGGCCTCCGGCTGGTTTTCCAGAAACCCTGTCTTTTCTGCTGTTGATTACCTGGATCAGGTGTGTTTATCCAATAAGGAGCTTCAAGGTTGGTTGGAAAACAAGCAGAACACCGGCCCCCGAGGTCTAGATTTAGTTTAAATTTTGGTTTAAATGATGCAGGCGTGAGATGTGCATGATGAGTAGGGGGGCGGAGCCGGAAGGGGTTGCGTGACCCTCGTGTGTGCTGAACTGTGGCTTGTACAGATCACTGATCATCTGTGATCCGTTGCATACCTAATACTATATATATATATATATATATATATATATATATATATATGACATTATGGCACAGATAAAGAAGAAAATACAACTAAAAATGGCTTTATGAAGTGTTCCTAATATAACAGACTTCCAACCTTTACTTTTACACCAACCAGGGTCGTTTTCCAATCCTGAACTATTAGGAAAAAAAACAAAACAAAACACAAGAACAAAACATTAGGTCCAGAGTGCTCAAATTTTAACACATAAAAACAGTCAGACACTTTTCTGAATAATCTAAAAAATATTAATCACAAAGTTCTTTTTAATACCAAACTACATGTTGACATATCTTATTCCAAAGTTTACCATCTAATGCAATCAGCCTTCCACGTACCCCCTAATTTATGATAACAAACACTTTGTCGGGCTTTACCCCTTAATTATAGACAGTAGCTGTGCTGCTGTGGGTTTGTTTGTTTGTTTGTTTAGTTCTGTGAAGAACTATAATGTCACACATTGACAACGCTGCAGTAGCAATGTGGCGCATGCAGTCATCAACTCATCTCCTTCAAATGGAAAGTGCTCTAGTGAAGGAGACAGGCAGCTAGATAGAGCATTGCAAGCCAACCACACTGCAGGGGTGGGCTTTTTCCTGCTCACTCATAGCTGACATTAGACATGACGGTCTTAACAACCACCAAGTGTTTTTTTTTAATATGCTAAAATCT
This sequence comes from Adrianichthys oophorus, assembly GCA_036245035.1. Taxonomy (NCBI): domain Eukaryota; kingdom Metazoa; phylum Chordata; class Actinopteri; order Beloniformes; family Adrianichthyidae; genus Adrianichthys; species Adrianichthys oophorus. Next base: position 3,210,901 of record BSAI01000201.1, on the reverse strand, counting down.
CATGGGCCTCTACTCTGGATAGAGTTGGGAGAAAGTGAATTTTTTATATCACGCTATTGTTTTTTTTTTCATATCAGGTGATAACGATATTTATTATGATATAAACCAAATAACTATATCTGTCAAATTTGAACACTCTGTGGCTCTTTAGAAAAATGTGTAATCATCAGCAGGTTGTTTAGATTTAAATATTTATTTCCTATAATAACATAACAAATGCACTGAAGGACCATGATGCAACAGAAAAAAGGGCATAAATATTACAAACTAAACTGAAAATTAAAGCTAAAACTTTCAAGTTTCAAAAGAGAACATCAATAAAACAGAACACTAAACTGCTTGATCAGTTCCATTTAAAAACAAAACATTCATTCTACAAATAAATTCTAATGTTTTCAAGTTTTACAGAACAAACATCAAATTGGCAAACATTTTTTGTCAACATCCTGTGAATAATCTAGGAACTAAAAGCAAATTCTCTGAACTTCTGGTAGTTTAGACTGTTGCTGCTGTGAAAGTCTGAACTTTGTTGCTTTTGCTGTAGAATTATCATTTATTTCAGTCTGAGATTGAGCATGTTTGGTGACATTTAAAACCCGTTTAACTGAACTTTGAACATTTAACTGAACTTTGAAGTGACTTTCAGACTGCTGGTTCTACTCCCAGCTGATGAGGAGCCTCTGCCTTCTTCATAGAGCGGCAGCAGCGTGATCGAACCGTCACCTCGCCTGTCAGACTGCTTTACCTGACACTGAAAATGACATTGACAGATGTAGAAACGCTCTGCTGTGGAGGAATGAAAACACAACGTACAGGTCATAGAGATAAAGACGGCGGTCATTACATAAGTCTTTCATGCTAGTTAGTATTAGCCAAAATGACAGTCACTATTCACACTAATTTTTTTTCATTCAGCCAGGCCTGATTTCTTTTTTTGACCGCACGGACTCAAAGGAAAAGTAAAGGTAAGGATAACTGGTAATATGCCAAATGGTCCTGGAGGGTGGCTGTGGGCCGATCACTGCTCACCGTGCTCTGGGTGAGTGACAGCTAACGGGACTTTAACATTAATTACTTATGACAAACATTTAGCCTTGGACGCACTTAAATACGTGCTGCAATCTCGCAATCTGCATATTGGTTTCACATTTTCAGTGTCGCCAACATGAATTTCCATCAGTTTTTGAGCTGCTCATACGTAAATACATGTGAATAACATCAGTCTTAGCAAATTACCTTCAAAGTTTGCCATGCAGGATGACACAAAAAATTTAAATCCTTTTTGCCTTTTATTTTGGGTTGTTAAGCTAGAAAGACGAAAAATGCGCTGAACATCATTTATAGTGACTCTGGGTAACTCCAAAAGACATTTTTTAACTCCAATACTCCGCTATTTCCATGCAAACAACATAACCGGAAATGATTGAGCGGTCAAAGACCAATGTGGAAGTAGGTTGTGCATAGAGTCCATTCTGTTAGAAAATATTGTTTTTATAAATTTCCTATGAATTAATCTTGTTGTATTAACCTTGTTGTATTTATCTGTTGCGTCTTAAATTACAGTCCGGGAAAATACTGCCTGATTTTAAACCGGTCCGTGATCACACAGGACACACAGAACAGCTAGTTAGCACCATGGTATTAGCGGCTAACAAGCTAACATAGCATTAGTTTCTAACAGCAGCGCTGTCTCCAAATCATCACATTTATGAATCTGTCTGTTGCTGCTTTAAGTGAAGCAGCTTTATCCTCGAGTTCTGACTGGACCCTGGTATAAATTGCCACATATTCTGCTGTTTTATCATCCAAACTAAATGCTGCACGGGTGAAGTGACCGCAGGGGTGTAGAGTGCTGTGTCTCACGTTGCGTATGTTTTGTTTACCTCGTGTGCAGACGTAAAGGAGGAGAGAACAAAATTTTACTCATTTTACTTTCGAGAAAAAGTACAATTGCGATATCAAATAGCTTTGGTTTTATCCCCCAGTTCTAAGTCTGCAATAAATAATTTAGGGTATCTATCATTGGAGCTCAGTGTTTGCCAATCTCCATACGGCAAATTGCATTAATTGGTGTCCCCATCTTTAACATCAGGCTGGCAAGCCAGAAGGACCCTCCCTAAGTTAAACCGCCGCTGTCTTCCCCTGGGGTGGTGTCCAATCAGCCCTCTCACAAACAGCCTCTGCGGGAAAAACCTGCTGATCATTTCCTTCAGTTGCCTCATAACTTTAAAGCCAACTTCAAAGGCTCTGGACTGTGGGCGCGGCATCAGCTGCAACAATTTAAACCCAGCAACCCAACCTCTTAAAAAGCAGGAGAGGAAATCTTTTTGTCTTCATCCAAATCTTCACTACACAGAGGGCAGACTGCATAACTAGGAGTGACAGTGCCAATATGCTGCAGTGTAGGGATTATGTGATCTCTAGGGGCCAAAGTTGTATGCAGGGTCATGGGGAGAGGAAGTTAAACAAAGCGCTCACCATGCCTCACATCCACAACAGCTAAACCCTGAACAAACCCCAGATAATTGTGTAACATAAGCCCAATTAGCCACAAATGCATAGATGCTAACAAAAGATGACCTGCCATTTATCCTACATTTGCATCTCATGAATTCTCATCCACATTTTTCCATACCAATTTATTTTTAAACCTATTTACATACATTTTTTTAGATTAATGCAGATACATGCAAAGTATTCATTTAAATATGCATTAGAATTTCAGGGGCTCAAATATCAGAAATCAGAAAAAAAAACTAGTTTATTTAAATGAAATGAAAATGGTGTTTTTTGTGCTTTTAACATGTTCTTGTGGTATTTTTCTGATGATGGAGGACATATACAAGAGAATAAAACTTAAAATTACATTTCTGAGTATTTATTTCTTCAAAATCATGGTGAATCAGAACCACATGAAAAAATTTTATTGGAGAAAGCTTGCAGGTGTTAACATAGACATTCTGTATTTTATCACTGAACAAAGCAAGGTCTTGACATCACTCATTGAAAATGCCTTACCTCCTACCTGATGTTTTGCTCTTGCGAAATGTGGCCAAATCTGTCTCCATTGCTTCCTGATACATGTGGCATCATTTTAAAACCTGTCGACAGTGATTGGTCCGAATAGGTTTGAGTCACGTTTTATGGGGAGCTACAGTCACCAATTATGAGTGAGCTCGTTTGAGGCCACACCCCTTCCACTGAAAGCAGCTCAGGAGAAGCTGTCAATCAAATGTTCGAGGTGGGGTCAGCGGGCACCACATGCTTTTATTGAGGTATCTGATTGGTCAGTTTATAACTTGAATAAGAAGTAAAGAAGATGTTAAGAAGCATGTATCAGAGCAAGAATGGTTATTCTGACCAATAAAATGAGTAATAACTGAGTAATAACTCTTTCTCAATAGAAGTCTGGGATTTTACCTTCTTGGAACCAGCAGGTACGTCTTATTGGGAACACAAGAGGGGAGGGGCTGGGCTGTCCAGCGTTCTATGTCAATGGGTGTGACGTAGAAGTCACTACGGCAAGCCCCAAGCTCCTTGCTCTGCTCCATTCTGTTGCATCCACTTGCAGACAAATAGATCCATGTGTGTCTTTGGTTTCCTCTTCTGAATGGAATCTGGAAACTGTGCGGCTAGATATCTCCAATATTGCTCACCATTTTTGTTGCACTGGTAATGTTATGTTGGGGTTGAGAGAAGCTGTAAACTACCAGGAGAGCATGTTAACAGATGGATGATGGGAAGGGCAGGCTTTGTCCACTGTAACAGTACTGCCCGCAATTCAGAGGGGAATTTCTAATGAACTCCAGTGGCTCTGCAGAAACTAAAATCACTTTTTCATAATTGCATAATCATAATTAAAAGACCACTGAAAAGACCAAAGATGATTTGAGTAGGACTTTAAAAATGAAGTAAAATTTACAGGCTATTTCAAAGTTGTTTCCAATTCCCTCATTGGCCAATTTCCATTTTTTTCACTGCTGTTTATGTTTACTTTTTCTTAATTTTTATCTTATAATGATAAATGGAACAAAGGCCTTTGTAGAGACCCTTTTTAAATTCCCCTCAGCATTCATGAGCATTGAGAAGACTGAAAATTAATGGAAAGGAAAGGTGTTTGTAGACAAAACGTTTTAAAATCCAAAAAGAATTACGTACCATGAGTGCTTTTAAAGATGCCAAGAAATTTGAGATAGTTTAAAGATGTAATCATAAGAAAAGAGAAATCTGCGAGCCACGCCCATATCTCCTCAGTATATGCTTTGTTTGTTCAGAGAAACTTACAGGAGTTTAGAAATGATCAAACACCAGAAAGGAAGAAAACATTTTTAGAAAGAAATGGAAAATCTGTGCATTTTTACACCTGACACTCATTGGGCATTGGTCTACTATCCTATTAAGATCATGGAAGAGACATCGCAGCCTAGTACCATGCCAAACACACCAATAGCTGGCTTCCATCACTTCCAGCCTGCCGCTGTTTCTCTGGGAGCCCGACCAGACAAGCCCCTCTGTTTGGCTTACACATGTCATTTTTAAGACATCAAGATAAAACTGAAGTTAACAGAGTCAGGAAACATACTTCTAGCCAATAATGGACCATGGTGGGAGCAACATCATGAAGGGATGTAGAATCCAACCATATATCTATCTTTTTCTGGCACTAAATTATGGATTTGAACCATCTGGAGGCAAGCAAATGATATGCATGACAGACGACTTTAACAAAGATGGGGAGAGAGCAGTGGGCGTGTCTGAGATCTCAAACTGATTTATAGCAGATCTAACTGCTCTATTGTGTGGAGTGATGGGCTGGGCATTCACAGCTGGGGCAATCCAAACTGTTCTTTTATACTCTTTTATTCTGCTTTATTGAGGCCAGGGGGGGGCTCAGAGAATGATTTGAACAAGGCTAACCGGGTCCCTCCCAAATTAGTCTCCATACGTTTTTCTGTTTTGTTTTTTGCTGCAGTCTTTAGTGCAAACACTCAGGCTTGGTGGGCTAGATGCTGTTACTGATGGTTTGGATGGCAAACATGGTGAGAACTCATCTCCCACGTTGAAAACATTTTACCAGAGGTTTTGTTTATTTGTTTGTTTTGCTGCTAATTGCAAAACAAGAACATCAGTTTCTGGGGAAAAACAAAACAACAGTGATGCTCTGTCATTTTAAATATGACTTCTATCTTAAGAATCCAAAAAGAAAAACTGAATATTCATCAGTCACTCAATTTGAACAACCCCCCCCCATGTGTTGTTTTGCTTCCATATGGTGTCCATTTGCAGCACCTCTTTGGCCCTCAGGGTGGTCAGAAGAAAAAAAAAAGATGGGTCCAGCTTAACAAACCTCTCAAAGGACACCAGTCCCCCCACGCCCCCGTCACTCTATAAACCAAGCTAGATGGAGTCTTCATGCCAATTAAAGTAGAGAGTGGCTCTTTTCCTGGCACCCACAGTCTTTGCACCATCAGTGCCTACACCCCCACGTCCTCTGACTGAAGCCATTAGCGGAGGTAGCCTGCTGGCAGGGACTGAAATGTGGCCTCTCAGGAAATGATCCTAATGGTGGAAACATCCTTTATAGATCAAAGTTTCTTCACTGAGCCTGGAGCTGCTTTTTTTCTTCACCACACAGGTCTGAGATGTGTTGAACGTTTGTCACTAAACTTCCATTGATCAATACTTTGATTCTGCTGTAGTTGTCTTAAATAAACCTGTTCTGAGTGATAAGCCTCGGTGGAATTTAAAAACAATAATAAAAAAAAGCTTTGTTAATGGTGTGTTTGTGGTTTAGCAGTTTGTGTTTCTGACCATAGCTTACAGTATTCTTGATGATTTTAAACAAGCATTTAAAATGAGAAAAAGCAGACTGAGGTGTAAATATTGTGAGCAGTATTTCAAATACTACTATTACTTAAATGGGAAAATGTTGCTTAATGGAAGGTCATAAGTCTCAGTAGAGGTAGAAGTGAGTCAGCTGGCACTGTACAAGCTTTAGACCATGGAGATGACATTGTGACATTGTTAGATTCCTAGATTTCACCATTTTTCAGGATCTGAAGAGGGAATACATGCTCTTCGTCAAGTAGAAGTAAATACACCTTCAACACCTTTATCCTTGAGTCTGTTTTTGCAGTCATCACTGTGGGGTTTGGAGCTTCTTCCAAACCAACAATAGAACCAAGTGGAGACTATCTGGGACTCCTGGGAACGGTCCTGGGGTGGTTCCAAAGCCTGGCAATGTTAAGAATACTGTCTAAAATGGGCCACCCGGGATCTCTCTTCCAGAACCATACCCAATTAACCAAAAACGTGATACATCAAGGATTCCACGAACACAACGCAAATGGCAGGAGAACAGCTAAAAGGCTAAGAGGACTGTCTAAAATGCATCCAAAATATGAAATGATAAACATTAATTGCTGAGGGTGGAGGGGATTCTACAGCAGATGACTGATGCAGGCTGAGTGGAATGTTCTTGGTGGAGAGCTTAACAGTCTGCCCTGTTTTAATAAGAAAAAGAGGGTTGTCTGTTGTAGAGGTTCGCTGATGCATCTCTGCCTTACTTTTGGGTGAAACAGGTTTTACAGATGGACAGAGAGAAATTTAGCCTTGATTGAAATTTAGCAATTGAAACCTATAAAATAAAAAGAATAAAGTACTAAAAATTGATATCATATTTATTTCTTTTGTAAGTGACCATGGTATAAGCGGAGTAGTGCCAGACAAAGTGTGCTTTCTCAGAAATGTATGCAGGCTGCAGACGCCTGAACCAGCGGAAGGGGGTAGCTTTGCAGATTGTAATTAATTAGCATTGACAAATATTAACATCTTAATTGTTTTAATTAACTGCGTGCGCCGTGACCCCGAAAGGGATAAAGCGGATTGGAAAATGAATGAATGAATGAACTGCGTGCGTTAACGCGTTGACTTTGACAGCCCAGCTGAAAGACGGAATTATTAAAGGTGAAGATAAAGAAAACCATACAGAACTGTAGTGAAAGAGTGATGTAGTAACCAAAAGAGAGGCATTTGTTAAACATTATAAAAATAAATCTTAAAGTGCTGAAGAGACAAGATCAAACTAAATGTCTGTAAAAATTGTAAAAGCCGAACACGTGATGGACTTAACTTTAACAAGGTAAGACACGATGGAAAAGCAGTAAGCAAAAGAGAGCCAAGCTGACCAAATACTGAAGAGTGTGATAGCAGCAGTAAATCTGTGCCAGGAGACAACGCTCTGTGGATCCTTCTGGTCACCGGCGGGAGCCGTCTCCAGAGTTCTGACGGCACTTCATCTCCCAGCTTCCCCAGCGCACGGATCCTGGATACTGCACACCTGACTCTTGTCATCTTATCAGCAACAGGACACTTAAGCACTGCTCAGGGCTTCGCTCCGTGAGAAGCATAGTTTGTGCCTTTTGCCGACATACCAAGCAGAATCACTGCATCTGATCTTCTGTGGTCCTGACCCTGCTCCATCTCTGACTCTTTGCTGCCTGCCCTGACTCTTGCTTAAATTCTGACACTGATTTAGTTTTGTGGATTTCTAGTCTGAGCCTTTGCTACTGTCTATCCAGTAAACCTGCTGCATTTGGAACCAGCCGTCTGCCTGTTTTTGACAATCTGACAGAAAGACTAACAAAAGAACAATAAAGTGATCTACTGAACAAACCTGAAGTAACCTCACCAAACGCTAACCAGTACGATAACATGACATGCTGAATTTGTCAGCTTTTAAACAGTAAAGAGATAAAGGAAAAAAATCAATAAGATTCTGGAAACCAAGAAAGCCTGAAGACAAACACAAGTGTTTGTTTTTGTAAAGTAAGAAGTTGTTTAGACATTTATCTCGTTTCTTACTAAACAATCAACTTTAAGTGAATGAGAGACATATTCAAAAATAAGCCAATAAAGGAAATTATTTTTCACTTTCACAATATAGCTGCGTCAGTAGACTCAAAACTAAAACGACAACTCAATACTTTGCTTTTTCTATTTCGTCTTCAACACCACTCATTCTGTGATGTCATTAAAGGGAAAAAGCCAATGAAGACTGCTTTTTCCTTACTGATTTATCAGACACTTTTTGCATTGCGAGATGTGAAAAGGCTTTTTCACACTAATGACATCACAGAATGAGCGGTGTTGAAGTAAAAGATGAAAGCATAATTTGGAGGATTGATTTTTCTTTTTTTTTTAAGAGATAAGTAATGCGGTTACATTGTGAAAATAAAAAAAGCATTTCTGTTAATCCAGTTTAATTGTCAAATTTGATATTTCTAATTGAATTTTGGTACAAATAAATTTACTAGAGAACTTTTTTAAATGAAGTTACAGCATGAGTGGTGTTGAAGATGAAAAAGAAAGCCATTCAGAGAATTCAGCTGTCCTTTTATTTGTGAGTCAACTGATGCAGCTACATTGTGAAAATAAAAAAGGATTTCCGGTATTATTGACTTTTATTTTGAAATATGTGTCACATTCGTTCCATAATCAACATCTACTATCATTTTACTTACTTTTTATCTTTCACAAATTTCCCTTGGAATTAAGAAAGTCTATCTGTCCATCCGTCTGTCCATCCATCCAATCTAACATGCAGCACATTATAAACACTTTGAAACCTCAACAAACCAAGCCACAATATTTTGCTTCTCTGATGTTTACTTATGCGAAGCTGTGAGTGATTTCAGTTTATTGGAAGGGCCAGGCCTTTCATTAGTCAGGGGTCCCATGGGTGTCATTACCACAGGGGAATGTCTTCCCTCTTTATTAGCCATTTTAATGTTGACTGCAGTGAGGAGTACATGAGGTGGTTTGGTTTCCTCAGATGGGACACAAGCCCTGTGAATATGCATGTGGGCCGTGGGGCGGCTGCTGAGGCGGGTGGACATGGGGCAAGTGATGGACGAGCTAGGCAGGGCATCATCTGGAGTCTCTCATGGTGGAACAAAAGGGGTTCATATGCTGTAATATGGAGGACAGCAAAGAAGCAGAAAATAGGATGTGATGACAATGAGCTGAACTGTCTGAAGCTGACTGTTCAATCTGGAACCCATTTCAGAGTCATCTCAGCAGGCAGGAAATAACACATTTTTGCAAAATTGTCAATATTCAATACAAGATGAGCTTTAACTTTGCAGAGAGGGCCAGTGAAGGAAAAGTAAAGTTTTACATTTTTTTGTGTGTGAAAAAGAAGTAGTTGTAGCCTCTTTCACATTTCAATCTTTTTTTATGTTTATCTACATTTTTAGACTAAAAACATAATGTTGTGAGACTTTACATTTTTTTATTTAATAAAGGTTTACATTTGTATGAAATGATTATCTTGATTATATTCAGCTTTGTACTTGGACTAACAGATTTTGCTTCCTTGTGAATCAAAGTGTCCTTGGCCAAGACTGAACCCGATATTGGTCTTGGTGATTGAGATTGGCACTAGTATAAAACAGCCGAGCCACTATCAGTGTACATGGGTGAATAAAATTGTGACCGTAGAAGCCTTTGGGCCTTAACGCAGTAAATATTTGTAATCAACCATTTCTTAGCTTACTTGGATGGCACTGTGTCTACTTCTTTTCCTTTGGTCTTTTCCCTTCAGGGGTCGTCACAGCAAATCAGCTTCCTCAATCTAACCCTGTCTTCTGCATCCTCTACTCTAACACCCACTACCTTCATGTCTTCCTTCACTGCATCCTTAAACCTCCTCTCTGGTCTTCCTCTAGACCTCGTTCCTGCAGCTCTGGACTCAGCATCCTTCCACCAATACATTCACTGTCTCTCCTCTGGACATGATTGAACCATCCCAGTCTGGTCTTTCTGACTTCCTCTCCAAGTTAAATGAAAGACAAGAGGATCTTGTTTGTGTGAAGCTGTTCTTCCCTTAAGAATTTGTATGAGTGGAAAAAAGTAAAGTAATGAGTAGTGAATTACTTTTTCAAATAGGTAATGAGTAAAGTAATTTAATTACAATTTTGATCCAGTAACTAAGTAAAGTAATCAATTACTTTTCTAAAGTAACTTACCCATCATTTTATACAATATAGTCATTTTAGTAATATTGTGGTGTGATAAATGTAAATTAAGTCCATTATAGTCTTTTAGATCTGTTGTAAAAATGTTGTAAAGTACCCTCCACAGGACACCACGGGGCACACAGTCGAACGCCTTCTCCAAATCCACAAAACACATATGGACAGGATGAGCGAACTCCCACGAACCCTCCAGCACCCTAGACAGGGTGTAGAGCTGATCCACAGTTCCACGACCAGGGCGGAAACCGCATTGTTGTTCTTGGATCTGAGGTTCAACTATCGGCCGGACTCTCCTCTCCACTACCCTGGCATAGACTTTCCCAGGGAGGCTGAGGAGTGTGATTCCCCGGTGGTTGGACCACACCCTCCAGTACCCCTTCTTGAAAAGGGGAACCACCACCCCTGTCTGCCAGTCCAGTGGTACTGTTCCTGAGTGCCACGCGATGCTGCAGAGACGTGTTAACCAAGACACTCCCACAGCATCCAGAGACTTGATGTACTCAAGGCGGAAAAAGCTTCTTTCACATAAAAACGGGTACTCTAAACAAATAATATTTGTTCAAATATGTTTTGAGTACTTAAAGCTCTCTACCCTAACACTGACAGAAATGTAATTGGTTATCCCTCTGCAAACTCCATCAGACCTTTGAGAAAGGTGCTTTTCTGTACAGAGAGGCCACATGTGGAAGGGAGTTTGAGGGGTATTAGTGCTCTGTGACCATCAAAGGCATGGATCGTGAGAGAGAAGAGGTATATAAAGGACTCAGTTGGGCGCCAAAGCTGCCTCTCTGCACCCAGTGCTTTTTAATTAGCTTCACAACAGGAAGCCTGCACAAGCACAAACAATCACATTCATGCATTGACACATATGAGTTGGTACTAGCATACCCTTTTTCTAATTGTATTTGTTGATTCATTTTTGTGAGAGGGACATTGTACATTAAAAAGCATTGCTGCCAATGCACCAGAGTGAGCTTTTTCATCTGCTGTCCTTGGACTAATGGCAAAATTATCTCCCTAAAAAACATAAAATTAGAAACAAAATGCAATACAAGCATGCAAAACGGCAAAAGGACAAATCATTTGAAAAAACAAAAATATGGTAAATGAGCAGTGAAGACTACATCGTAACAATGAAATGTAAACACAAATGAGCCATAGAGGTCGACAATGACTTTGTAAAAACATAAGAAATGGACTCCAGTAAAGATTTGAACATGCAGACATTTTTAGTGGCATGATTAAATTTGGGGTATTACTAGGTTATATATGCTGACATGGCTGATGCGTCTTCAGCCAGTTCTTAAGATGTTTTTAAACTATCTTTCTGAGTCCAGTTCTCCAATGTTCTAAAGAAGGGGCCAGCAACAATAATGACATGAAGTCCCAATTTGAAATTTTCTCCTTAACAATTGTGCCATCACCAACTATGATGCAAACTTTAAGACAAAGAAATACGAAAACATTTCCAATATATTGAGATGTTATTTCATTCACAAACAGAAGGTCAAACATTTTTGCCATTAATTCAAAAAAGTGCTTCCATAACAGTCTTACACAAGAAAAATAGTCTTGTAAATAATATTGTATTTATGTTTGACACAAAAAGTACTGCATTATTTGTATGTCATGCCTACAGCAACAAGGTTGGATACGTCAGAACAAAATACTATCAATATTCTAAGAACTTCACAACCATGAAAAGAAAGAAGAGTATGCTTTTGGCTAATTATTCCTTGTTACATTATGAGACAGGGCCTGAGTAACTTAATGTAAGTTAGTGATGGTGCTTTTATTGCATGTAAAACTAAATGTTTTTACTTTTTGGTTAGTATGCTAATTATAGTAGTATCACTTTTCTGCAACTGGACAGCGTAATTCTTTAGTTTTTTCATATATGTAATATATATGAAAAAAATGATAGCATTCATAAACATTTTAGCAGCTCGCAATGATAACTCTGATCTAATGAACAAAATTTGACAAAAAGGAATTTGACCTGATTACAGACTCTTTTTATTTGTGATTCTAACTTCAGATTAGAATCGATTACGATTATAAGATACTTGAATTCTGACTTTATTTTTGTTTCCAGCCACAGAAACATCAGCTTCTGGACTTGTGATTTTATGATTTTTTTTAAAAAAATAGCAACTGTTGTATTTACATGGAGTTTCAAACTCGACCGATTTTACCATTTTGTGACATGAGGCTTTGACAGTGGAAGTATCTCAGCAAAGCGAGTCATGTTTTCACCATGTGTGGAAACTACTGTATCGTCAGCATACGTTTGAATAGAGACATTGGGACATACTAAAGGAAGATCATTTACAGTACATGAAGGGAAAAAAAGGAGAGTCCCTAGAATGGAACCTTGTGGAACACCAGTACATAAACGGAGTGGAGAGACAGTCCTTCAGTCTGACTGATTGTATTCTTGTAATCTTTTCATTTTTTACCTTGAGAAGAAAAGTTGAATCTAGTTGATAACATTGTTAATGCTGAAAAAGGCCCTCACTATTAGATTATTAGATGTATAGCACTGAGCAATAGTGGACACTGACTGAATAAAAAAAACTATTGAACACAAATGCATAATGTGTCCTTAATTTACAATTTAATTACTTTTTTCCAAAAACTTTTTGCTTTTTGTGTCCTGTTCTACTAGTTGTTCAGTTTGGTTTCAGAATTTTTAGAATCCCCTTTTGCTTTTTTAATTATGGTAAAAAAAAAAAAGTGCTTTTTTCTTATTTATGTTTTTAACTACTTTATTTCTTAATGTTATATACAGATTTGATTTACTTTTGATAGCATTTTTTAGTGCAATATCCCTCTCTTTCATTCATTTAGAATGTTGCTAGAATGTTTTCATTTTGTTTTAGGTTGAGGTTTATAATGGTTTCTTTAAAGGTTTCACTGTCCCTTTCTCAATACGTTTTTTTGTAATATCTGATCCCATTTAATTTGTCGAATTACCCGTTTGAATTAATTCTTCCTGTTTACGTTTTGTCATTCCAAAAAAACTCATGTTTTCCGACATTCATTCATTTTCCAAACCGCTTTTTTCCCTTTCGGGGTCACGGGGTTGCCGGAGCCTAACCCGGCTACTCATGGGCAAAGGCAGGGGATACCCCTGGACTGGTCGCCAGTCTGTCGCAGGGGCCACAATCACACACCCATGCACACTCACATTCACACCTAGGGACAATTTAGAGCAACCAATTAACCTGTGAAGCATGTTTTGGATGGTGGGAGGAAGCCGGAGTACCCGGAGAAAACTCACGCATGCACGGGGAGAACATGCAAACTCCACACAGAAAGGCGCCCCATTGATGACACTGTTCAAGTCCCCCAGCCAGGACTTGAACTGGGAACCTTCTTGGTGTGAGGCAGGAGCGCTAACCACTGCGTCACCTTGCAGCCCATGTTTTCCGACAGAAAATTTAAATCTCTTCCTTGAAAGCTTTCTGGCACTGAGGAGCAAGTTATGGTTAGAAAAGCGATTAGTAGATTTTACATATATTTGAGTGTTATTTGTGGTAATTCTTGTCAGTCTTTTGATAATTTGAACAAGATCAAATTTTTCCTATCTAATTTTTTTTTTCCTATATATTTTTCCTATCTGAAGTGTCCTCCCAGTTTATATTGAAATCTCCCCAAATGACCCTCTCCCTGTTTAAATGACAGTCCTTGAGTAATTTTTTGAAAACTGTATCTAATTTTAATACAGTTTTTTTTAGTGGTACAGGTTGATTCGATTCTGCGTCAGACAGATCAGTCTAGTTGGATCGCAGGAATAGAAATAGATTAATCGAGTAATCATTACACTGCTATTACTCACACATTGTGAAGAAATTAAAGATCAAATTGTAATCTAATAAGATTTGTTTTAAATTTGCATTGCTTTGAACATTGTCTTGGAAATTAAGATGTTTTTGCAATAAAGTGGATCAGGTTACATCAAACTGAGCTGTGCTTAAAAGGCCTTTACCATTCTATTCTTAAAACTTTTATAGTAAACAATATCCATGTATATGATAATATACTACCTTTGACAGAAAAAAAAAGTTTTTAATTAAATATGAGTTATTTTCATGAGCTCTTCTCCTACCCAGAAGTAAGACAACTCACCTTCTGAGGTACCACATTTCGCTCTTTGTGGTCTTTTTCATCCTAGAGCCGGCAGCGTGTCTGTGTTTCGCTCACAAAAACAAACAACATCCAACGTTTTCCAAAAGATGGATGTGCATATAGCGTTTTGCCGATAACCCCTATAGCTCTGTGTGTTAGCCTGGAGGCGGTGCTGGGAGCGGACCCTTCCTGGAAGGGGTTGTTCTCACTATGATACTTTGTGAGCATTGTTGGAGGTAACGGATTACAAAGAAACAAATTACTGTAATTTAACTACATTTGTCAGTAACTAAATAATATAACGGGCTGCACGGTGGCGCAGTGGTTAGCGCTCCCGCCTCACAGCAAGAAGGTTCCCGGTTCAAGTCCTGGCTGGGGGACCTTTCTGTGTGGAGTTTGCATGTTCTCCCCGTGGGTTTTCTCCGGGTACTCCGGCTTCCTCCCACCGTCCAAAAACATGCTTCACAGGTTAATTGGTTACTTGAAATTGTCCCTAGGTGTGAATGTGTGTGTGCATGGGTGTGTGATTGTGGCCCCTGCGACAGACTGGCGACCAGTCCAGGGGTGTACCCTGCCTTCGCTCATGAGTAGCCGGGTTGGGCTCCGGCAGCCCCGTGACCCCGAAAGGGATAAAGCGGATTGGAAAATGAATGAATGTATGAATAAATAATATAACGAATTACAGTTCAAATTTCAGTAATTAATTACAATTACTGGACTATAGTAACCTCATTCCTTTAGTTTTGTAGGCTCTGACATTTTCTCTCGGATAAATTAAACAAAAAAGGGATGAATTAAAAGAAAACGGAGCAACTGGCACATACGCGCACTCATGTGCGCGCATGGGGATTGATCAAAGTACAGACATGCCCTCGTTGCTGCAGTCTTTTTCCTGGTCAGTGGCCGGACGCATGCTGCAAGCTCTGCAAGCGATCTTTGGGTGAAAGCAAGTAAAAACCTGATTAATCGCAGAATTATCGCAAAAGAAAAACAGTAACTCCTTCACTACCATGGTCTTGAAGAAGAACGAAGTGATGAATGGCGACTTTGACATCAGTCAATTGACGAGATCAATGCTAAGCTAACTCCTCTGACGGACCTCATGGAAGAGATCCGGAGACAGCGTGCTCAGAATGAGCAATGAGATAACCGATTGACATCCTGGAGCAAAGAGTGGATGACATGGAACAACAAAGAAGGCAGAATAATGTAATTCTCACTGGATTACCGATTAAACTTTGGACGAGGCCTGCCGAAGCTACCGCTAGCTGCGGTGCTGCTTCAGATCCAGGAGACAGTGTGGGATGTCAAATTAAATCATTTCTGAGGTCTAAAGGGCTCTCCCTGGATCTACATACCATTGAGATCTGCCAGCTGCTCCCCAGGGGAAACGATGCAAGCAAATAGCGACTCATATCAGGTTTGTGAATCAAAAGCATAAGGCAGCTCTGATGAAGCAAAGGAGAAAACTGAAACAATCAAACGTCTTCATTAATGATCATTTGATAAAAAGATCAACTGAAATCGCCAAACATGCCAGGACGTTAAAGCGCCATAAGGAGGTACTAAACATGTGGGTGATGAACTGCAGGATCTTCGTTAAACCACTTGGTCATCAGAGAGGTCTAAAGCCATTGTTGTCAACAGTATGAGAGATATTGAGAAGTGTTTGATCACGAACGTCTGAACAAACAAATGGAGTAATAGAATAGCCGAACAATTTCAAGAAAATCATGGCGCCCGGGATCTTCCACTATCTCTAATTCTCAACTGTGACCCTGATTTCCAGCAGAGTTCTGACCTGCAGACAATGTGCTTGCTGCAATATCATCTGTAGAGGGACAAAGACCCTGACAATGTCTGCAGATAACACCGAAGAAAAACTTTATAAACTCTCTTAAACCCAGAAGATTAGCTGTTAATCAGGCAGCAGAAGAAGGAATACAATCCACAAATAAAAAAAATCTGGACCTCTTTATTGCACAGCATCACCGTATAATCACAAGAAACTTCCTGAATCAATTATTGATGATTGTTAAAATGATTGATCTGTAATCATTACTTCACTTGGTTTCCAAAAATGTCAGAATTTTTACAGCTGAATTTTCAAATGAAAAACAATCTGCACATATTTTTAATCTTTGATACTTAATCTATATTTAAAAATGTTCTATGAATAAAAATCTGCACTTGTTTTTAATTTTGATATTTGATTATATTATTGCTTTTTCTAATGAAAAATAGTTTGAACATATTTTTAAACTTCAGTACTTGATCTGCATATGATATGATGAATTCTGAAATATTCTTATGTCCAGTGTCATGATCATTAGGTATTTCATCTTGTCATCTGATTTATTGCAGCTAAAGAATTCTGAATGACCTGAATCTCTGTTGGTAATGTATAAAGCTCTGATTAGAAGTTCTGAACCAGATACTGATAACATATGTAAAGAAAATGGTTAGGGGAATACGAGGTGGGATTATCTAAGTTTGCTTCCTTCTACTCCCTTTTAAGCAATCTACAATCATCCAATATTTGATATGTCTCTGTATAGATTTAAACCTTTGTTGATTGTAGTGTGTATGCATTATTTATTGCTGTGATTGCTTGAAATAAACCATTTTAAATAAAAACAATGCTTTCTAAACTGGCTCAAAGATGAGACAAAAAGAGATTCTACAGGGAGTCCTCTCAGGTGTGCAGTGAGACGCAGGCGAGAAGCAGAGCAGCGACCCGCCCCGTGTGCTCCATTACAAATGAAACGACTCTAAAGCTGCTCTTTAGTTATGAGCAAGAAGTCAAAGCCGGGTCCTTCCTCTGAGCCTTTTTCTTCTTTATTAATTCACCCTGACTTACTTTATTTGTCCCTCTAAGCTGCACATGACTAGTGGTCAATATGAGTTTGCGCTCAATGTGCTCTGCGGGGGCGGGGCTGGAGGTGCATAGTTCTGTAGACTCGCAGCAGTGCAGAACTATGCACAAAAGACAGACGTAGAGAGAGAGAGAGAGAGACAACTCATTCATGTTCACACTTTGCACAAGGTCATTGCTTTAAAAATATAGTTATTTTATTGCAGTTTTAGTTGCATACCTTCATTTAACCACAGAAGTCCTGTTGAAATTAAAAAGCTGCTTTTCAAAGAAACCCTGTTAATGAAACTATATTTACACTTGTATAAAATAGTAACAAAGATGTGCAATGCCATTTATATAATAGTTTTCTTAAATGCCTCCGTTTGAAAACCATTACAAGGGAAAAATCCAAAAGATCAAATCTGAAAAAAATGTTTCTAAAAAATGTAAATAGAGCAGTAAATTTCCACTGATGGCTCCACTGTCATTAATGCAGAACAGTTCATTTAGTCTCTGGAATACTCAGCTCTTTGAGTGAATCCGATAAAAATCACTGTGACTTGCTTTGAACAGCCATGAAAACATGCAAACAGCAGGAAGAAGGCTGTTTCTCACACTGCATGTTTATAAAATCCCAGTGGTGACTGACACTTGGACAGGTAGAAAGGAAATTGTGATGAAAACAGCTAAAAAAACATCATCATTTGTTTTAAGCACAAGAAGGTCCCAGATCAAGTCATCAGATTTATTTATGATTTCATTGCATCAGGTATGTGCTCTCTTCTTACGATCTCACATGAACCCGTGGTAAGTCCTTTAATACTCACTCTGCCAAAGTATGTCATCAATACAGTGTGTCACCCTGAAGAATGCCAGTCAGGGGTGACAGCAGGTATCCCCCTCTGAGCTCACTTTGATCGGGTCAGCTGCACAGGCTAATGGTGAATTGAGCTATGGACAGGCTGAGGGTCAAGAGGCCTGGATGCCTCAGCTGGTGCACACATGTGGCCCTGCCATGAGGAAACCAAGCCTTCCTGGCCATCATGCAGAAGTTATTTATGCATCACCAAACCGTCTTCCCTCAAGGGCCCCAACCCTACGGGCATGCCCCAGTCAGGTGACTCACTTTCTTTGTCTTCTCACGGCAGTATGGTATTTTGGAAATCAAAAGAGTCACATTGTTTACTGCAGCAATACATTAAGTCATATTGTGAAGATGACACATTATCACAACTTTTTGTGACATTGGGACACTTGCTTCATGCAACAATAACCTGCGCTGCCTTAAAAACACTGTAACAGTTCTTTTAAAGCCAGACAAGTGTCATGGTTGGTAATGACAATGCAAGCGATGTCATCACCAATCAAGTACTGGACCGTATTTTAACATTCATGAGATGTTAATACTATGAGAAATGTCCCTAATTCACAAAGCTGTCTTTAGTATTTGGTTTGAATTGGGTAATGGATCCCAGCTGCTGCCCAAGAGCGTTACGGCATGCGATGGCTGCAAGAACAGGCTGACTCTGGATAGACTATGCCGATTCTTTTTAGTGTCATTCATATTTTTAATAAACAAAGAATGACAAATTATAAACTTTACCCTAATTCTTAAACTTCAGCCAGAACTCAAGCAGACAGATATCAACATTCTTTATGGTCACTTTTCATTCCTTTTCATTCCTGCTGGATTCCCTCACTCCATTTTCCCTGCTTCCCTGATGGCAGGAAGGCGGGACTTTGGCTCCAAACCAGAGCGCTACCTGGATGTTTTGTTAGGAGTGGGTGGAGATCAGATGTTTTGGGTCAAATGGCACCTCTCATTAGGTCCCCCCTCTCATCCAAACAAACCTAATGAGACAGTGTTTAATGTCCAGTGTCCCCCCTTCTCTACCCAATCTGTGTGTGTTAAAGCATGCTGATCCAAATTACCTCGCTGTGCCGCTCACTAAAGGCACCTGGGCCCCCTGATCGCTCGGGGGAGGTTAGTTGAGGAAGAGAGTCCACTGGGAGGATGCTGAACCCGAGACCAGCTGGAGAAAGTTAAGGAGCTGCGCACTGATTGGCATGGCTTAGATAAGAGAGGCGTTCCAACATCAGGAGAGTCAGCGGGGGGCTCCAGAGGGTTCCTTTGTTTTGTGTTATTGTCAGTGTCATGTAAGAGTTTAGACCATATATATATTTCCAGTATTTATTTCAAATGCATATTCTAAACTATAAAGAATAAAGTTCTCTTACATAATTAGATAATTACATTCTGTCCCATCAAAGAAACAGCAGTGTGGTTTGATGTTTCCTCACATCAAGAAACAGTAGATCTGACTTTTATAATGGATTATGACTTGAAAAGGCTTAAAGCCATGAACCCCATACTAAATGAAATACAAAAGTCATAAGTGAAGTATTTTCCTCTCTCTGGACCTGAGCTTCTTTAAACCAACTTGATTTGGAAACAGGGAATGATCACTAAAACTATGCTCTGTTCGCGAAACGTTTTATATTAGTCAAGTTCCGTTGCTTTCTGATGGAGGATCTTTTTTGACGCCCAGTTAAGATGGAGCTGCATAAATTAAACCTCAATGACAACATTTTTTTTGTACCGCATAATGTTGGTAAAGATTGCATCTAAAGTTGAAGGTAGTCTTTTGCACTGTGCCAAATGTGCAGCTATGAAGCCAAATGAGTATTATCTTATCCGGGAGTTTTAGGCACGGGCAGTACGGGCAACTACCTAGAGTGGCAATTCAAAGGGGGCGCCGGTTTAGCGCTTGATAAAAAATGGCCATTGTCATGAGCAAATAAAATTCAAAAAAACCGCCACTTACCTTTTCTCCACCTTTTTGAAATCTACCACCAGCTGCTGTCTGTGGTCACTTCCAGTATAACGCACAGGGCACTTTTAAACCAGAGACAGACTTTTACTTTTACTCACCGCCCCTGAAAGACACGCACGTTTCTTCATGGAGCCTCACTGGCAGCACACATAGGAGAGCATTTGAAGGAATCTCAATTTGGATGATCCTATTATGTATGATCCTTTTTCATTTTGTATTCAATTTTATTTTATTAACATGCACAATTTTCTTGATGAATACATTTCAAATGTGATGGCACAAATGCACGATGATGGGACTTACAAATGCTTTTGCCTTTTTCTATAATTTCCTCAACAAATGTAATAATATGATCTGATTATTTTTTTAATAAACCATGTACAATGATTACGTTGAATAAAGTTTAATGTAATCATGATTAGTAGAAATGAATGTTCAAAGTGATGTAAGAATTATTTTTTCAGCATTTGAATCTTTATTCCTATCATGAAACAGCTTGTCTTTTTCTCATTAATTGTTGCAAAAAGAAAATCAGTTTGTAAATAACTGAGAAATGAAGAGTTTCTTTATTACTAACTGACTTATGAATATAATAAAACCATCTAGTGTCTCTTAGAAAGAACTGACACATTGTCTACATTGAGACTTCAGAGTGGATTAAGACATGTTTGAATGAGTCAGTCAAATGGTTTGACGTTACATGGAACAAAAGCTGCAGATGGGCTTTTACCTGAAAGTCTGATGGGAGAAACCATCACGAAGCTTCAGCAGTGTGTAACCTTCATAATCATCCTGTCACTTCACACACATGCAGTACTGAGCTTGAAGCTGTGAGTCAGACATGCTTAACTGAAAGCACTTGAGGCCATTCCTGGCACTGCCATTAATTTTGATGGTAACAGATGTGGCTCAATCAAAGATGAGCAGGGAGACAAAAATCAATCCATCACTTGGATGAAGGTCTGTCTGCTAGCTTTTGGCAAAACATGGGTTCAATTATAATCCTCCTTTCAAATAATCCCAGATTACAATCTTTAAGGAGATATTTTTTGAAAACCACTCTTTATGTTTTTTTTAGGTCATCGATAATAGTGAGAAAGTCTATTTAATTTCACCCTACAGTGTAAAAAGAATATGCATCTTTATTCAACCTATATTATGTCAGTAATCACCTTCATAAGAAAAGGTTTTAGAAGGATTGAGCCTTTTCTGAAACGGTAAAATCATATCCACAAACCAAAAGGTAAGGATTGTGTTCTAAATCTATGCAAATGGAGTCTGATCTCATTAAGTTTAAATTATGTCTGTACATGTCTCAAAAATGTCATGATGGTACATAGATTAACAGAGATCATCACGATTTTGTTGAAATGTGCTCTCTGGAATATTAAAACATCAATGAGGCCATAGAGGATTTGACCTTCCTGCTTCTGAATGTGCCGCTGGTAAACCTGGGAAGCTGGTGTGTGCTCTGCATAGACCTCCACTGAGATCTCAGCTGACACCTTCATGAAGCAGCTGCATCCCTAATACCACTAAATGTAAAACACACTGAACTTCTGTGTCCTCAAAGTTTTATGTGGCATTTCAAAGTGGAATCAAAATGCTAAATGTATTTATTGTATTTATTTAATGTTCAATTGTCAATTGAGAATTAATAAAAAATCACTTTGAGTGATGGGTGAAAAAGCACCGCCTAACATTTTTACATTTTTTTTGCCATGTCATAAAGCAACATTTTTTCAATGCTGCAGATGCTTAGAATGAAGCATGCCTGCTCTGATCTGCATCCAGTGTTCCAAAACGTATCAGTGATGACCAGAGCAATCTCAGAGAAGCAGACTACAGCAAAATCACAAGCATGCAGACCAGCCTTTAAAACACACTGGGCTGTATCAGCTCAAGATGGTAAGTGGTGTATACTTGTATAGCGCTTTTCTACCTTCACTGAAGGCCCAAAGTGCTTTACAGTCACGGTCTCATTCACACACACTGATGGCGGCTCCGCTGCCGAACACTGGCGCCAACCTTCCATCAGAGGCAATGTGGGGTTCAGCGTCTTTCCCAAGGACACATGGGCAGGCAAGGCGGGAATCAAACCGGCAATCCTTCAATCAGAGGCCGACTGCCCTTTCCACTGCACCACGGCTGCCCACCGATCACTTGATATTAAAAAAGAAAAAAAACCTGCATGAAAAATATGTTTGATTTCCAATTCCACTGAATGTCCAGTTTGAGTTAAACGGTTAAAACACACTTGCTGTTGTTTTGGCTCCACTCTGAATGTTCTTTAAACTGACACCTTTGGTCAGTCATACTAATCTATCCTATAATAACACTAATCGTATCCTTGTGAAAAAAGCTTTAAAAATGTGAAATTGTTGCAGGCAGCTGTCTCTGCAGTCGACAGCAGAGAAGTTTACATTTCCACAGAATGAGAGAATGAGGAATTCTTCATCTGACAAAGTTCTCCTTCTTCCTATTATGGCCAGTAATGTGAACTCAAAATTACAATCACATCTCATTGATTATTTTTTTGTAGGAAGCTTCACATCCTTAAGAGAGAAATCAAAACTCTCCTGATTTGAAGAACTATATAAAGAAGGAGGGGAGAGAAAGTGAGAATGGGTAAACTGCTTCTAAGTTCTGTCTTGAAGGACATCTTTATTTTCAGAAAATGTGTTTCATGTCTACCTCCTACAACACTTAGACCACGCTGGTCAGCCGTCATAATCATCTACAAGTTGATGATGTTTCTGCAGAGTGCAGGCTCTTTCAGTCAGCTGCTTTAGTGATCATTTTACTTTTTTGATCTAATTTGCAAAACAAAGATTTCTGAGCTGGAGCCAAATCTAAAAATCTTTTTCAGACAAGGGTTTTATCAGTGATGTAAAATGGGATTCAGACTTAGTCACACAAATTCAACTCTTGGTACAATGATGTTGATTTTCAGCCGTTTGCAGTAAACATGACCCGATAGTGCAAGATGTCAGAGCAGTACAAATGTTGCAGATCTTGTTTAAGGTTTTTTTCTTCCACAGTTCTATTCTGGCACATGAAATGTGTCTGGTAATTCCGTCCGGTCACGAACCGCTGTGGATGGCACTCCCATGTTTTGAAAAGAACACTAACTATACATCAAAACCAAATCCAACTCCTTGATTGGTCACAGTTCAACTGTTTGGCATTCAAGCAGTCTGAAACTTTCAACTTGTGTTCAAAGAATGCCCGGTTTGTACGTAGAGCCTGACATTAGACTTTAAAAAGTGCGTGTGTATTCAACTCATTCACAAACAGTTGAAGGACAGTACATTTCACAAATTGAACTAAAACATTTTTGTGTGCCGTGTCCCATGGCCCCTACTGGGTGGTAGTCATTTGGCTCAAATGGCTCTTTAAGTGTTGATGGTTTACAGACTCCTGCTTTAGGGGCGTGCAGAGCGGTCTTCCACCTTGCTATTTTGTGTGGGCTTCCAGTGTGCAATGTCCAGGTTTGCCCATTTTTCACCTGCAGACAGCCTGTGTCTAGTTGTGACAAAGCCACTAGAACTAAGAGCTTCAGAATAACAGAACTGTTCAGCAGGCAGATGGAAAACTGACTGAAAGGATTTGTGGTCCCTGATGGAAGCCAATCAAAATTCGTCTTAGAAAAGACTTGGTAAACAATGACACCTTCATTGATTTGACCTTGAAATTACCAATTAAACACTCAAAAGTCAATAAAAGCTTTCAATCACAACATGGTGACGAGTGGCCTTTGACTCATCTGCTCTTTAGTGGGATGGAGCAGAGGGAATAAACGGTTTGCTCAGCAATCTGAAGATGCTGATGAGAGCAGCAAATTAACAAAAGAGTTTCAAATAGTTTTCTCCACACAGCTCCACTTCTGGTAAATCTTCTATTATTTAAACTTTTCAGTTTGGAAAACTTTATTTTACGCTGATCAAGTTATCTGTGACTTTACCACTACAAAAACCTAAAAAAAAAAAAAGAGAGAGAGAGAGAGACACAAATCAACTCCCAATACACTGTTTATGAGGATTGTTCTGAGCCAAACATTTTTCATAATAATTCAAATGTATTTTAAATGATTTTTTCATTTGTTTTCAGATACTGCCTGCAGATGTAAGACACGATGTAAATGGGTAATAGAACCGCGTTCCGCAGCTCTACCGGATCCCTGGAATGATGAATGATTTCCATCTGTCCTGGGATGGAAAGATGAACGCGAGTGTCACTCTGAGAGGAAGCATTCCTGACTGCGCAGGTTTCCGGTTCCTGCGGTTGAGACCCGATTAAAGCCACAAACGGCCATGCTTTTACTGTGAAACATCGCTGTCCCACGGAGAAGAAAACGAGCACATCTGCACAACGCACGAGGCTCGCCATTGAACGTACATTTGAGGCGAGCGCGACTTTAACCACGCCTCCTTACGTACCACACATACGTCACTTTCCCTCCCCCTGGCCTTAGCAACAGAGGAAACATGGCGGCGTCCGGCAACGCAGAGCATTCCCCGGAGATAACGAGGCCGCTAAAGATCCCGAAAACCGAGGTGCCATCTCCCGAGTCGGAGGATCTGAGCGACAGTAACCAGTGCCAGTCCAACCCGTCCACACCGAACCGTTTCTCCCCTCTGAACGTGGGGTCCGGGACCGCGAGCCGCCCGGCGGCCTCGTCCTCCTCCAACAGCTTCACTGCGTGCAGAGGGATGTCATGGACGCCCTCCGAGACGAACGCCCTCATCGCGGTGTGGGGCAACGAGCGGCTGACGGAGGCGAGGATGCAGCAGCTGGAGGTGGCCGGTACCGTGTTCTCCGGCAAGGCCCCCGGTCCCGCCATGTACGAGCGCGTGTCCAGAGCCCTGTCGGAGCTGGGCTACGAGAGAACCCCGTCCCAGTGCCGGGAGAGGATGAAGGTGAGCGTCCGGTGCTGCTGCGGCTGCAACAGGAGCACAACAGCAACAACTTACGACAACAACATCAACACAACAACAACTGACAACAACAATAACATCAATACAACAGCAACAACTGACGACAACAATAACATCAATACAACAGCAACAACTGACAACAACATCAATACAACAACTGACAACAACAACATCATCAACACAACAACACATGACAGCAGAACCTTCAACCTGCAGTGGAAACTTCCAACCGTAAATTGATGACAATCACCAAAAATGAAACGTTTTGAGGGACCTCTTGCTTGTTGCAGGTTGTGGTATCCCGGTGAAGTCAACATCTGTTTACAAACACAAGAACTGTCTGTTTGCTCTGCGTCTGAGCGACAGACAGCTGCTACAAAGCAGATGACCTCTGTGTATGTTCCTTTATGGCTGCAGCAGGAAGTCACTCCGGTTTAGTTTGAGGACTACACCAAAGTTCTTGATGTAACCTGTTGATGGTGTTTCCTCAAAGTTGACATGGTTGGGCTTTATTAAGACTAAATTGGAATGTTACTAATCTTGAGCAGGGCAGATTATAGGACTCATGAATGGATCAACCTTGCTGTGCATTCCCAGCCTTACCCTGGGAATCTTAACATCGTTTTTTGTGTTGTTTTTTTTTACCTTCTTCACCTCTGTTGTCCTTGTTGATGTGTTTCCTTGTTCATGCAGACTCTTTCCAAACTCTTCCAACACAAAACACCAAAAACCTTTAGTTGTTCGGTTCACAGACCCTTCCCTGCTATCACCAGCTGGCAGACGAAGCTTGTGTTGTGTCTGTAGTTCTGCAGCAAAAAGACTAAAGGAGCAAGCCTCAAGTTTCTGAGAAGACACAAAACAACACAACAATACGTAAAGACAATCAGCTGACAGAATCAGTTAGGGTGAAGAATTTCTTTACATGTTTAAATCTTTGAAAGATTACGTTTTTTTTTTTTCAAAGCTTTGAAGTTAGATTGTTTAAAGTGTAAAATGTATAAAATGTATATCATATCTTTGTCTTTTTTATTTTATTCCTATGTAACATATAAAAGCTGTTGCATAGGAAAAGATGAGTCTACGAAGCCAGTTCACTTAAAACATGGTTGACCACGGGTGTTACCGATTAATCAGCTAATCTGTAAATCTATTTCTAGTTCTACGATCTAAGCAGATCGATCTGTCTGACCTATATCAATAGTAAAATGGTTTCAATCAATCAATGATCAAATTGATCTTGTGAAAATACCATTTGGATTGAGGTACAGTAGGTTTATTTTACGGTAAGGTAAACATCATCAAGTTCCAACACAGCGGACAACACACATGTGATGCAGCAAAAAGTGATCAACCATCATTCCAGTCCAATGAGTGGAAACACTTTGAATTTCTCAAAGTCATGTGACCATACAGTGTGGTAGAATGTTCTAATAATGTTCCTTTGGATTATTCTGATGTGGAAAAACAGCAGTGGAATGAACTTTATCAAACTCAAATGTGAATGGATTTGACATTCATTCTTGTTTTTTTGTTTTGTTTGTTTGTTTGTACACATGTTTCGTTTACTCTTCATTATCTTGTAAGAAATACGGAAGGAATGTGAAAAAGTTCTCCTGCTCTGTTCAGTAGCAGCTATTTATATCTCTGA
The DNA here is from genome assembly GCA_036245035.1 of Adrianichthys oophorus. NCBI lineage: Eukaryota > Metazoa > Chordata > Actinopteri > Beloniformes > Adrianichthyidae > Adrianichthys > Adrianichthys oophorus. The sequence goes on along the minus strand of BSAI01000201.1, from coordinate 3,184,457 downwards.
GTTACACTGTTGAAGTTTTGGATAAAGATGTCCTGGATTGGTTTTAGGTCAGTAAATCAGAAAAAAATCAAAAGTGAATCAAATCGGAATCGTTGTTGAAACGGATCGTTACATCCATAGCGTTGACCTCTTAAACAGCGTCTCACCCCAGATTCCTATTTGTTCAGAGACTTTCATTTCTTCACTTTCGGCAGGACCACATGAAACCTGTCCTAACAGAATCTCCCTTTCCCATCCACCACAGACTCTCCGGCGCTGCTACAGCCGTGTGAAGGAGCACGGGATCGGCAAACGAAAAAGCAGCTACACGCTGGAGCAGCTGGAGAAAGTTTTTGGTCAGGGAGGCTGGGACTCCCAGACCTGCGCCCCCGTGTTGATCAACAGCAGTGGACTGTATCAGGAGATGGAGTCTGACGGCAGCACTCTGGAAGAGTTCTCTCAGGAGGACTGGTGTAACCAGGTCCTGGACTCAGCTTTCCATGAGGGAGACATGGAGAGCGGTGAGTTACCTATGTATGCAGAGCACGGGCATAGATGCTGTCAACTGGATCTGAGCTGATGTTTGTCCTGCATTTTGTGTCTAGAAGACCTCCAGGTGTCTAGAAACAGACTTCTACACATACAAGCAGAGCTGTCTGATCAAAGCCAGTAAGTCAACAGAAAAACTTTCTTCACGTTTCAAATGCTGCCGATTAAAGTTTACGTTGAAAAATGTCAGTGACTGTTTTATCCAGCACTGACGGAGACCCAAACCTCTGTTAAAAAGCCTGAGACTCATCACAGAGCTCTGAAGAGCAGAGGAACTGGATTAGATGTGCAGGCAAATGTTTACTACATTCAAAGCAAGCTGTGGAAATGCTGTGTGTGCTGACACATCTGTGTGCAGGAAGAGGGACACCATGCAGACGGTGATTCGGATCCTGGAGTCGGTGCAGCTTCAGTGGGAGCACTTCCAGACGTGGACTGAGTTTTCCCGCCTTCACCTCTCCAATAAGCTAGCCATCTTTGGCGTGGGCTACAGCACGCGCTGGCGCGAGGATGTGCGCTACCATTACGCTGAAATCAGCTCGCAAGTTCCGCTGGGAAAAAGGCTGCGCGAGTACTTCAACCCAGAGAAGCCGGAGGGCCGCGTCATCATGACCAAAGTTCAGAAAATGAACTGGAAGAACGTGTACTACAAGTTTCTGGACATCACCATCAGTGAAGCACGCTGCCTGGAGCTCCACATGGAGGTGGACTGGGTCCCTGTGACGCAGTCCAGGGTGACAGGAAGCAGCAAAGTAGCCTCCCACTACCTCCTGCCCGGGGACATCCCCAACACCTACGGACTATATGCTATTGGCTTTGAGTCTGTCATGAGCAGCAATAGCACTGCTCACACCTCACCTCACACTGACAGCGAGGACCAGAACTCACTCCAGTGCGAGTCCAAAGACGGAGGTCAGATCAGCTCTGATAGGAGTGAAGCGGGCCGAGGGGACAGGACCAGAGAAAAGGTCACGTACTGTTACCTGGGCATCGCTGAGGACAAAACCATCCAGCAGTGTCTCTTACAGCACTTTCAGGGTTCTGGGAAGCTTTTTTTCCGCGGGGACTCCTCCGCTGTGACACGCTTCCTACAGGACAACTGCAGCGGCACAGCGCCAAGCCCAGACAGTGGGGCCGGCGAAGAGCTGCCGCAGCGCTTTGCTGTTTACATAAAGTTCATTGAGGTGGAGCTGGACTTCCTCTCAGCAGGCTCGCTGGTGGAGTGCCTGGAAACTGCTGTTGGCTATCCTTTAAAATACAACTACAAAAAAACCTTGTAGCTGACTGTGTACAGGACTTCTGGTGGTGACAGAGCAGTGTGTCGCCAGGAGCTCCTCCTATGTGAAGGTGATGAAGGTTAGGTGTGTACATCTGCTGATTCAGGGCCACAGCTACAGCAACTGTTCATTTCTTGTTAGTTAAGGTGGTAACTACACTTCTGTGTAAAAGCTTTATGCACTCCTCACATTTATCATCAAATGTCCACTGAGCCAAACTTTTTGGTAATCTTTTAATCAGAGCCTGTAGACCCGGAGTGCCGCTGTCCGATTAGCAACCAGTCTGTGGTGCAGCACACCTGATCGGGTCATGAGCAGCACTGGGACAGCGGCCCGGGAAGCCTGGTTTTGGGTTTGTGTAGGAAAGGGACCAAAGTGCTTCGATTTGGTGTGTTGGACATTGGAAAAAAGGGCGCCAGTGTTTGGATGCAGTTCTTAAACCTGAGCAGCATCAATAGAGGATTTCAAACCAGTAACTTATGTGTTCTGTGTGCATCCATTTAGCCGTCTTTGATTTTTTGGTGCTGAGTGGCAGCGCAGGAGAACAGGAGGAGTTCCTGTGAAAAAGCTCCAGGAGAAAAAGCTGAAAATGTTCTGGATTACTGTTGAAGAGTGCGGGGTGCCTCAGACTTCTGCACGCTTATGTTTAGATCCTCTGAAGCTGCTCTAACGCAGGAAATGAAGCCTCCTTTAGATGGTCTGGAGGTGGGATTTGGAGGTAAAAGGAACTGTTTTTGACAGCCTGGACGGTCCTGCAGACCCTCTGAAAGTCAAAACAAAACGTGCCACCTTAATGCAGAACTGGGGAAAGTGCTGCTGTTCAAGTGTGCACTGCTTAGTTTGTCAGCAGGAGGCGTGGGGTTGGCAGCCTGCATCTGTCTACCTCAGTGGGATGTAGGAAACAGGGCAGGGAGGGGCCCAGAGCCTTGGTTTATTCTATACTGCCTTTACTTTGTTGTTAAAGTCTGAAACTGAGAAAAGTGCGTCTGCAACTGATAAGCTGTTGGAGTTTGCACTTTCACCTGGCCGACAGCCAGCAATGCTTTCACACATAACAGGGATGACAGCTTTTGTCAGCTGAAGTGTTAACTTGTGCTGCTGTGATTTTTTTTTTCACTGAGAACGTTTTATGAAAAGACGGCACATAAACTGATTTTGGTTAGTCTGCCTGGCTGATTCAGCTGCAGCCACAACCAATACTTGAAAGAGGACGCATCTGTGTTTCTGTCGAGGAAACTGGCCTCTGGCGCTTGGCTGTCAGTTCCGCCTCCCACAGAAGAACCAGCCGACTGGCCTGACCTCAGGAGCACATCTTCACACACCAGAGTATCTTGTTACTCTCCAGTTTGCTTTTGTGTTTCGAAAGGATCCTGTGGGTGCTGGTGAGCGCTCGGGAGCATCTGCAGCTGCAGGCCTCACAGCCCGTCTGCACAGGCTGCACTTCCAGGTCTTCAGCCATGCGCAGACGTCCTTACATCATCAGAGCACTCGTGGTCAATCACCAGTCAGCTTCAGATGATCTCACTTGATAAGTCATTGATCTGACTTCTTCATAAAAAAATGAGGGGATGTGCAATGTGCCAAGAAAGGACTGGTACTGAAGTGGAGGACTTCATATGTTTGTATGTATATGAAAATGACCATATTTATCTAGTATATATATATATATATTTAAGAATATCTGTGTTCTTGAGCATTCCAGCTTCTGCAAACTTACCAAATGTGAGAGTTTGCAGTTTATCACAAAGAATTCTGTATTTTCTGTCTAATATGCTGACACTTGTGTTTGTGATTGTTTCAGAGTCACCGTCTTGTATGTTTACATGTTTGCAAAACAATAAATGGAAACCTGCTGTTGTTTGTGACTTGAGTGAAATGTTTCTGCTGAAGCCATAGATGCTAAAAAAAGACCTCTCCTCATTACATTTACCCAATGATTGAAATATTGTCTTAAGGCTATCGTTTTATTCAAGCAATAAGCTGATGTTTCCGGTTAATCTTTTTAAAAAATCTGACAAAGCGTGAGGCACAAACGCTTTCCCTTTGGAACTGTCAGCTGAAAGGTAAAGTTAAAGCAAACCTTTGTTAGGCTGGACAGAAACGGGTTTTACTTCAAACTGAATTTTGTTGTGTTCTTCAACATCTTTCCTTCTGAAGTTTAGACGCTGTCCAGATCATAAACTGACAGCACGCTGCTCCCCTTCAGGACAGTTGTCTCTGAAGGCTTGAATGACTGTGATCCTTTGCTGAACTGGACACTATTCACAATTCAAGAAAGTGAGGACAAGAAGAGCTGGGAAGAGGAGTAGGAGGGGAAACATCACTGGACATTGCTGGTTTAGGTCAAGCATTTCAGTGAGGAAATGGAAGAATGAACTTCAGGATATCGAAGACGAAATGTAGTCCAGTGATTAGACTTTTTGCAGTAGACAGACCACAGTGGCCAAGGAACGGATGATGCATCCCAACAGAGGTGGAGGAGGCCAAACCTCACAGCCTACAATGTGGAGGAATTAAGGTGAAATTCCAAGAAAAGGATACAGACAATGATAGGCTGGAAAACATGGACCAACCAGTCACTGGACCAAAGCAGTCAAGTGGATCTTAACTGATGAAAGCGTGAGCGTGAAAGTGGCAGCAGCCAAAGAAGCTACGAAGAGGGAAACAACGAATCTTCATTGATGAAATGACACCAAAGCCTCACAACGCCTGCAGTCTTCTAATCAGGAAAAAGGAATGCTCCAAAGGGGTTGCTGCACAATGAATGTGTTACTCTATCATCAAACTGACCTGCGCTGGCGCCATGGTAACAACACACCATAACATCACAGGTCATGTTTGCAAAGTCTTCTTCAACATCTACCTGGAAAAATAAAATGTACTACTACTACATACAGGCCCAGTTAGAAGATAATGACTCCAAGCTCAAGTTACTATGTGCAAAAAAAAACAAATAAACAACGAAAACAAACCAACAAGCTCACAGCTGAACTTTAATTACACATCAAAATTTTAAGCTGTAAAATATGTTTTCTGGGCTTGGTTCTCAACAGATTCCAGACAAAATATCTTACTACTTTAAAGAGCTCGTTCTCACCACTGCCTGCAGTCAAAGCACCCCCCCCCCCCCCCCCAGCCCCCAGCCCCACTTTAAAATCACTACACTTGAGAGTTTGCCATCACTTTCATTGTAAACACTGGAACACAGCCGTTTTACCACTGTTCCGAATCGAAAGAAGCTCTTGACAAAAAAAAGCTGTGCATCAAATGTATTTTTTCAGACTAATTATGTCATTCTCCCATTTGACCACAAGATGGCAATACACAGCCACAGTTTCTTTGACACTGACAGTTGTATCTGAAATCACAGGGTTTCTCTCTGGGAGACATTAGGCAGAAAAAAGAACGAGTCATTCAAAAAACAATTCAGAAAATGTTAGATTAGTGGCACCAAAAAGTTACACAGAGCCATAACAGATGTCACATTTATGGCTTTAGAGCCACAAGTAAACAGCAGGTCAAACAGACAGAAGGAACCTCAGAGACATGAGAAAAAAGACAAACTCAATCGACACAAAACAGACGAGTAAACACTTACATGCATACAAATGAAACACACTTGATAAATGCACAAAAATGACTAAAAACCAGCAGTCGTTATGCTTCTTTGATTTGCTTTTGTTGCCACAAAGGAAACTATATTATTTTAAAAATAAATACTTTTTTTTTTTTAAAATGGCCACCATAATCCAGCACTGTTCACACATTTTCTGTTGGACACTGTTGATCCCTCTAATCTGCAGTCCAGAGAAGCTGAGCAAATTCCGATCTGAAACTTGTGTTGAATGATAATTTCCAGAAAACCTCACAGCGTCTCTGCAGTCTGCACGAAACCCTCGTCCACATTACTGAGACAGTTCATGCATCCACAAAGCTTTCCTCTGCATACCAAAGAAATCCTTGCATTCTCTGTCGATACGTCCATTAGCAGCTGCATAAAGCTACAAACGAACAGCGTTTAGAAAAGTGAATTTTTCTAAACATCAAATCTTTCATTCATGCTGATGTAGTCTCTGACATATTTGCAGATCTACAGAAGAATAAGGCATACATTCTGTTCTCTGGACCGTCGCTGTGGTGCAGAGGTGCAGGAAACAACCTCTGATCAGAATGTTGGAGACTTGGTTCTTGTCTCACTTCTTATTGTGTTGAAGCGTCCTTGGGCAAGACTTTAGAAGCAGCTTTAGGAAATAATGCAACAGTAGTTAGTTTTACTGTAGTGTCCGACATGCTGAAATCGCCTTCCTTTTGCTCAGTTTTCAGTGATTTTGTGAACATGGAAATGTAAGCAACTTTGACTGGGCAGAAAAGATCTTCTGCAGCTCTACATCTCATCCTCATTGTGGAAAGCTGTTGTAAACATTAGCATACATTAGAAAAATACAAATCCTAATGATCTTCATGATCAAACAAATAGTATTCAGTGAAGTTACCTTTGTCTAACCTTGACCGGGTTGTAAGAGAGAAATGATCCACGATTCGTTGAATATCATTCATACAAATTTGGGGAAGCAGCAGTGCAGGATTTTGCAATTACTTCCATTTATATTTTGATTTGTGAATGATCTACGAGAGAACGTTGGACACTTATAAAATAAATATTGTACAATTTTCCATCACAGTTGATAAGGTTACCTTTTATAATGAATGCACAATTGTGTTAAACAGTGTTCAGTCGCCAGCTTTGCCAGTCTAAACCCGGAAACCAGTAGGAACTTTACACACTATTGGCAATGTCGCCATTTTATTTTAAGGGTCTATGATGTGCAAGACTGGACTATACTAAGAATTATACCAATGACCCAAAAATGTGCCATTGTTAAAGTCTTTTGAATGCAGGACTGCCTTTTGTCTTGTGATGTAAGCACTACAGACAAGTCCAACTGTTTGTGTTGTTCATCACTGTATTACAGCAAAAGCGACTCCCACCTTAGCAGATAATAAAAGTAACTATATATAGAATAAAAGTACAGGTCTAGACTAGAGTTCACTGCAATGTAAAGGGTTGTAGTGTAACTGTATAAAACTCTAAAACAGTGTAAGACTTTGTGATCCCTTAATGTGGTCATTTTACAGTAATCTGCTGTAAAAAAAATCACAGGATTTTACTGGCGAAACTTCTGCCAGTAAAATTCAATAAACTTACTGGATTTGTGTAAATCTTAACTTACATTTGCTGCATAGCCTACAGAAACAGAAAGTTTTACAGTGTGTGTGTGAACGGAACTATGACGGTAAAGCGCTTTGGGTCTTAATCACGGGGGGGGGGGTACTTTGTATTGGCCATCACACACTCAGATTTAAATGACTGTGATGGTCTCTTGATTGTGGATATTATTATAGCTTCTACTTGTGCCGTCCTGCTTTTCTGCTGGACATTTGAATCTCAGACTTTACTTTAAGCTGCAGGCAATGGCACTTGAAACTTCCTCTTTACAACATTTTATTGGATATTCTGTTGATGTCTTGCAGTCCAAAACATCATTTATCTACAAAAAAACCCCAAAAAGGACGGCGCAATATTCCAGACTCGACTGACCACTTGTGTTTTCAGGTTTGCCTGCCGGCCCAAGATGTCCCAGTCTCTGTGAGAGATTCTGAAGGAGTTTTGGGGTCTGTCACTCACCAGACTATTTTCACAGCTGGATCTTATGTTAAGAGCGTTATGTTAAGTCTCTTTATCTATAAATGATTCAATAGGACAAAAATAACTCATTGAATGAACCTGTACTGAGTTACAGGAAAATAAAATAAAGGAAGTTAAAAAAGAAAGAATACAATTGTCTGTAAATGGCTCAATACAGGCACTGGACTGAAAACAAGTGAAAAAAAGTCTAAAAGGAAAACTCTGAAAATCATTCAAAAACCTTGAAACACTGCTTAACTGCAGAAACTGGAGGCATTAGAAAACAGTCTGCCTTAACAGAAGAAAAAGTCTTTTGTGAGAACAAATGCTCAGCCCTGTGTGTGTGTTCAGGTGAACATGCAGAACTTTTGGACAAGACTACTCAGAATAGTCTCAAAAATTAGGCAGGAAAGACCAATTTCCATTCATTTAATCAATCAAGATACAAATTCTTTGATGAGTTTCCATGTCTTTACATGTGCTGTTTTTAAGTTTTAATATTCATTCAAATATCAAAAAAAGCATGCAGCAGTAAGCTGGCTACGTGTTCCTCTGTGACTGGCCTTTCCATCAGCTACTAACTGACAACGACTGCAGCAGACTCTCTGACCATGAGGGGGTAGAGGATGGTCAGGAAAATGCATGGACGGGTCTGGGAAGCAGGAGTGATGTTTGTTTAGTTCAGCAGTGAAAGATGAAGCTCCCCACTTCAGAATGGATCAAGTAAGGACAAGGAAGAATCAGATGAGCAAGAACACAGACACACTGAAAAAACTAACTCGTCACGGTTGTAGTCATTATACATTTAAATTGTTTAGAAATTGCTCAATAATTGAGGCACTACCCTTTTGCTCAGTAGTGACAAGGCTCAGAAAACGGAGTAAAATGTAATCTAAAATATGTTTCTTATTAGGTATAAACATAAATTAAAAACATGTAGTCGTTATATATTTTTTGTTTTAAAATGTGTCCATGCATAAACAATCTAAAACACACTTTGTAGTAGCGCAACTGTAAAACATCTCAATAATACGGTGGCCCTGAAGAGCAAATCACTTGACACGAAACAATTTAAATATAACAACGACAATTAGAAAAGCAAAACAAATAACAACAAAACAAAATGACATTTTAGAAATCAAAACAAAAGTTCAGAAACCAGAAATAAACGAAAAGCTTTTTAGAAAAGAAAATTAAATGAAACATTTCAAAAATCACGACAAAAAAAAAAAAAGTAAAACAAATATTTAAAAATAAAATTACATTTTAGAAATCAAAGCAAAATTCCAGAAACCAAAATATTTTTTTTGCAAAACAAATTAAATGAAACATTTCAAAAATCACAACAACAATTTGAAAAAGTAAAACAAATAGTGAGAAAACAAGATTACATACATTTGTCTTGGGACAACAAAAGACAGTGTAAACTACATGCTACTCTTAAAACGTACGTCACAAACTGAGCTTTCGATGGCCAAAACACCAGTCTTTAAGACAGCTTTTCCTGGTGATTTTTGATACCATTCGACTGCTAAAAGAGCCGATCGATCTCGCCTGATTTGGAGAATATTCCAGGTGGCTCACCCTGGCTACCTTGAATCTGTTAACTTTTTGCATCAAGACTGTTGACTATTCTAATATCAATGATCAAGACAGAGGAACAGGAGCAGAAAAATTACTTTAGCAGCTCCAGACTCAAGCTGACAGTCAGAATCAATTATCATGAGGAATTCAGATAAAAGGAAAAGCAATAAAAAGTTTGTGGGAAAAAAACAGTCTCAGGAAAGTGTGGTCCATAACTGTGCAGAGAGGAGATGTATGGTGGTGCACTGGTAAGTTCTATGGCATCAGAGGACATTGTGTCTGGGTTTGAATCTGGCTGTGACCTTCCTCTGCAGATTTGACACTGGATCCTCCCTCTTCCTGTAAATAGAAGACTTTCTGATATGATAAATAGTGGTATTTGTATATTTGCAATTAAGTTCAAAACAAATCCATAATATAAAGCAGACAGCTTGATATTCCATGAAGACATGAACAAAGAACATTAACTTTAATCATGTTAAATTAGAAACAATAACACTGTTTAACAAAATGTTGAATATTTACCTGCTATATTTTGGTAAACATTACTGCATTTAATTGCATCTTCATCATGTATAATATCTAAGTAAACCCAGGTTGGGTGAAAAAATATGTTTAAAACATTTAATAACTGTAACAAGATTTTAATGTCTTATATTTACTGCACAACTTGAGTAAAAGTACTCAGTTTGATAAAGTATTGGTATAATTTGATTGATAAATAAATTATTTGATAAGATTCGACTATTGAATTGTTTGATAAAGGAACACTTGTCCATCTGCATGTCTAATGTTTGCCTAAAAATGTCAGGTTAGAATTACTCAGATATTTTTAATTATTACAAGATATATACTTTGATACATGTAACCTTTCAAGTTTAGACTATTAAAGGAATCACTCCTATATATTTGCAATGTATACAATTGGCTCTAAAATTTGTGTGAGAACTGCTTTTATTAGGTATTATTTGTAAAACATGTTCAGATTCAATTTTATTATTTTGGTTTGTACTGGATATAATACTTCAGGAAGTCTTTACCACATTAATCCAGGTGAATATAACCAGTCAGATGAGATGCAAATTGTTAGCTCACATTTTTGGGGTAATTTCAATAGGTTGTCTTTTACAGTGCACACTGTAAAAACGGCAGCATCAAGTAAAACCTTTTAGTATCTCTTTGAGTTTCCGCCATCAGAGTATTCTGGGAGGCTTTCAGGCCAGTGCTGCTTTACAAGATAAAGCACACTCATTTGGAAAAACAGAGGCACAAGCAGGCTTGACTGCCACCGTTAGAGAACAAACTCAGTTAGTGAACAGAACACTTGAAGAACAACCAGAATATTTACCAAGCTATGTGCTGCTCTTAATGTTTGCAGAAATGTCATTCAATCTCAACAAGACCAGGCAGGTTGTGGCACATTTGCCTGAATATTGCAGAATTTAAATGGAAGCAAAAACACAGCAGGAAATCACACAGTGACCTTCTATTCTTGCTTGAGCTGGAACTTGTTTCTTTGAATTTAATCACACAATAACCTGTGTTCACCTCTTATAATTGAGCAGTCCACCTGAATTAACCTCACCTTTGCTGCTGAGATGACTGTGCGACTACAATTTCACTTGTCCATATTTCATGTGAGGGTGGTAAGCTCTCTTCGAGAATTCATGTCAAACTGAGTCCAGTCTGCTTTTTTTTTTGCTTCAGACCCATAGCTCTTCATACATGATGGAACAGGAGCAGGAGATTTTCAGAACAACCTGCAGAAAAGACTAAGCTTCACAGGGAACCCAAAACTGAAGCTCCTGCAGCAAGGAAGCTCATTCTCTTTTGCTTTCATTGTGAATGCAAAGGTTCTTCATTATACTAATAAAGCCTTCAAAAGTCTTTTCTATGAAACTCATTCTTATCAAAGCAGATTTTGGAAAAACCTTTAAAGACCCACTCCATTAAAATCCTGTTTAAGGTGTTTTTAACATGTTTCTCCAAACATGTCTAAACTTATAACATGCATTAAATATTTTTTGATTAAAACTTTGTTTCTTAGTATGTCTTTATTCAAACTGTGTTGGATCAGGAGCAAGCCCAAGCTTTGATAAAGCTCCTGTTTATGTCACAGCACCTGCCATGGACAGTCCAAAGCCTCCCTACTCCGCTACAAACCGAAGCATTCATTTGCAAAGAAATAGATCCATTAGCAACTTCATTTTTCTCATCTGAGCTGGAATCTGGTTTCTAGCTGTCTGGTTGGTCAGCTCTGATATTGCTCGCTGCTTTTTTTTTTTGTTCGTTTTTGCTATGCTAATGTAATCTTGGGCTTGTGAAGTGCTAAAAGCTGGCGCGAGAGCATGTAAACAAAGGGCTGATGGGAATTTATCGGAAGCTAACTTCTATGCCAACAGTTTCGCTCACAAACCAGATGAGAATTTCTGATTAACTCCTGCTGTGCTGCAGAAAACATGTCTTTAATAACAACAAATGGCTTTTGATTTTTTTTAAAAACTGCGTTTTAAAAGACTAATGGGAATGATTTTCTGATAGAAAAAAATCCAGTTGAAATGGGACTTTAGGTTTTCCCCTTTATCATGTCAGCTTAACATAATATAGACAGAGAAATCCTTAAAACATGTAAAATGGGACTTTCATAAATCAAGAATAAATTGGGGACACACAAAAACAGTTACAACATAGACATGGGGTAAACATTTAAAGAACAAATGACACATTTGGTTGAAGCCTATCAGAGGAACCTTTCTCCTGAGTCAAAAAGATCAGCTGTCCTGGAAATGACATCATACGAAATCCGTGCAGCCAATATGCACATTGCTGCATTGAAGCAAGTATTTTAAGTGCATCTGAGAATACATTTTGTTGGTCACTTGTATTAACCTAAACCTAACCTCAACTGTAACCCCAACCTGTCCTCCAGGTCCGTGCGGTCAAGAAAAGCACTGGCCGCACGTAGGGTGAAATCAGTTAAATTGGGCCATCAGCTGAAATGGGTCACGAGAGGTTAGAGGATCTCAGCTCTTGACAATGCCAATGAATTCAAACTGTTGCTGCGACAGTCCTTGACATGTAACTATTGATTTGATTGTTCCGTGGTTGCTATAGAGAGCGGGACAAAGCCTCATGGGAAGACTGCACCAGAAAACTTCATGGTGAGCGCCCTGACCTACCTCATTGTAACTGTCATTAAAAAGATTGAGAAGTCAATAAAAACAAATGTATATAATAAGTAAATAGTGATATCAAATACTTTTGTCGATGACTTCCATCAGATTTCATGTTAATGTTTTATTAAATGAAATTATTTTTGATGAAAAACTTTTTTTTTTGGTGAGTTGCCCACTTTACCTTGACGTGTTCAGGTATAAATGGAGCCGCAACATTTCAGCTAAAATGAGCCATGAGTTAAATTTGATCAAATAGCTCAGCCTTTTAAAAAGTATCCTTATACTAAAATGTCATTAGAATAATATTTTATTACACGTCTCTTAATTGTGTGTGTTAGGGCGCATCATGAGCTACTGTTTCTCTCACTGTACATGTACATGTAGGCCTACAGGTGGTGTAGCTTAAAAGTAAGCTTTTACTTATGGAAGCCATGCCAGGCCCTTAACAGTGACCTCAAACAGGCTAACGAAGGTTAGGTGAACTGTGGGCCCTGTGATGCCTGGTTTCATAGGAGCTGTGTGAGGACAACAGAATTTGGGAGAAAGATGCCTTCCTCTGTCAAGACTGTCAATGAAAACCTGTCGTCTAAGAGTAGCCTAGTTGTCAATCTTTGAGGTTGTTCAGTTTTTAAAACCCACTATATGCACACACTTTCATTCTCACTTTGTCTGTCACACATGTTCATGTTGTTGCTATATTTATATGCCTGTATTTGTCAGATTTTTTAACATTTCATGAATTTCATTGTAATGAAATACATAATTTAATTAAATTTAATTAAAAATGACTGTTTCACTTTGCAGTGTTGGACAGCTGCTGTTTCAACAGCTGTAGAGTTTAAACAATTATTTTTTATTCCATAAATGCAACAAAAAACATCAACAGCAATTATTGTGAATATTAGGAATACAATCAAATGTCATACATTGTTTTTTTCTCAGTTTTCCAAGTGATTAACCAAAAAGTGGCCGATTTAGCAGTCATCACATGCAAATAATCCCTTTCTCAAAGGTTTTTCAAAAACGATTTTTTTCAAATGTTACAGTGGTTACTGAATTTAAAAGAAAGACAGAAAACTACGTTTTGTTTTTCTCATAATGATTGAACTAAAAAGCTCCAAACCATCAGACTAAAACTACTTCAATTGAAAATGTTCTGACTCCAAAAGTGTCATTATTTCCATCCTGTTATGGAACAGATTCACAGGGATGTATCCAGAAATATGTTTCATTCCTAAATCCCATTGTACAGGTATGTGTGGTCAACTTTGTTCCAGTTTCTCTTCATCTCACTGAAAACATCACACACAATGACATTCAGAGTCTGAAGAATCCCGCAGACTCTCCTGTGTGAGCCGGAACTAAGCTTGACGTTTCTTGATGTTAGCCTGTTCCAAGTCAGGTTTTGTTGCTGTAGCAGTGCATGTTGACAAGAAGAAGGCTGTCCAACCCTGGCCCTCAAGATCTACCACCCTGCCCGTCTCCAGCTCTCACTGCACTTCTCGCTGCTCATCATTTGGATTAGGTGGGTTCAGTCAGTCAGAATGGAAACAGTCTACTTAACAGAAAAGAGGAGAACAAAGCGCTGGAAAACGTGCAGGGAGCACGATCTCAAGGACAAGGAGTTAGCTACTAGAAAGTATTCCACTTCTTGAAATGATTTAGCATTGGTTCAAGCTCCGTTTATTCCAAGTTTCCCATAGAGGGTTCTGAAAATAGGCTCCGGATCTCTGCTTCTTCTTTAATGGAAGCTACACTCCTCATGATAATCTCATGATGAAAGGATCGTTTAGTGCAGAGTCAAAAGCAGTGGATTTGTCCACTCTAACATACAAGATGATGTCTGTGATCCAAAGAATGTCCAAAAAACAGAAACATGCCAGACTCGCTCAAAGACTGTGAGGCGCAAACTTGTAGTCCCGGTCCAAACATGGTTCAAGTTCCTAAAGCAAATGCATGAACAGGCTGAAGGACTGCTGGGGAATGCTGGGAATTCAAGGAGCTCACAGCAGTGAGGGCCATAACACAGGTCAGGGAGCCCATAAATACAGCTACAGCTCTGAGGAGATTTCAGAGGCAATTTAAAATAGCATTGAAATGATCAATTAGTTTTTTATCTTTCAGAACGTTAAATGTAACATTAACAGCAGCACAGCATATTAGCTGCTCAAAGATTTTGACTTTAAAATGTCTCATAAAAAAGGAAAGAAGCTGAACTTCAAAACTCATTAATGCAAACATGCAGTTTGCATTAATGAGTTTATAAATTCAGGATTTGCTTCTAGACTGACTTAATAACAGGAACGTTACGACAATTTGTTCAACGGAACAGTTTTGTCTGCAAAAATCCTCAACATGTTAACAGTTTGTGTTTTTTTTTACCTCTTCCCTGGGCTGTGGAGTAGTGGGCACTGCGCTGAGTTCACTACTGCTGCTTTAATGTGGCATGATTTCTTTAGCTGTGGCGACCCATGGGAAATCTAATTAAAAAATAACAGAAAAGGAGAGCATCAAACATGTTTTGTTAACTGCTTTTACTTTTATTCAAAGTAACAAGTCATTGTGGACTTCAAGTCTGTCTAAATCACTCTGTAATATAATATAATATAATATAATATAATATAATATAATATAATATAATATAATATAATATA
>BSAI01000201.1:3112526-3169542 GCA_036245035.1 Adrianichthys oophorus | reverse complement strand
TAATATAATATAATATAATATAATATAATATAATATAATATAATATATTAGTGACCAGGTGTTTTGTTTGTCATTCAGAGTGCGGGACTGTGCGTGCGTGGATGTGACAGCGCACGCATGAGGAGCTGTGCGTGGCGCGGCGTCCTCCCCCCGCGCCTCTGCCTCCTCCCCGTTGCGTGAAGCAGACCCGCCGGCTGATAACTTGAGAGTTGAACTCGCTGCCGGTGAGGATCACGCGCGGACGCGGAGCTCGCTTGATTTCCAGCTTCCGCTCAGAATCCGCGGGTCCTCACCTGACGCGCCCCTTGCCTTCCCGGCCAGCGTGTCGGCGGGGAGCGCCCGGGAGGAGCGGAGCAGAGCCTGAGCTCAGAGACAGTTGAATGAAGGACGGGAACACCTGAGCGTCAGCATGAAGGTCTGCCGGAAAGTTGCGCTGCTCTCACTTCTCTGTCTTTGGGAACTGTCAGGTTAGTCCGCGCGTCTTGGTTCTGCTTTGATCCAGCTGCTTCCGTTTGTTGATGCTACTCATGGAAAGAATGTTGACAGAAACGTGAGCTGAGGTCTGTTCTCCCCCCGGAGTGTTCACATCCACAGCACAGCCGCTCCGCTCCGCTCAGCTCAGCGTGTATTTGTGTCTTTCCGTGGATCTCTCGGACGCGTTCGGGACCGAGACTCTAACCCGAACCCTACTGGAGGTCTGACTGATCCTGACGTTTTCAGACCCACACGAAAGATGGGATTCTGTTGTGAAAGTGTGCCAGAAGAGGGATAGATTTAAGGCTCAAACACCTGTTTGTCTTTCATCGGATTTGAAACAAGTGTGTTACACATGATTATGTCTCCCAGGGAGGAATAATCCCTTTATAGCCGCTGCAACATTGGCTCAGTGGTCCCTCTCTGCAACAATGTATTAAACTCCTACTTTCGCTGATGTACAGTATGCATCCTACTTTTGGCCTGCCTTGTCTTGCACTCAGAAAGTGGGACACGGTGCAGCTTCAGGAGTATTTCAAAGCACAATAAGGAGTGTGTGAAGGCAGGATCACGCATTGGATGTCATTATTTAAAGTTTTACAAATGTCAGTGAGAATGTTCTCAAGACAAGATAGAATTTCTTAAAAGTATGTTAAGTAGGTCACACAGGACGCAGCCACCAGAGGTCAAACCGATCCGAGTTTGAAGGGAAGCTCTGCATTGATAGGGTTTGGTGTGCTCTTTCCTCGTGCTTGTCTCCATTCACCTCTTTGACATTTCAGTCAGCAGCTGTTAGTAATGTTTCTACCGTTTAAGTTCATGTAGAAAACAAGCTCCCTCAAAAAAGGTGTCCTTCAGCCTTTTTTCTTTGTGTGGGGGCGCTCTGTTTGCTTCAGGTGAGTGCTTGTTACTTCCAGCGGTCAGGCTCAGTGAGGCACGCAGACAGGAGGGTCCACCTCCCTGAATGTTTTCTGGACTGCTCAAAGGCTGTGTGAGTTTCAGACCCTTGTTGCCAAAACACAAGAACTGACGTAAGCACCCTCCAACTCTCCAGTTACTCCCGGGGGCGGAGTAATACCTGAGAAATGGTTCCATTTGACCGTCTGGCATTTGAAGAGATGACAGCAGTGAAGAAAAGGTCTGCAAGCATGCCCTGAAAACAAGCAAGACACTAAAAAAAAGTCCACTGTTTGGGTCACAGGGAGCAGGAAATAAGCAACCATCTTCTTACAAACAACAAATATATATATATTTAAAGAAAAGGAGTGAGTTTCAGTGAGTTTTATCAAATCCAAACCAATTTTTACAGTCTGCGTTCTGCATGCGATTTTAGTTTTTCAGGCACCAAAATGTAAAGTTTAGGAAAAAACAGGCGATCAGGTGAATGAACTTCCTTCAGTTTGCTACAACAAGGAGACAAGTTCTTTTAAACCTTTATTGGTTTTCACAGCATTTTCCCCGTTTCTTGAAGGAGCTTTTCATCAGCCTTCTCAATCTCGTCCTGCACAGACTCAGATGCTTCAGATCTGCTGATGTTCTGCAAGGTTCCCTCTTTTCACCTCCATATGCTATTGGATGAAGGTCATTTCTTATATAAAAAATGCAAGAACTTTAAGGTTTTTTGAATGAAAGTTTGGGTGGTTTTGAATGAAGACTTTGCAGTTTCAGTGCAAAATATTCTTGTGCAGAGATTGGCACCAAAGTTAAAGCAGCTGACACAAGCCCCCAACATGCAGCACAGACCCATCAGCAGCTTTAAAATTCAGGGTTATTTTACCTAATTTAGGACCTCATTAAAATCATTCTTCATATTCAGCTTCTACAACAGTGCTGTGCTTCTTAATCTGATTAACCCGTTCAAATCATGGCATTGCAGTTTTGTTAAGGTCAGTCAATGTGATAATAGCTTCAAGGCTCTTTGAGCCTGATAATGTGATTTAACTATCTGCTTAAATGAGTTTGCCCTCTTGCCGTTCGCCCCGAAGCACAAGAACACCTGAGTTCCCTTTTAGAGAGTTTTCCTTTGTCGGTGTCATTTCATTCTGAAAGTTAGCAGTGATAACTGTCCTCATGATGTGTCTGGATGTTATTATTTTTTTAACTGTGTGGTTAATGGAGTTTGGTAGCAGCTGCAGTAATGTGCCCTGATCTAAAGCCATTTGTCCAGCTTTCCTCTGAAATGCTCAGTGTTGCTGTGAAAATGAAAGAAAAACAATCACCATCCTTCCATCATCAATGAAAGCCGGCTTGCTCCAGATTGAGCAGTGCTGTTTTGATCAAAGTCATAGGAAGATAAGCTCTCATCTCAGTCTCATCCTATGGATCTCCAGACACGACATTGTAGTCACCACTTTGACCGGGTGGGGTCTGTGGCTTCTGCTAAGGCATGCAACCTGTCGGTGCGTCATGGCTCAGATTTTGAAGCTGCTGCTGTTTTATGTTGTGCTTTGAAAAAAAGTCTGAAATCTTGTTGTCACATCATTTCAGAGACACACTTTATCAAAATGCAGTCAAACGTTATCTTCCACAGACTGCTGAACGATCAAACCAGTGTGTTGGCAAATTTCTTGCTAAAGCATCATCTTCATTTGTCTCCCAGGTGGGCAGTGGACGTCACTTATTTAACAAGGTCAATTCAGTAAAGCCTCAGAGGGCTTAGCCATGCTAAATTCTATAGTCTGTGTTTATTTGGGGGTGGGTGTAATAGTTTTATTTTAGTGAACTATGATGTGATGTGGGTGACTTCCCATGAAACATGCATCGTTTGTGAAGCAGCATTGAAGCTTTGTTTAGTTTCCTGTTTCACTCCCCATTGTTTCACTGACAATCCAGCATCCTATACAAATGGACCTCAAGACAATCAACCGAGTCCCTACGGCTATGGAAAGCTTTTTTGAATTTAATCGACATCCAGGATATCAGCTGTTTTAGGACTAACTAGTAATGCCAAAAGTACAACTAGTTAACTTGTGTCAGCAAAAAATGTGAACTAGTTAACTAGTGATGTTTAAAAGTGTGCACTTGTTCACTAGTGGGCACTCTTTGTGATCACTGCTGACAATCTAAAAAGGCCACTAGTTAACTAGTTACATCCAAAATGTTCTATTAGGTCACTAGTAAGACTCCTGTAAAGCTCACTAGTTATCTAGTGTGACCAAAATACCGTACTAGTTTACTAATGACATGCAAAATGTTAACTAGTTGACTAGTGAGGTGTACGTAAGTCTTACTAGTTAACTAGGGAGACAGTAAAATTGCACTAGTTAACTAGTTGGCACAATATTTTATTACTAGTTAGCTAGTACATCCTTGTAAAAGTTACTAGCTAACTAGTGAAGAACTACATTTTAGCTAGCTAACTAGTGTTTCAGTATGCTAATGTGGAGGAGGGCTGTAATTCAGAAAAAGTCCCCCTATTGGCTCTGCAGCAAAGCTCCAACCCTCTCAACCCAGGATTAACCATTTCAGTCCCAGTGTGCTTTTACTGTCAGTAATTAAAGCCATGTGATTTTGATTATTCTTTCAGAACAAAGATAAATATGTGAACATTGCATCATCATAAAAATAACACGTACATAATGTCCTTGCGGCCAGAGAGAAAAAGAGGTGGAAAAATCCTTTAAAAAAGTCCTGGATCTGCAAAGTGATACTGGATCACTCACAAAATATAAACAGTTGTTCCTCCATCCGTTTCTAAAATATTCTGAACATTTAGTGAAATGTGTCCATAACTTCTAGCTACAAGTTGCCAACAGAGAAACAGACGCTAAAAAACCCCAAAAACCCTGTTCTTTTCCATCATTTCACTATTGTCCTTTATCTCGGCTGCTTTACTCTCTCAAGATAAAATTTTGATTTATAACAACAACAATTTCTGTTAATTCCCTGAACAAAATCAGCAACATGCTTGGTAAAGTGATAAAAACAGACTTTTCTTCTTTGGAAACAAAAAGATCAGACCAATCAGGATTTCTTGTCCCGCCTCTTCATTTGCATACAAAGTGTCACTAGCTTACTAGTTGGCACAAATGTGTGTGCCAGTTAACTAGTCCGGTTTGTAAATTGCTACTAGCTAGCTGTCTGACTCCTAAATTGCCCACTTATAAACATGAATGAGCCAGAATGGCAGCTAGTGTGCTAGTTAGCCCTAAAAATTGGCACTAGTCAACTAGTTAACTAGTTATTTGAAAGAATTGTGCTAGTTTACTAGTTAAATAATTTTTAGCTCTATGTGAACTTGTAGGGCCAAAAAAAGCACACTAGATTACATGTCACGGCAAAAAAGTGAACTAGTTAACTAGTAATGTTTAAAAGTGTGGCACTATTTGTGCTCACTGCTGACAATCTTAAAATAACATTAGTTAAATAGTTGCAATAATAATTATTTTACTGGAAAACATGTAGGACTGCGGCATATAACTACCTAACTAATGTCCCTTTTAGATTGTCAATAGTTCACTTGTGAGCACAAATATTAACCATGTCACTAGTAAACTAGTACAGTGTTTTGGTCACACTAGTTACCTAGTGAGTTGCAAGAGCCTTACTAGTAGAACATTTACATGTAACTAGTTAACTAGTGGTCTGTTTAGATTGTCAGTAGTTCACAAGTGAGCACTAATGTAATGTTCACTTGTGAACTAGTGCATACTTTTAAACATTTCTAGTTAACTACTTCACATATTTGGCTGTCACTAGTTAACTAATCGTCCTTTTGGCATTACTAGTTAGGCTTAAAACAGCTGATATCAAGGACATTGATTAAATGTTAAAAAGGCTTTTCATATACGGCACTTTATCTGACATTTTTGGCCATGCACTTATCTGATCTTTCCATAGAATATCTCCAAATGAATGACGAGCAAAGCTCTGAGCTCTGATTGGAGCATTCTTGGTTCTCATATTTTTGACCCACCAATTTTCATTTGAGGATAGAGATTGAGGGATTTATCAGTTCCAATGACAGAAACATACAACTGTGTATTTTTTCTGCTTGAGAGGCTGTTTGCTGTTCTATAGTCAATCTGTGCAAGAGCGCCAGAGCTTCATGTAATCCTATGTATTTACACCCACTAGTTCTCATTACAAGGCCCAGGAAAACAGGAACCTCAGAAGATTAGAGCAGGTTTAGGCTGTCACTGATGGGAAAAGAGAGAGCTGTCACTCACTACATGATCTTGCAGAGACCATGACAACCACTTCTGTTGACCTCCTGTGTCCTTTTTATATGTACTCAAGTTTTTGTCATTTCATTTTTTTACTTTGTTGTTAGATCCTTATTTATGTGCAGGTTGATGGAAAAAAAACTTCACTTATTTAACAAAGTGACTGAAATGTAAATAAAACCTAAAGACAAAAAAGGACATAATGAGGATCCAAAGCAATCTAAGCCATGAGCAAAGAAGATGAGCAAGCCAAGAAATGACAAGAGAAACCATGGACTTGGATATACTGAGGGTGGAAGTGACCAAAGTAGAAACTGCTGTGGAGAGGAGTCACCAAAGCCAAGTCAAACCAAAAAGAGTCCCAGGACGGAACAGAACTTACACAGCTAAACATAAACCAGTCTTAGGTCCAAACAATTTGTAGAACTAAATGTGAAAAAAGAAGCAAAAGAAAAGAGTTTCTCCCAGAGTTGTTCAAATGAGAGATCAAATTCTTTCATCTCACCCAGGTAAACCTTGAGTGATTTAAAAAAAATGTTAACTTAATTTTTTTATCTGGCTTAAAGTCTTATCCGCAGGTTCATGCTGGGATTTAAGGACATGATAAATTTTCTTTTTAATGGCTTTGACCTCTAAATGGTGACCAGCCCAGCCGCCGGGTGCTTGCTTAGTTGCCCCACATTCAGTGACTTGCTCCTATTTTTAAGTTTTCACAAACATTCATATTTTTAGTCTCAAAGTGGGATGAACTGTGGGAAAGTTGCGTCTGATGTGTGACATGCTGCTTTCAGACATGCAGATCAGTCGCTGACATTTGCATGAATGAATGTATTTGCACTGTTATAACAAAAACAGCAGTGCGTGGCGTGTGCAGGTGAGCACAGACAGACCCCATGTCAGAGGCGTCATGCAGTGAAGCAGGGGGCTGTCTGGCTGTTCTGTGTCCTCTCATCTCCACGCATGGACCCTGAAGGCAGGCTGCCTCGCTCAGGGGTCATGAGAAAAAGACTGGGTGACTTTCCCAACATGGCCAGAGGATTCTTAAAGGCGCAGACAACTAAACTACATCCCTTCATCTTTTCCTCAGTGCTCTTCCTGCATAGGCCCCTCCCCATTATTGTTTGAGTAGAATGAAGGCCACACCAGCCCATTAGGGGAGAACAGAGCAGTTTATGGAGAGGACACTTCACATGTACTGGAGAGATGCGTGAAAGCTCCCATGACACATTTATTCTGAACTAAAACTAATTCATGAGTTTTTGTTTTTCTGCCACATAGTTGCTCTAAGCTGATTTTTGCTCTTACCAGTAATCCACAGAGATTCAACCTCAGCCACTATCTCTTGGTAGAAAGGATAAATAGCAGGAATTCATGTTCATTTTTGCAGACATTGGTGACTTCTGCAGTGCATGTCCAGGCCAAGGAAGATCTGCTGAAGTGCACAGCGGCATAAGCCTCAAACCACCTAATTCATGGTTGACTGTAACAAAGCTCTCAGCAGTTAATGACTGTTTACAGCAGGAGCAGTTGAAAATGTTGTGAAGTGGAGCTGAAGACGTGGAATACTGAGCCCAAAGACGGAAGAGTAGAAAAGAGTAAAAGTAGCTGTCTGAACTGCAAGTTAATCGATACAAGATAGGAAAAGCCTAAACTAAAATATAAAATATCCATCCATCTTTAGAACAAGCCCAATCCCTTTGAGTATCAGAAAACCAAGCCTTACACAAGGACAACATGCAAACTCCACACAGAAAAGACCTCTAGGGATTTGAGCCAAGATCTCGCTGGAACCACTACACCAAGGTGCAGCCGCAGTTAAAACATCCAACTTCAAGTAATTTCCTAAATGGTCAAGAACAGAAAATGTGATTCAGAAAACAGACAGGCCAACATTTTACCAGTGTTTTTTAGAACAAAGAAAGCTAGAGTCATGGTCAGCAGGAGAGTCATTTCAGGTGTTTCTTTTAAAAATCTTTCAGCCCTGCTGGTGCAAACCGCCTTTAGTAACTTGACTTTGAAATTTGACAGTACTTTATAGAATACCAAAGATTGTGATAGAATAGGATAATGCATAATTCCAGATTAACTGATGTAATGAAGTCACTGTAGGAGCCAAGACTTTCTTGCTTTCCACAAAGACAACGCGCGTCATTCTGAGAATGCCCTTAATTCATTACATGTACCATCTGCCTCAGACTAAAGACACTGATTCTTTCTTCTCTTCTTGTTTCCACTGAAGCAAAGGCTCACTGCTGTTTCATTTCAAAGATGATATTCTCAGGAGGGCACAGAGAAGGTAGAATACAGCTGACAGTTTCTGAAAGAAAACCAAACAAAGACACCTCCAACCTCTTACAAGAAATATCTGCCCATGGCAGTTACCTAATAGGTCTCTGAAGGATCCTTACTCCCATGGCTGAATGCATCTTCCCTCCACAGTTTTAAATTCCACAACCAAAACTCAGCGGAAAAATATCCTTTTGACATGATCACCACAAAAAAAAAACAGGAGAGGTTAGAAAATCTGTGGTCAGACGGGAATTAAGGGCAGAGGTTTAGAGAGGACAGGCTGTGATAAATGATTCTCATGAGTGGGAAGTGATGTGGGGGTTGGGGCCTGAGGCTTCAAGGATGCTGATATAATCCTGGTTTTCTTTGTCAAATGTTTCTGCAATTAATAATCTTTAGAAAAATATACCTACTGTTCCCCTTTCAACAATATTTCCTCACTTCTCTTTTTTAGTCATCTGTCTCCCTAACACAGGAAATGGATCCATCTGCTTCAGTGGAATAGAAACATGGAGGGTATTTTGTGACTGACTGTGCGCAGTTGGAAGTTTCTGTGTAAAGAATCTGTAATATTTTGGTCTTTTTAATGCAGGTCAGAAGCATTGCATCACTTTTTTTTACTGTCATGGGAAGGACCCCCCCCCACCCACCCCCCCACACACACAGACACACAGAGGATTTTTGGTTGCAGCTTTTAAATAATGCTGCTTCAAAGAAAGAGAATGTATGTTCTAAAGACCCACTCTGATGAAAAAAGCATTTTTAACATGTTCTTACAGCATTTTTCTCATGATGGAGGGCACGCATAGAGAAAATTAAACGTAAAATTGCATTTGAGTGTTTCTTTATTTAAATTGTGACTCATGAGCAGACGAAAAAATTACGCTGTAAAGAGATCTTTGTTTGTAATGTAGGATATACGTTGGGTGGAACACAAGCTCTCTGCTCCGCTCCATTCTGATGCAGACAGATAGATCCATGTTCGTCATTGTTTTCCTCATCTGAGCTGGAATCTGGATCAGAACTGTACAGCTGGATAACTCAGATATTGCTCGCAATTTTTGTCACATCAGTAATGCTAGGTTGAGGTTGTGAAGAGCTTTAAGCTATTGTTAGAGCATGTAAACAGAAAGCTCTCAGCAACAGGGAGGGCAAAGGGGGTGGGGTTGCTCCGTTCCAGCGGTTCCACAAATCAGAGGTTTTTTATACAGCCATTAGAACAAACATGATGTTTCTGCATTTCAAATGGTCCGGGTGAATACTGTAATCTGATTGGCTGCTATTCACGCGCACAAAAAGAAGTTCCAGTCACAATTGGTAACTTGTATAGCGCTTTTCTACCTTCATTGAAGGCCCAAAGCGCTTTACAGTCATGGTCCCATTCACACACACACATTCACACACACATTCACACACACATTCACACACTGATGGTGGCTCCACTGCCTAGCACTGGTGCCCACCTTCCATCAGAGGCAATGTGGGGTTCAGTGTCTTGCCCAAGGACACTTTGGCACATAGGTGGGCAAGGTGGGAATTGAACCTGCCTCCTCTAATCAGAGGCCAATCGCCCTTTCCACTGCACCACGGTCGCCCCATAAAGCTCAAATGTTCTATATCCCTGTGCAGGCTTCTTTAAAACAAACTTTTTACTTTGTGATCTGAACAAAAACAAACAGTAAGAGGAGAACTTTCTCACTGAACTGATGCTTTATTGAAACTATTGTGGCGATCAGCATATAAATCACTTTCCTATGCCGCTGCAGTCAAGGCCTGCATTCTTGTGTTACCATGACAACGGGCTGCACTACCAATCAAATAGTCAGCTTTTTGTGAAAAATCAATCTAATCTGAAAAAAATAACAAGAAGAAAGAACTAAAAATCGGTTGAATGTTTGTTTCTTTTGTAAGTGATCATGTTATAAGCGGGATAATGCCAGACAAAGTGTGCATTTTCAGAACTTGACCGCACGCCGTAGAAGCCTGAACTGTCCAACGCAAAGCGGAAGATGGTCGTTTCTGACATGTGATTAATCTGTGTTAATAAATATTAACGCGTTCATTTTAAAAAATGAATCATGTATGTTAACGCATTAACATTGACAGCCTAGTTTTTATTTTTTCTAATCATGGTCCTGTTTCCTTTTCCTTAAATTCCCTGGCATTAGGTTTCCACCCCTTCACCCCATTCTCTACATTTCTCTGCCCTTGCGATGCATCATTAGTTCCATTGGAGCTTGTCAGGCTGCATCCCCAGAGTCTAATATCCAGAAGACTTTTGTCATTAGAATCCAATATCCTATAGTTCATTTCCCTAATGAAGTGATGGTTTTAGTCATAACCCATCAAAAGGGATGCTGAGAGTGCTAAACAAGCTCTGTTAGTCAGTGAGCTCAATTGCTTCACGATCTATCTTCACTATCTATAGTATGTTACCTGTTTATACTCGTCTTTTTAAACCTTTGCATTTTCTAGGACATTGCAGTTGATTTGCTAACAGTTCCAAGGATGTCTACCGCTGTCACTTTGCTTCTCATGAGAATCCTCATGTTATCAGACTTCCCAGCCAAATTTCAGAAGGTTTTTGTGTTTATGGATCTGGGAATCCCTCAGCCTTAATCTTACTGTAGGCATATGCAGAAACAGGTTTTTAATTTCCACACAAACAGAAAGTTGGATCCTGCTGCAAATCCCACTGTCTTGTTACAGAGCAGAAGCGCATCGACTTTGTGCTGGCAGGTGTGTCACATGAAACTAGAGCACGTTCAGGTAAATCATCTGCATCCAGCTTAAATGAGATTGCACAAAACAACTGTACCAGTCATCACTGGTAACTAGCAATGAATCTTTCCTGTGCAGTGCATACGCAGGGCTTTCCCAGCTTGCCTGCCATGTCTTCAGGATGGCTGTGCAGGACATGAAACACCCAGAGTTACAGTCAAACACATGAGTAGTTCAGGGACCACAGCACTCTGCATGCTCTCCCGTTTGCAGAGTTTCAGGTCTCAAAAGTAGAGTTTGGATGACCCTACAAAGCTGAAACTGCCCAGACTGCTCAGCAGCATTTATTCTCAGAGCCTGTTTCACTCAAAGCAGCTTTGCAGCAGCTGAGCCACACAAATGCCAGATTTAGTGATTTGATCCATCATCGTTTCTCCAGATTCTTGCTTTCAACACCGCTGCTACATTTTCCTTAAAGCTTAATAAGGTCCATCAATCCAACGCATTTCAAGTTGTCAGTCAGGGAAATCCTTCTCGATGGAGACATTTCTCTGAAATGATCAGAAGTGCGGCACAGAGGAAACCAGATGGAGTGATGGAGTGGGGGGAGTCTCTAGGAACAGGCAGCAGAGCAGAAAAAGCCATTGCAGTACATTGGAGTGGGGTGGGGATGGTGTGTCAGTCTAGTCATCCTGACAGAATGAGTGAAGGGGCTCTGTCTGTTTACGCTCTGTCTGGGTGCTCTCCTGCAGGAACATCTGCAGTTGTCATAAAACTTTTCTTATTCTTACTCCTGATTTTTCTCTCATCCCTGTGACTTTACGTAGATTAGGGGAGACTTTATCTATAAATCCAGGAATGTGTTTCCTTTTGAAAGAAGATGCTTCCTTCTGTCAACCACAAAGTCACTTTACTGAGTTCTAGCAAAACTTAAATGAGTTCCAGAATAATTCCATGAGAGTTAATGCAAGTCAGCTGATTTAAGACCAACTCCAGAGAAAATGTTTTTTTGTTTGTCTTTAACATGTTCTTGTAGCTTTTTCCCCATGATAGCTGACATATACAAAACAATGTAAGTTTGAAATTGTATTTCTGAGTATTTTCTTTGGCTTCAGAAATCTCCACACACAAAATGTCAACACGTACACAATACAACTACAGCTCACACGCACATACTTATAGATGCAAACACACACATAAAACACATCATTCTGTCACGCATACTATTTTTGTAAAGGTGAGCTGACACCTGTGCTCAGGTGAGTGTTTGAGTCTACTGTAATGGATGATGGAATGTAAAAAGAGGCCCCCAGCCTCAGAGAGCAGGGGTGCACAGGAGTACGGAAAGAGCAAGCCCCAGCCAGTGAACAGTACTCCCGCCTCGCCAGCACAAGGCCCCACCCACCAGAGAGCCCCCAAGCCCACAGACACACCGCAGCGCAGCGCACCACCACCCCAGGAGTCCTGAACATCCCCCAGGAACGTTCCATCCCGTCCCCCAGGGTCTCCTCCTCTGAAGCCGCGGGGACCCCGAGGCCCCACGGGTGAGCATGGCCTCCCTGCTCTATACTCCAGGCAGCCCCTTGTCCAGCAGGAAGTCCAGCATTGAGCAAGGCAGAGGCCACTCCCCCCCGCTTCAGAGGAGGACACCCTGGAAAACCGGATGGAACATGGTAAACGGGGGCCGACCGGGCTCCCCCACTGTTGGGAATTTTGAAGATGCCCAGTATTTAGAGTAAAGGATCAGAACCAGCACCACAGGACACCCACTCTCTGCCTGGAGTGAGGCCCTGGTTCCCCCCACAAGGGATGAGGTAGGGGGGTAGAGAAGGTCAGTGGCTCCACCTTCCTTGTGAGCATGCGTTTGTGTGTGTTGGAGGGCATGTTGTTGTGAGGTAAGGGATGTTTTTAAGTATTTCTTTATTCAATTTGTGATGAATCAGGAGCAGATGCAAAAGTGTTGTTGGAGAAAAGCTTGTAGGTGTTATGTACAAGCTACATTCGGTGGGCCAAACTCAGCCTGCATGTGCATGGATTCATTCGGATGCATCCACTTGCAGACAAATAGATCCATGCGAGTCTTCGTTTTCCTCGTCTGAGCTGGAATCTGGATCCAAACTGTACGGCCGGATAAATCCAGTATTGCTCGCCTTTTTTTTTTTTTTTGGCACAAGTAATGTTAGCTAGTTGTGGGGGTATTTAAACTAACAGGAGAGCATGTAAACAAAGGGATGATGGGAAGGCTTATTCCCATGCCAACAGTCCCACCCACATCTCAGAGGTGAATTTTTAATGTGGTCCTGCCGCTCTGCAGAAACTATGTCCTAGAAAACGACACATTTATTTGATTTATGATAAAAACAGGATCATCAAAATGAAAAGACCTCTGGGAACACTTTTACAATCGATCAAAAGATGATTGGAGCGGGACTTTGATTGCATTCAAAGAGAGATTGTCCAGTAGAATGGGAAGGTTTTGTAATGAAGGGATGGGAGCAAAGGCAGATGATGTTAAGAGGGCAGAAGCTGTGGCTTTTTTTTAGAGGCTTCTCTCAATGCTTCGGTTCTTCTGCTCTCTCTGGACACAGCAGGACTTTGCATTTTCACCAGCACTATACTTATGGGAGGAAAGCCTGATCTGAGGTCCATTCCTTGCTTTTAGAATCCCTTGTCATCACACAGACATTTACATAAATAAACGGATTTTGTTAACACCATGGGGTATCTATGCCTCCTGACTTCTTTCCTTTTGTACTTATCTTCTTTCTCCTCGCGCCCCTTTATCATTCATGTCTCCTGAGCTGCAGCTCCGTCTCATCAGCATCAGTGCTGTGGCCCCTGGACACTTGCTTTTCTTGGCTTATGGGTGTCAGTGCTTTGGTCATTCCAACTCTTCACTCACATGTGGTATTTTTTTCAGCTTTAATACATCATCCCAGTTTATCACCTTCTATCTCCCCCTAATCCCCATCTCCCTTCACCGTCCCTCTGCTCTCGGGGGAGCATATATGTAATTATGAGCTTTTATCTTTTTTTTGGTCACATGCAACCACAGTCTGGAGAGAGCACAGTTGACGTCATTATCACTGCTAATGGCCCAGAGTTGCACCCTTTCTGCACAGCCCTTTTCTCATCCCTGTTATCATACACAGTATAATTGGGGAGCTATTAAAAATGTCCCTTGTATCATTACCCTGGCCTGTGTTGCCGCCCCCCCTCAAAGAAAGCGTTCACGTTTTAACGTGTAGCTAATAATCTGTTTTTCCTAACAGCTCCCGCAGGGAGCTTTCATGACTCAGTTTGCCTTCAGCTTTTCTGTCTTAGTGTCCAGCGCACAAACATGATCTCATTGAATGGGTTACTCTGTTTCGTGCACATGTTCTTCTGCAATCATTGGAACATTTGTTTCAGCAGCTTCGGTGTGCATCTCCATGCAGAAGGCTTCACGTAGATTCATTTCACCACGTGCGTTCCGGGGTCACGGCTGTGCACATGCTTTGAGAGAAGCACCAGTCCTTGTGCTGCACACAACTGGAATGAATGAATAATTAAACACCTTTGTGTTGCAGGTACTCGTCTGACAAACTTGTGCAATAAAATACTGGATTATTTTTTTATATCAGTTTATTAATCTGACTACTAATTGTCTGATGGATGAGCTGAGCAGCTGCTCCAGAGTGTCCAAAAGCAGCTCCACATGAAGCTGCACATTTAGACTTATTCCCTTCATTCATTCATTTTCCAATCCGCTTTATCCCTTTCGGGGTCACGGGGTTGCCGGAGCCTAACCCGGCTACTCATGGGCGAAGGCAGGGTACACCCCTGGACTGGTCGCCAGTCTGTCGCAGGGGCCACAATCACACACCCATGCACACTCACATTCACACCTAGGGACAATTTAGAGTAACCAATTAACCTATGAAGCATGTTTTTGGACGGTGGGAGGAAGCCGGAGTACCCGGAGAAAACCCACGCATGCACGGGGAGAACATGCAAACTCCACACAGAAAGGTCCCCCAGCCAGGACTTGAACCGGGAACCTTCTTGCTGTGAGGCAGGAGCGCTAACCACTGCGCCACCGTGCAGCCCACTTATTCCCTTTCTATGTTTAAATGACCTTTTTGGCTTCTTTTCTTGGCTTTCCTTGAGAAGTCAAGATCTCATTAGTTTTTAGTTAATTATTTAATGAGCTCCTTTTTTGTCTTTGGTTTAAAAAAACTCAACATTATTATGCTTTAACTGAATTTTCCATAAAATGTGTTTCAAATGTTTTTAAGTGTTGTGATCCAGCTCTACTTTTGTGAGTATAGACAGCACTTGGATGCATAGAAAACTGATTGCAGTTGTTGTTAGGAAGCTGATTGAGGCTCAGACATTTGCTGACATGTGAAAGACAACTGCAGTCCAGTATGTTTGCTGATTTGTTTATGTACTTGCATGGTGACACCTCATCATAACCCAAAGCAGTCAGTCATGGAAACTGCAGATCAGGGTTGATGCTACACATCCCCTTTCCCTACCCCTACATTTATCCCTCCAAGCAGAGAGACACGGGCAATACTGTCTTCAAATTTGGACGTCACAAACCTTAGATGACGTCATCAATAGTAGCCGGTCATCTACGTTAGCACGTATCTGCCAGCACTCTGAAAATGCGTGACAAGATTGGTTTTATAACTTTTAAAAGTCATGCTAAAACAAAAAGTCATTGCTTACATTTAAATGTAAACTTCTCACACATCCGTGTGAAGAGATGCATTTCTGCTCAGCAGCACAGCTCGATGTGAGTCACCCTACCGGTGAGGGAGACACATCCAGAAGTCCCCGCGTTTACCCCTTGAAAACAATTTCAGACACCTCTAAAGCTCCAAATGCCCCTACAATTGGAGCGATAGGGAGAAGTCGTAGGGGTAGGGGAAGAGTTCGGATTCGGCCATATTCCTGCTGCTAAAATGACAGAAGATTCTGTCTGATTTGGCACTAGTTCCTCTCCTCACCGTAAATCTCCTTTCAGCTGTCATTGGCTGAGCATCTGTGATCTCTGGACAGCTTACCTTATTTCCTCTCTTGTAAATGTCAGACCTACATGAAGACAGTAACATGCAGGGGAGGTGCTTGCTCTGTCAAACTCTGTGAAATTTGTTGAGTGCTGCCCTTTCTTGAATGTTGCCGCTGTTTTTTTTTCTGCCCTTCATCGTGCTGCTCGAGTGTCTGCTTTGCAGTCTGCTGCCGCTGCGCTTGCAGTACTGCAGAAGCACAGAGTCTCCATAATCTCCTCCGCTCATGTGCTTGAAGAGGTGGAAATCTCTCAAACGAATGTTAAACAGGATCTATCAGGATTACGTTTGAGGCTGTCTGGCTTATTGCTGACTGTGTTTCACTGCTAAAAAACTTAGACATGCCTGTAGCACACGCCACAGAGATGCACAGACTCCTCCAATGTCACGTGCTTCTGAGGCTCTTTTCCTTTAGAGTGCCAGCAACAGAAAGCTTTCAGCTGAGGATCATCATTGATGTTTGGAGCATTCATTAGTGACTGGTCATTACGTTTACTGATTTCCTGAGGCCAGCCATCCAGAAGAAGCCATTAACCACAAACATTGGGTGTAATTAGGCAGAGCTCTCACTTTGAAATGATCAGTTATGTGGATAACTGTGAAAAGTCTCGCAGGCAGTTGGTGATTTAAGTTAGGGCGACCTCGCGGTGCTTCATCTCTGTTTTACTAAAATAGTTCAATTCAGTGTGATTGCCATAGAGTGTACTCAGTAAAAAAAGGTAAATCAGGGGAGAAGTCAATGAAATGTCAGTGGATTTCATGGTGCTGGGATCAGCTTGTTAAATGGATCTTAGACCCCTGTGTTCGTGAGGACTCACACACAAAAGCCTTGTTTAATGTCTTTGCCACTTTTACTGTCACAAGAGATAAAAATCCTCATTTAGATGCAACACTTTTTTCTATATTCAACAGTCTACATTCTCCTGCTCACACGGAGCTCCTGCCACTTTCATCGTAGACCCCTATGTCAGATGCTTGTGTTGAATTCCCAGCGTCTCACTCATTTTAATTCACATGTTCCTGGAGGACAAAAACAAAACCTCATGTGATTTGTAATTGCCCTTTTGAGTCAGTTCCCAATATTCTTCCTCCGGTGTTCTGATCATCAAGAAAAACCTCTGCAGACTGCATGTAAAAACAGCCCAAAAGCAGAGTCCAGCAGAAACATCAGAATATGTCTCCTTTTCGCCTCCTGACACCACGTCAGTGTGCGAGACATCACACGGCGCAGCACAGTAGAACCTGTCAGAGCTCCACCCAACCACAGAAACCTGATGTTTATGTCTTTTAACTCATCACCATGACAGAAATAGACTCAAGCTGTCAAATGCCAGATGCTGTTTTTCCTCTTCCTCTGGTATGGCTCATCTTTTCATGACTCGGTGGCCTCTGTGGGTTTTTTGATCATACAGGCAGGTTCGTCACCCCAACTGTGATCCCATTTTTCTGCATGTCACTGAAAGCTGATATGCCTGCATGTTAGAGCAGTTTACAAAACAAAGTGAGAGCAAAAATCACTTGCTCAAAGACCCATTCTGATGAAAATTGTGTTTTTACTGTTCTTGTGGCATTTTTCTCATGATGGAGAGTATAAATAAAGAAAGTTTGGAATAAAACTGCACATCTGAGTATTTCTTTATTCAAATCATTGTCAGGAGCAGATGTACAAATGCAGTTTGAAAAAGATTGTAATTGTTATCTAGAAAATACACTGAGTGGGTCACAAGCTGCACTCCATTCTGATGCTTCCACTTGCAGACAAATAGACCCATGTACGTCTTTGTTTTCCCCATCTGAGCTGGAATCTGGATCAGAACCATATGGCTGGAAAGCTCTGATATTGCTCACCACTTTTTTGCACCGCTAATGTTGGGCTTGTGAGGGACTGTAAGCTAGAGGGAAAGACTGTAAACAGATGGATTACGGGAAGAGTGGCAGGATTACTCTACGCCACAGTCCTGCCCAGAACTGTGAGATGATTTTCTAATAAACTCCTGCTGCTCTGCAGAAACCATGTCCTGGGAAATGACACAGGTTTGGCTAAAAATGGCATCATCATAATTAAAAACCCTCTGGGAATGCTTTTCCAATAGATATCACAGATATCAAAATAGATATCAAAAGATGTTTGGAGTGAGGCTTTAGTTGTTCTTAACTTTTTTTTCATTCATTTGAAACATGTCTGTGTCTTGCTAAGACAAAACTAGCACAGATATTTAGAGAAACTTTGAAAAGTTCCTTTTGTAACCCTGCTTTTACTTTGTGTTGGTCGCTGTTGCTTTTGTGTGTGGAACTTGTTTCAGTGGTTTATCAGCTTTGCTCAGCGCTCTGCTTTGGAACAGCAAACACAACATGAGGCTGCGCTTCATCAAAGACGACCTGTACTTCTATGCTCTACATGAATAGTTCTCAAACGTCTTCTCTGTGAACTACTTCAGCCCACTTACTACACCTTTTAGCGTGCAGTATTTCTTTAGACAGGAATCATACTACATCAACATCTAACGTTTCTGGAACATTTTTGAAGTGCTTTTGGAAGACTAATAAAAAGCTTTGTTGGGAATATAGTTTGGTGGAGGGGAGCTGTGGCTGGAGAAGGAGCAGAGAAACCAGAGGGGACTACAAATAGTGTGTGTGACAGATAGACCCAGATACTGGGCTGGAGATGTGGCTGTTTAATTGAGGCAGTGAGAATTAGAGGCGGATTATGTGAGAATAGCAGCAAATTAGCCTGGTAGCTTTAATGTGAGAAGCAGACAAAGCCAGAGAACTTGACCAGACAGCAGCACATAAGTAAAAGGTCACCCAGTGTCAGAGGACACAAAAAAAGATGCTTCATTGCCTGTAGGACCATGATCATAACATCAAATTCTGTGCTCTTCTGCTGACAATGTCTTTTAATGTTGTTTCTCCTGCTCAGAGCCCCATCAGGACCCACTGGGCCTTTTAGATTTCCATTCCAACTTTGAAAAGGATTAGCTGGGAAAATACAATCAATGTCCAGCAATATAACTGTGTGATTCAACAATCTATTGGAATTAAAGCAAAAGCATATTCTTGAGCAAGGTTAATGCTGTCAATGGTTTGGTGAGACTTCTGAACTACATGTGTCCTAGTCATCTGGTGAGGTAATCTGTGAGCAGTTAGGCCGATCAGGGGAAGTTTCATTACTGCTCTGACTGGAGCCTTTAACTCTTTAACACCAGGGATGTCGCCAGTGACACCTAAATAACACACTCTTGACACACCGTAACTGCTCAACCATTCACGCGATCAACGTGAATCAGCTGATTCTACAGAGAAAAGCTGCTTTGGCTTTACACTGTTATGCAACACTTTACGTTGCAAAGCCGCTTTTCTCTGTGACAGAATCCACTGCTTTACGTTGAGCACTTCACTGCTGTATAATGCTGCATATCAGAGCAAGGCTGCTTTTCTCCACTTCAGAATCCACTGGAATTACGTTAATTGCGTAAACAGTTGAAGAATTACAGTAGACGAAATAATGTAACCACTGGACCTGAAGTTCTGATGCTAAAGGGTTTCGAACCAGGGTATCTGCCTCTTGGACCCATCCAGAGGGGCTGACTACCTCCAATTCCACTTGTGTAAAACTTCAGCAGCTGCAAGGCATCCTCCTCCTTATATTTGGAAAATTTGAATATTCTTAATTTACATAGTGTACCTTTGAGAGATCTTACTTTTCAGGCATGTAAAGCAATGGAAACGCTTTTGAAAGAACCATTTATGGACTTTTACAGAAGAAAAGGTTGAATTAATGAAGACTGAGCCGTTGGCCTTTGTGGCTTCATCACACACTGTGGCTGTGGGAAAAGTTTTTCCAGGTTCATATTAAGGCTGCCACAAACAGTTATTTTAAAAGTCAACTATTAACTGATTTTTTTAAATTAATCAGATCATATGTAAACTGGATGTAAAACATACATCTCATCACACCAGCATGTAGCTGCTCTTATATAACCACCATTAGCTTTATAATTGAAGTGTTTAAGCTTTATGCTAAGAAACATAAAGACTATTATGACAAAAGTTCACTAAACCTTCAATAAAACATGCAGCTTCTTTCCTACATGGGTTTCCTGCATTCCAACAAGGCTTACATTAGGTGAGGTAGACTTCTGAAACTAAAGAACTATTATTCACAAAGATACAGTTTAGGTCTCACTGACTCCAATATAACAAAAGTGCATTTTGTGTGCTCACAACTGTATTCAACTTTACGACACTCCGACTCTTTATAATTTCAAACTACACAAGGCTCTTGTTTGTACCCAGGGAAGTTAGCATTTCTGCACGTCTTGGAGACAGAGTTTCTTTCTTTTGAGAGCAGATGTTCCCTGCAGCAGAGAACATTCGCTCCGATGGGGTAGAGGTTGCAGGGATGCACAGAAAATATTTAGCTGGTCTTGGCAGTGTGGGAAAACGCCTCTCATTTCAATCCACCATTTTAGAGGATGTTCCTTTTTAGAGATAAAAGTAGAGCCAAACTTCTCTTATCACAGTTCTGAGCTTTCTTTTCCATGCTCATTTTCACAGACTGAAGGAGGGTTTCCAGAGCGCTCTTTACACCTGAACCTCAAAAGATAAATTAAAGAGTTTTGCCTGATCTTGTCGTCTTTTCAAAGCCAATGGTAGCTTTCGACTTTGCACTATTTCCATGTTTTTGGCCAGACCACCGATCTTTTTTTGTTTGTTTGTTTTTTGAAGGATTAAAGCACGTTACTAAGTATAAACTTATTTAACTAAGTATGAATAAACTAACCAGGATTCCCTCAGTAGCGAAGAGGGAAGAGCCCAGCCCCAAATCCTCGTCTGGCATGTGGCAGATGGTAAACTGCCTGCCCGGTGTTGCGCAGGTGCCTGAGTCCTTCTAGCTGGGATCTACTTGTGGGACCCCCTGCCCAGCCTGGTCCGCCCCCCGCCGGGTTCATTTCCCCCGCGGCAGTGTGTTATGACCGACTCTGGTCAGCTTGGCGAGACCCGGCTGCAGCATGTTTTACAGTGCTCCCTGCCCTTGCAACACTGGGGTCATGGACTGAAGTGCTCACTGCGCTCTGTCTCCCGTCAGCGGGATGGACTGTTGACCAGCGTGAACTGTCACAGTGTTCTCCAACCACGTTGCTCTGCCCCGGTTGGAGACTGGCCCATGTACAATGGACGCAACGGGTCTGCGGCGTTGTCAGCTACCCACCCCACTCTCCTTGAAATACAGACAGAGGAGTCTAGCAGTTTGTGTAGATTTTAGTCTGTGTGTGGATTTGAATAATATCACTACCATTCATCAGGTATTCATTGTGTTTCTATATAATGAGGTACTTATCTATAGAAGAGTTTGAAATGTAATCGATCTGTTGTAAATTCTACAAAAACATTAATACCATGACCTGGGCTTTATCTTTATAATGATCAGAAGTTTTTTCACTTAAAATCAGACCAAAATTAAGCATTTCATGGTCATTTTACTGTACCTGCCAAGCCATGTGTCATTGTTTACTGCCCTTTCCAACATGGCGTTACTCTTTATATACACTGGTTATCAGGCTGGCGTTGCATCTCTAATCTACATAACTCAGGGTTATCATCCTCAGTTACAATGTGCTTCCTTCTGGTGCTCATGCATCGCCTTAGTGCTGCCATGGAACGCACGTTCTGCCTCGCAGATATTGTATAGGATTCTTTTTTTTTTCTGTTAGTTTTTTCTTAAATGTTTCCATACTTTTGAGTTCTGTTGGTGCGTTTGTCATCATGGTACGAGAGTCTTCCTATTACCTCCTGTGACATCACTACTGACCCGGGTTAGCACTGCTGCTCATGTGTGTCAAAGACAATGGCAGACGAAGCATTAGAAATTACCTGACAAAGTTTGAAATAAAAAATAGGGTCTTAAAAAAAAAAAAACGACAAGTCGACTATAAAACTAACGATTTTAATAGTCGACATTATCGTGACTAGTCGACTAAGCGAGACAGCCCTTGTTCAGATAATAGTTCATATTCTTGTGTGCTGAGTGTGTGGCTTAAACTGTGGTGGATTCACTTTTTAAAAAACTGTTTAAAACACACCATCAGTTGAAAACTGCTTCATTTGTTTTTTGCAACTTCTTGTTTTAAAATCTGAGATAAAGAGTCAAAACCAGCACAAAATATGAATATCAGCCAGACAGGATGGTGCAGAAGGTTTACTTAAATAAATGAGCTTAGATAAATATATACTGTGGTAAAGCCGCTACACCAGGCCTTCTTTCATTATGATTTGTTTACCTAACAGCCAAAGCCACTCTTACTGCCCTCAGGGCAAACTGGGCAGATCAAGTGCCAAAAGTTTGCTTCTGAGGTTGCAAAGCGATATCACCACTGCCACCACCCACTGCATGATCAAAGCAGCGGGTCCCAGCGGAGCATAACTGACCATAGACGATTGTTATCTCTAAAAGAAGAAGCTCAAAGTGTAAAGCCACTGAACGGTGAGTTAATGCGGTGACAGTGATGTCCCAAAGAGTCCAGAGCGCCTGGTTCACTGAAAGGTAGAGCGTGCTGCATTATGCATGGTGGTTGTTATTTTCATCACGATGTTGTTAGGCGTCAATGTGGTTCCTGCTCCGTCAGCACAAATTGCAGCACACTCACAGATTGCTGTTGTGGTGTTTACTTTAACCCCCTCTGTTTGGCTTTTTCCAGATTGAGGGGGGTCTGGAAATTGAGTTAGTGGTCCCAGCTGGTTCCATCAGGCCATTCTGGTTCCAGAGTGGTGTGTGGCATTTTCTGGTTTTATTTTCTGCTTTCTGACGTAAGTGGGACAGAAGGCTAGTTCTGCTCTGCAGTCTATACATTTTTCCCTCTGTACACATAAGCACACATAAAGAAGAGGACAGAAAGAGGCGTGCATGTGTGCACACAGAGACACTCTTTCTGCGGGTCTTCGGGTTGCTGATGTGGTGTAGCCTCAGTGAAAATCTTTTTTCAGGACAGGTCCACTGTGACCCAACACAGGGAAAGCTGACAGTAAATGATGGACAGTGTGTTACAACTTCTAGGGGAACTGGTGAAGCATAACGAATTTAAACTAATAAAAATGTATAAGAAACACCAAGAGACTTGTCTCCACAAAAAAAAGAAAACTGAATTTACAATAAAAGAATAAATAACAACCAGCAATAACTTAAAAGTGGAGCAAAAGGCTTCAGGGTGAACCAAGGCCAAAATGACAAACAAAACATCACCGATCTGATCACAGAAGGTTTACCTGTAAATGAAAGAAAAGCAATGACAAAACACCCGAACAGACAGGAGAAAACATGGACTGAAGAAAATGCCAGTTCACCCCTACAGCTTCACTTTAAAACATAACTAAAGAAAAGGCACAGAGCGGACCTGACCATCAAACTACAACAAAGAATACAATTTGGACCAGCAATCAGAGGAGCGCCACACTACAGTGGCGCCATGTCACAGTACAGCTCCCTTTTCACCAGCTGGAGGTCCACTTGGTGCTTGTAAGGCTGCCCTCATCAGCTTTGGTCCGATTGGGAGCCACACCTTTTCAGCACCACACCTGAAATAAATCAGAGAGACGCACAGAGACACACAAAGATCCACAAAAATACAGGAGGTCCCACTCTGACAGCAATAAAACACATGAATCGGGATATAAAGAAAGACCAAAACCAAATACGGCTGTAACAGTCGAATGTGCATCATATTAAAGAAAACAAGTTTATTCACAGCTGAGTCCTACGATAAAAATATCTTGTTTTAAAAATGATTGCACAGCAAACTAGAACAGCTAAACGTTTTTAATTTTACTATCACATACATGATATAAACGCACCCCTGACAGATGTGCAAGATTGTTTTTGTTAGTTCTGAGTCTGGACTTAAGGTCCGGTTTTGTGCCTCTGAGCTCTTACCGGATCTTCAATTTGAACAGATTCTGTAAACAGAGAGCAAGGAGATGACTGCAGATTACTAAAATAACAAGATAATCATATTTTTGGATCTTTAATTCAATGAATATCAGACAAGCTGCTTTGTAATATTTTGCTTAACTTGTAAGATTCTCACAATTTTATAATCTTCTATTTTGAATTAATAGACATCCAATTTACGCAAGTTTTTGAAAAGATTTGGACATTTCTTATCAATTTTTCCTTCCACTTTAATTTGTGGCTAATTTTTTCAGCCAAAAATTGATTGTAAATACTCTTTCATATTCACTATGTTTATGATTATTTTAGTTACATTTAGCTCTAACTGCTGAATACCCACAGTGACTTTGTTACACCTAAATTGAGTGATCACTTGTTTATGTTCAAACATTTCTTTGAGCGTTTTAGATCTCCATTGACTGAAGGAGTGTTTCCACAGATTTTGCACGACATCTGCAAATAAAACAAACGTAATCAACTCAGAAACTTTACAATTGTCATTGAAATATAATATAAGCAACTTATGACCAAGAATTGAACCTTGAAAGTTCCCACGTGTGATCTTTAATAAACCTGACTTTGTTTTACTTTAGCACGTTGATGCTTATCTTTATGATAAGGAGGTAGCCATTACTGTGCTCATGCTTTAACACCATATTGTTCCAATTTCCCTAACCATTAATACTAATTGATTATGCCAAAAGCCTTTAAAATAACAAT
The DNA here is from genome assembly GCA_036245035.1 of Adrianichthys oophorus. Lineage (NCBI taxonomy): Eukaryota > Metazoa > Chordata > Actinopteri > Beloniformes > Adrianichthyidae > Adrianichthys > Adrianichthys oophorus. The sequence continues at coordinate 3,145,171 of BSAI01000201.1, read as the reverse complement.
GCAAAAAATCATATTGTTATACTTCGAATCTAATCTAATCTAATCTAATCTAATCTAATCTAATCTAATCTATGCTTGTTGACATATATATTACAAGTGAACATTAATTGTGCCGTATCTGTCATTACTAACACCGACCTAATCAATTAAAAGGTGGTTTACTATGATTTCACCAAACATTAAAATAAGATTTTACAAAGATAATGGCTCTGGAGTTGATGATTTGGTATTTATCTCCTTTTTTAAATTCCAGTGAGATCTTCTTTTGTCTTTAGTTTGAATATGAAAGTATGTATCTGGCATAAAGAACTGAAAGCAAACGAGGGTGAATAGTTGAATACTGCACTCTATGATGTTTCTTTTTGAGTCTGTTGACCTTGTGTGACCTTGTTCTGTTTCTGAATCATGGTTGCCTCTTAACATGCTGGGACTCTGCTCCTCCATGGACCTCAAAGTCATTTTCTTTCTCTAAGTGATGTTTTCTTAATGTAAATGGGAGAGTAGAGGGGAGTCTGCATCCAAGCCAGCGGAACTCAGTCATGTTCAGCTTGATCATATCAGCTCAGTGGAAAAATCAGTTTCAAAAGAATTTTTGACTGTACAAATGCAAAAGCACAGACTCATGTCCTTTTAATGCATGACTTAAATCTGTCTTCACTGTTAAATCATCTTCTGTTTTTAGTTGGACATTATTTAGAGCCTAAGCAGCAAAAAAAAGTTCATTTTTTATTTGTTCATTTGCTAGGTTTTATTTACTCATTTGAAATCTGATGATGGTGACTAAATCAAGACAGAGAAAAAAGTAAAGACTGGAAAAAAAAACAGAATGACTGCAAACTAAAGACTCTCTTTCTCTGTCCACTGACAGGAAAAGCTGTTTGCTTCTGTGTGTGTTGTCAGGTGTGTGTGCTATAGTGCTTCTGTGTGTCTTCAGATGTGTGGCTGTTTGTACGTGAGTTCACACATCACATCCTCGCCCTCTTCCTTTTTCCTGTCCTGACATTCCACCTTCCGCAACAGCAGCCTGGTGTGTCCAGATAAGCGTTTCTAGTACATTCCCTCTTCCTGTTGATGCACTCGACTGCAGCCAGCTCCCATTCCAGCCTAAAATGATCCTTCCACTGATAATAATTAGACACCAAAATAAATGTGTTCCCTCTTCCTCGTGTCTCAATCAAAGTGCACTACTTTTCTTGGATAACCTCTGTTGTTGGGGAGGGAAAGACGCTGTGCTGAGACTTGGGGAAGTAGTTGTTAAAAGGACAGAAAAAGCAAAGTTAGCACAGATCACAGTTGATGCCATTCAAGTTAGCTGGAAGAGTTTATTTGTCCAGTGTTCTGCCAGATCGCTGCATGTCCCGCCTGCAACTGGATCCCTGCCGGGGTACCTGCAGGAGGAGCTGTGGGGGTCTGAGCTCACAGAGAGAGCCTGCAGGAGACCTTCTGTCTGCTGTTTCTGCCCTCCACACCAGTGTGCACCTGGTAACCGGAGTCAAGTCCTATTGTCTATTGTGCTGTGAAAGTCTGGGCACTGGCACAGGCTGCAGCGCACAATGCCTCAATTTAGAAAACCAGGGCTCCTACCTGGAAAGGAGAACGCTGAAGGTTTGTACGCCTAGTTTAAAGGTGCAACACAGCTGGAGAGCTGAAGAGAGCAATAATGCAGGGAAGAGCAGCAAATATTTAAAGAGAACATGGCTCTTACTTGGCAAGATGGAACCTGATGAACTTCATGTAACTTTAGACTAGAACACAGAAGCAGCAGCAGCACCAGCAGCAATGTGAAGCTCCACCTCTGCTTTGAATGATCAGAACTGCATGAAACTGCAGAACACAAGCTCATTTGAACATGAATCAGATAGTACTCTTTCTTTACCAGTCCAACTTCCTGAGGCTAAAAACCCTTTTGAATCTTTTTATATAACTAGATAAATATATAAATAAACGCCCCTCTCACCCTTCATGGGTGTAACCTCACCCCAAGCTCAGGTCCTCTACCAGAGGCCTGGTAGCTTGAGGGTGCTGCAGTATCTTAGCTTTTCCTAGCATTGCGCTTTTCTGGACTGAGATGTCTGAGGTCTTTCCAGGGATCTGCTGTAGCCACTCCTCCAGTTTGGGGGTTACAGCCCTGAGTGCTCCAATTACCACGAGCACCACCTTCACCTTCAAGTTTTCTCCAGTTCCTCTCTGAGTCCCTGGTATTTCTCCAGTTTCTCCTGTTCCTTCTTCTTGATGTTTTCATCGCTTGGTACTGCCACATCCACAACAACAGCTTTCCTCTGTTCTTTATCCACCACTACAATGTCTGGTTGGTTTCATCACCATCCTGTCAGTCTGTATCTGGAAGTCACACAGGATCTTCACTCTCTCATTCTCTACCACTTTCTGACGTGTTTTCCATTTTGACTTTGTGGTTTCCAGTCCATATTCTGCACACATGTTCCTGTATACTATTCCAGACACTTGGTTGTGGCGCTCCATGTATGCTTTCCTATCTTACACCCTGTAGTTATGTGCTGGATTGTTTCAGGCGCCTCTTTGCGCCTGAAAGATCTCTTGGATCTTTCATCCTGGATAGTGACTTCTACGCTCACTGGTCCTCGGCCTCCTTCCTTGCGGCTAGTATACAGTCTCAGGGTGCTGGATATGGGATGGCACCCTTCATGTATGGTGAGAAGCTTCCTTGGTTTAACGTCCGTGGTCTTTGTCTCTTCCTACGACCATCTGATTATTCCTGCAGGGTATTTGATAACTGGCAGTGCGTAACTGTTGCCATTGAGCTGGTTGCTCAGGACTTGCCGTACTCGTTGGAGGTATTTGGCTGTTACGGCTTTCCTTATTGCTTGCTCCAGGTTGCCATTTTCCTGTGGAATTCCAAGGTACTTGTAACTGTCCTCAATGTCTGCTAATGTTCCTTCTGGGAGTGAGACTCCTTCGACTACCTTGCTTTTCTTTGTCACCATCCGACTGCATTTCTCAGGTCTGAATGACATCCCAATGTCAGAACTGTAGATCCTGGTGGTGTGGATCAGGAAGTCAATGTCGCGCTCGCTCTTAGCGTATAGATTGATGTAATCCATGTAGAGGAGGTGACTGACGGTCGCTCCATTCCTGAGTTAGTATCCAAAGACAGTTGTGTTGATAATTTGGCTGAAGGGGTTCAGACCTCTGCAGAACAGCAGTGGGGACAGAGCGTCTCCCTGGTGTATGCCAGTTCTGATGGACACTTGTGCAAGTGGCTTGCTACTGGTTTCAAGAATGGTTTTCCACAGCTTCATTGAGTTTCCTATGAAGGCTCTTTGAGTCCTGTTAATGTTGTACAGCTCCAAGCATTTAGTGATCCACGTGTGTGGCATTGAGTCATAGGCTTTCTTGTAATTTATCCAGGCTGTGCACAGGTTTGTGTGTTGTGACCTGCAGTCGTGAGCAACTGTTCTGTCAACCAGAAGTTGGTGTTTGGCTCCTCTGGAATCTTATATCTTATATCTTATATATATATATATATATATATATATATATATATATATATATATACACCATCACACCATCACACAACTATTGAAAAGTCTTAAACTTATTTTAATATTAATGACAATCTTTCATTTTTCTTCTCTTTTGTTGAATTGTTGCACCAAACTAAAAAAAAATCCACCCTAATCATTTACCAGGGATTGTCAGAGTTTTAGAGTGCACAGGAAGTCATGATTCTGTTACCAACAGGCCTGTTTCCAGACTATAAATGCATAAAGATTCCTTTTTTCATACCACCAGGATTGTTTTGTACATTGCTACAGCCCACTGGAATGGGGCAGCATCATGATGCATGATTCTTTTTGCAGCCAGTTTTCAAAGGTTTGTAGAGATTGAGAAAAATGTATTCAGTCAAAAAAGGACAATCCTGAAAGCTAATCGTTACTCTGTCGGAAAAAGACAAAGACCTGACTACACTGCAACAGCTACACAAAAAGTGTTTCCTGAAAACTTTTAGTGAATGACCTGCAGTAGCACACTCACAGTATATGATTTCAATTTTGTTGCAAGGTAAGTTGTACTAGCAGGAGGCCTACCAGAGGATGACTATTACAGAAGGAGGCACTAAAAGAGTCAAAGAAGATCAAAAACATGGTTTTTTAGCAACATTACATGAAAACACGGCAAAAGGAAAGTAACCAACAAAAGCACCTAGTAGTGTAATTTCATGAAACGTGTTGTATATTTAAACAAAATGCATTTGAGAATCAGCCACAGAAGAGTCATGTGTAAAGGAGGAGCTGAAGGTGAGGCTTCCCAAAGAGATGTGCACACCTGCTGCTGGGATGGAGGGAAGGCCGAAGCAACAAGGATTCTCACACATAAATCCTGACATCCATCTGCTGACACATGTAGCTCCTGAAGCTTTGATAGCAGCTGTAAATAAGAGTGACAGAAGTCAAACGTGTTCCTATTGTATATCAAAGTCATGGTGGGAAACAGAAGCAGCGTCTGTGTCCTCCAGCATCATCACTCAGCAAGCTGCCAGTCCATCATCAGCTGCTTTCCTTTATCAAATGAGACAAGACTTTTGGAAAAAGGTTACAGAAAAAATGAGCAACAGACTGTTGAAAAAAAACATTGTTTCAGGTGAAGAACTTTTTTGCTAGAAATTATTTTATAATGTAATGAGCTTTCTTAAATCTTTTCTAACATTTTTTTAATGATATTTGTCTAATTTCTTGTCCAGTGTTTTCATCCCATTGAGAAAAGGGCTAAATGTGTAACATTACACAAAGATAGAATCATTTTTGCACACTGATATACATTGTGTTAAAAAGAAAATGATTCACTTCACAGTGATGGTACTTCACAAAACTAAAAATTTGACTTCTCTGGGATTTGAACCTACACATTGATGTCCTGTCTTGCAGTGCTGCATCACAGTTGTTGTCACTCACAGTCCTTTCATTTCAATCAACATGTAGGGTGTGGCCCCACACCCAAAAACTTGGACCTTGTATTCTCTGTCGGTCTGAATGTAGACCAGTGGATGTTCATGTTTTGGACCGTAGTTGTGTATTTTTTAATTCGCCCTGTGATTTTTTTATTTTTTTTTAAACATGCACACAAAGTGAAATCCTATAGGCGTATTATAAATCTACTTACTGTTGTGACATTCTCAAAATTATTTGAGCCCAGTTACTGTAATGTCATTTATGGTCTTGATTCTTTTACTTGGTCTTTTAAAAACCATTGTTTGTCTGTTTTAAACGAGGTGTCAGGTAAGTAAGCAGATCCCAGAGCAGAGTCAAACGCAAGGAGTTAGTTTGAACAGTTTATTTCTAAACAACTGAAAAGGAGTAATCTGGCAGGGAGAAGCAGCCAGGAATATGCTTATGTAGAGGTGGAAATGCATGATGAGGAGCAGGTGTGCAAGGAGACAGCACCAGGATGAGACAGCCGCGCCCCCTGCCCATACTACTCTGCAGAAGCAAAAAGAAAAAATGAGCACAAAACCACAACAAGGACAGAGAAGAGAAACCATAACACCAGGCGGCTCCTGTCAGGTCCCTAACTTCTTCCCGAAATAATCCTTGTCCCATAGCTGAACCAGAACATCATGGCATTTTAGGAGAACATGTCGTAAGGTAGACTGGCTGTGGAAGTCTACCAAACTTGAAGTGTACAGACTCCACCTAAAAGAGCTGATTTCACCACTTAATGAAATGATCAGACATCTGTGTTACACTGAAAACTGTGATCTGTCAGATGTTGTCCTCCTTAAAGCTGCAGCTTTAATTTCAACAATGATGTATAATTGCAACAACCCAAACATTATACTCTTTTAGATAATTTTCTGTTATGATTTGTAATAAAATGTGATCATCTGGAAGTGGAATTAGGAAATCTCTAGTAAATCTGTCCTTGTTTTATCAGCTTGTTTGAATTTGAGTTTACAATTGACAGTAAAGACATTACCATACCACTTATAAATTACTTTTATGCAATTTCATGTTCTTGAAAAAAAAAATTTTTTAAATAGTAAAATGTCTATAAAGTATTTCTGTGTAAAATAGTGTTAGAATTTGGCTCATAACATTTATTGTCGGTGTCATAAAAATTAAATTTTAGTCGCTGTGTGGAGGTATTTTAGTTATTTAAAATCCGACTAAAAACAGAAAACGTGCACTGCAAATTGTGCAGAAGGCATGTTCCTTCTAAAACTGGAAATACCACCAAGTAGAATTAGGAAATCTCTACCAAATCTGTCCTTGTTTTCTCAGCTTGTTTGAATGTAAGTTTACAGTTAGATGACAGTAAAGACGTGTTCATACCATCTAGAAATTCTTTTTATGCAATTTCATTTTCTTTAAAGAAAAAATAAAATGATAAAGGCATTTCTGTGTAAAATAGTGTTAGAATTTGGCCGATAGAACCCGTTTGGCCGGTAGATTTTTTTTTTCATCAACCGGCCAACTTGACCAGTGTTTCAAAAATTGAATTTTGGCCACTGTCTGGGGGTAGTTTAGTTTTTTAAAATCAGACAAACCAAAGAGTATTGTGCACTGCAAAGTGTGCAGAAGGCATGTTCCTTCTAAAACTGAAAATACCATCAAACCTTTCTATCACCTGAAGCAGTGACACCGAGCATGCTCAAGCTCAGACTGAAAAAAATGATAATTCTCCAGAAATAAACAACAAAGTTCAGACCTTCACAGCAGCAACAATTTGCTATTAGTTCCTAGCTTATTCACAGGATGTTGACAAAAATGTTTGTCAACTTGATATTTGTTCTGTAAAACTTGAAAAATGTCTTTGTAGAATGAATGCTTTGTTTTTAAATTGAACTGATCAAGCAGTTTGGGTTCTGTTTTATTGATGTTCTCTTTTGAAACTTGAACGTTTTTCATTTTAGTTTTAATATATCTGCCTTTTTTAGTTTTCTGTTTAAAGAACTGTTGCATCATGTTCCTTCAGTACATCTGTTATGTTTAAAGTAAGGTATTGTATATTTGTGTGATCGCAGAGTGTTCAGATTTGACAGATGTGTCATTTGCTTTAAATCAGGATATATATGGTTATTGCCTGTTGTGAAAAAAACAATATTGTAAAATAAAAAAAATCCCTATCGCCCAGCCCTATTCATAGGTTAATTGCTTACTCTAAATTGTCCCTAGGTGTGAATGTGATTGTGTATGGGTGTGTGATTGTGGCCCTGTGACAGACTGGCGACCCGTCAAGGGTGTACCCTGCCTTCTCCCAGCAGTAGTTTGGGCTCAATCAGCCCCGTGACCCCTAAAGCGATAAAATGGGTTTAGAAAACGTTTGCAGGTTCTGCTTGTAGTACAGGTTTTCTCCCACTGACTCTGAATCAACCCTGTGGTGTAGATGTGAATGGGAGTGGTTATCTGTATCTGGATGGAACTTTGATGGTCTGGTGAACTGTCCAGGTCATACCCAGACCTTCAGTGGTTGGGATAAGCTCCAGCAACCCTGCAATTCCAAAAACAGGACTAAGCAGGCCTAGAAAATGAACAGAAGTTGTCTCAGCAGATGCATTTTTTTCTTATGAATGTGACTTTGCAAGAGCTTTTTTGTGTGTGGGTCGATTTGTACAAATACAACCAATCCTGTTTTAGCTTCTGTGGAAGTGTAAAACTAGACCTCCCAGCACCCCTCCCAGGCTCTCTGCAGTAGGAGTATGTAGGAGTATAATGCATTGCAGAAACAATAATAATTACATCATAAACAGAGGTTAGTGTCTGCTTTTTTCATAAATGTCTTTCACAGACTGAACCCAATGCCTGCTTCGCCCCACACAGCCATGTAATCATGAGACACAGCTGTTATTACATTTAGATCATGCAACCATATTGCTGGAGACTTCTTATAACGACTGAATTACACGCCAAGGTTACGTGTGCGAAGGACAAACAGTTCTCAGACTCTGTCATGAGACAGAACTGCTGACACTGTTGAGCTTCATGCTTATAGTCAGTTTGGGATTGTGTTGACTCTCAGTGAGATCAGATAACTAAAAACACGCCCAATACAGAGAATAAAAAGTTCCTTTTTGAGATGATTTTTTAAAGTTACCTTTTCAATTGTGCCATGAAAACCAGAAAATGTAAGGAAAACAAAATAAAACAACAAAACTGTATGTTTTTAAATATCTTAATTTAACATGTTTTTTCCCCATTCTTTTCTTGAGGAGGCGCTGCTTTTTAAACTTTTAATCATACAGGGAAACTTTTATCTTATTCATGCCAGGACGCTGCACGATAAAACCACAGAGCTAGTACAACCATTGCTCCTTTGGAGTAGTAGAAACCCTTCACTCAGAAGTCTATGTCACTGACCATTAACCCCCAGGCCCCCACAGCTTTAATTCTACTGAGTGCTTAAAGCGTGCTGACCCTCAGCTTCCTCCATCAAACCTCACATCACTCAGCAAATGAACATACTGTTAAAAATGTTTTTCTGTGTCAAACTTTTCCTGGTTTTTCAGGAACAAAGATCTAAACCAGAAGTTTAGTTTTAATGATGTCCTAACAGACTTTTTTCAAACAAACAGCATGTCCCTCAAATAGCCCTGTACGTATAAGGAAGCAAACTCAAAGTTGCATTTTTACTGGATGGAAAAGGTTCTTTGCAAATAATGGAAATTCAAGAAAACCAATAAGTGTTCTGCTTAGATATAAGTTAGAAAACGTGAACATTTCACCAAAAAAACAATATTCAAACTCAAAACTGCTCTCTGGGTCTTCCATGCCATTTTACAGGAAATCCTGTTTTTTCCTGAAGTTTTTTTCTGTGTAAGCTATGATTGTGGTCTGAAGGGGACTATGCAAAGGATCTTCTAATTCTGGAACATGTCAGGTCAGGTTTGAGCTCCTTGGATGTTGGGGCTTAGATTACAGGATTCTGCTGCGTCTCCGTGTTTCCAAAGCCACAATTACATTAACATAAAAATAGCACTTGTTACTGAGGTTTCAAGCTGTAAAAGATGAAGCAAAGTGAAAAATACAAAGGCAAAGAAATCGTTCTCTGAAATCAGTGTCAGTTAGTACCGGCAACAACACAACAGCCTCCTTATACTTTTTACATCCTCCGACAAAAGAGGAATTTTGAAGGCTTTGATTTACTAAACTCTTGTTCCTCTGATTCATCTAGCTAGCATGAGTACACAGGTACACTGAGTCGTTTTTCAGACTGGAGCTCAGCAAACATTCAGGCCGCCAAAGTCTTTGATCAAAGTGCTGTGAGGCTTCCTGCAAGGACTTTCCTTTCATATTCTAGCAACTGATAACACAAGAGAGTGATGGAGGCAGCAGGAAATTTAGGAGCAAACAACAAAATAAGAGCATCCTGTGGGAATGGTGAACTTTTTGACTTTCAGCCTCTCACAGCTGTTTTGTTTATTTAAAAGGCTCCGCCCCCACATGCTCTCTGAGATATAACTAATTAGGATGTGCAGTAAGACAGACAGGACACACAGGCAGGATGTCGTCTCATTGCTTCCCAGTCAAATGAAAGCTCCTGACTTACTAAACTTGAGTTTGAAATGCAGATGATCATCACATTGAAGGTCAGAAGGAGGGCTGGCTCGTGACCTCAGATTGATCTGATTTTTAATTTTAGTCATGTTTCTTTTCAGAGCAACTTTTCACTTGAAGTTTTTAATTAGAAATTTTAAGATTATTTGGTTTTTCAAACATTAAATGTTTTTTCTGTTCAGTTTTATTTCTATAGCCTAATATCACAGCTATAGCTGTCTCATTGGACTGACATCAGTATATAGCAAGAAACAAAAAGTCAAATAGGAAAAAGTAAACAAAAGCTGGTTATTAAACAGACTAATCTGAACAAACATCTCTGCACTCACACCCTCCTTCACACCCTCATAAAAAACCCTAACTTTTTTGGGGAAAAAAAAACTAAGAAATCTCAGGGTTGCCCACATGAAGGAGAGATCCTCAACCCCAGACGCACAGGTGATGTGCTAGAACAATAAAGAAAAGTGAGCTTCATTAATTCTATAACTACTTGGTTGAATAACAAGTTTATGTCTAATAAACAAACACGTCTAGATAAACAGCTACAAGTTAAGATAACAGCTAGATATTAAATAAACATGTTTGAATAGTGCAGAAGATGGGCTTCATCCACCTGGAGTTGTGGAAACAGCTGGGGTTGCTGGAAGAGCCAGAGGCGAGGTCACGGCCAAAGACAGGAGCACAGACGATCCACCTGGAATCAGGAATCTGTCCTGCTCCCCCGTAAGGGAGTGTGAAAGAGGGACAACATGTGAATCGCACTGCACCAAACAGAGGCATGATAAACAAAATAAAATAAAGCAATGACAGATGGCAAGTGATGTAATGAAGATTGCAGGTGGGGGGAGTGGGGGTGGCAGAAGGATACAGACCCTTGTTAGGGTAGGGGGGAGGGGGGACGAAGAGTGAGTAGGAGCGAGTAGAGCCAGTGTGGTAAACTTCATTACAGTAGGTGAGGTAGAGAGTAAGTTAAGTAAACTCTGATTGCTAGCTAGCCTGGCAATAAGCCTGTCCAAAGAGGAATGTTTTAAGCCTAACTTTGAATGTAGAAACTGTGTCAGCCTCTCTTACATGAGCTGGGAGTTTATTCCATAAAACAGGAGCTTGGTGGCTAAAGGCTCTACCTCCAACTGTGCTTTTAGAAATTCTAGGAACCACAAGCAGTCCTGCATTTTGTGAGTGAAGTGTTCTGTTTGGTTGGTAAGGCTCTATGAGATCTTTAATATAGGATGGGGCCATACCATTCAAGGCCTTATAGGTTAGCAGGAGGATTTTGAACTTGATTCTAGATTTGTAGATTTGTAGAATGTAGATGTACATTTGTAGTACTTTAAAAGAACCTATATCACACAAAATCAACTTTTTATCTTTTAAGTGTAATATAATGTTAATTCCTCAAAAAAACCCAAAGCAGTGTTTGAATCCATGCACACATCTCTGAGTTTTCCTCAAAAAACCTGCACTCTGAGCACCAGCCCCTCCCATTCCATGAAAATGAGCAGGTCTACACATTTTGAAAAGTGAGGACAGACCTTTCCAGGAAGAGTTTGCGCTGCCAGCACCACCCCCCGTCTAACACAAACAGCCACTTTTTCTGCAAAGCTCGGCAAAACGCTTTCATTTGAAATGCCACATATCTCCTAATTGTGTCCTGTCTCTTATTGACGTCAGTCTCCAAAAGCCGCTGGGTTAACCAGGTTTTTGTTACTTTAGACGCCAGTCTCTAAGAGTCTCCTTTAAGAACCCCCCCCCCTCTCCCCAGGTCATGCAGATGACTGTGGTATTTGTATGATTGTGAGCCAGCACAGTGATGGTCAAGACGCCTCTCATTCGATTTGGTGCGGTAGCATACACCACAGAACATTCTGGTGAGGAATCTGCACCACATTTTGGGGTGGATCCTAGACTTACCCGAGAATGGCACAAGTAGATGGGTGTTCTGGAGAAGACAGCTGCAGGAAAAGGAGCAACAATCAAACCGATTTCCTGGTGGAGGAGCAAAGGAAACGAGAATTAGAACTGGTTTGAACATGGATTATCGAGCAAAGACAGAAAGGTGCACGTGTCTCCAGGAAAATGATTGGCGTGAAAGTGAACATCAAGTTAGCAAATATGCCACAAGCATGAAATCAAAATACTTAATCTTCATACTTCATTGAGCAAACTTCTTCATTTTACTACAGAGATTGTATGACTGTTTGACCTCCATTATGAACCAATAGAAAGCTAAGTTGTTCCAGTCAGTGGATTGTCATTTGTAACCCTTTAATGAGATTTTCAGCCATGGTTTAAGCATGTTAAGATATGTTCAAAGTTAGTTGGAAGGCATGGGTCAGTGCTGTGTTTGCTCAGCCTGTCTGTTGTCACATCTCAATGTTTCTATCAATTCTCAATATCTAGTTCCTCACCACCTGAGCTTTGAAATGTTCCGCTTTTATATCAGAGTTGGATTTTAGGTTTTCATAACTTGATGCAGAGTTGCAGTTGCTGATTCCAAACATAATCTTCTTCATCTGAAGGATGTTCTAAAAAGAGGCTAAAGCCATTCAAGAATCCTATTTATAAGAAACTGTAATGATTTCAAAACAGTCAGTGTGAACATATTCCCTCATAGCTGCTCTCAGAAAATGCAGGTAGACCTTTGTTTTACACACACACACACCCACCCACGCACACACACGCACACACACACACACCCACCCACGCACACACACGCACACACACACACACCCACCCACGCACACACACGCACACACACACACACCCACCCACGCACACACACGCACACACACACACACTTCCTTTCCATTGTCTAGAGGATGACTGCCAGGAAGTGACTGGACGTCCTGATAGCGCTATGTCTATATTCCAAGATTAGTGTGTTTGCCTGGTGAGTAGTTCAGCGCTAAAGTCTATTGCAGGAGATCATGCAGGAAGTGGCTGGAGATGAATACTCCCACTTTTCAATGGCTCCCAGTCCTCACTGCTAAAACCACGCACTGAAGCATCGTTCTGGGTTTCATCTGCCACCTGCAGCTTGAAATAACTCAAGAGAAATCTAACAAATGCAGCAGAGCAATCGTGTTGACTGAAGCCTTTAGTATGAGACGAGACCAAAACATTTTCTAGCTAAAAAGGCAAAAGATGCAATCAAGTCATCGAATCTGGCCCATGTTTGAGTAGCAACTGTTGCTGTTTTTGTTTGACTGGTGTGAAAGCTCACCTAAAATCTGTTGCAGATGAACTCCAGTGTAGTTCACTGAGTGGAAAAGCAGATGGACTTTCCATCGAGCTGGTGTCTGCTAAGGAGACAAAATGAGGAGCAGTCTGACACTGTCTCACTAACGCCAGTTTGATTACTAAAAGATGCTTAAGAGGCAAACAAGGACAACAGTTACTGTGAAACCATCATAATGTAGAGCCAGCCGAAAAACAAGGTCTACAGCAGGGTTTGATGAAGTACCATAAATGAAGTCCGAGTAGTGCAGAGCTAAAAGCCAGCCAGTGATCTTTTTACATGACAGTTGTGCTTGTTCTGCCTCACAGGGTTAATCAGTGCCAATCAAAAAGGCAGAAGTCTGAGAAACTGGGTGATCAATCTGATCAACACAGACCGCCGCCGACCACAGTGTTGCAGTGGTTACCGCTCTCGCCTCACCCGGAGAAGGCACTGGTTCAAGTCCTAGCTGGGTCCTTCCTGTATGGAGTTTGCATCTTCTCCCCGTGCGTGCGTGGGTTTTCTCCGGGAACTCTGGTTTCCTCTCACAGTCTAAAGACATGCACAATAGGTTGATTGATACTCTAAGTTGTCCTTTGGTGTGTTTGATTGTGTGGTCCTGCGACAGGCTGGACAGTTTGTCCAGAGTGTACCCAGCCTTTGCCCAACAGTAGTGGAGTTAGACTCTGGCAGCCTCGTGACCCCAAAAGGATATACCAGATTAAGAAAATGGATGGACCCCCCTCACACCAATGGCTGTGTACAAGGTTGGTCATTTGGTCGTTCAGATAAAAGGTCCAGTTTTAGCTTCAGTGTGACTCAGCTCAACAAGAATGAGTTTTTTGTGGAGATGAAAGTGGTTTGTCTGTTACCACATCAGCAGATGAGATCCATAATGATGCCACTTGGTCGTTCCACAGTGTAACACATGCCATGCTGGCGGGCACCTCCTCTCTCTGAGCAGCAGCAGCAACAGCAGATGCTCCTGTTTGGATTAGTGTGATGTGTGTGCTCGTGTGTTTGTGCGATTCTTTTATACAAAATGAAAGGACAGTTCAGACTGATCTGAATTGGGGTTAAGATTCGTTTCAGACATTGTTTTTTTTAATTTTTTTATTTAGCGTTGCATCATTTTTGTGTGAATCAGACTATTAATGACTATGATTATGGGATATCAAAATAAACTACACAACTGAGGAATGACAGTGCAGTCACTCATTTGGTTTTTACTGTGGGACATCCATAGAATAGCTCTTATGGGAATCTGATTCACGAAACAGTTTTTTGGATAAAAGTGTTGTTTTGGTGTATGAGGTCGTTTGTATGGGTTGATTGTACTATATCTGTCACTAACCTTTAGCATTCCCCTAAACAATCATAGGATTTAAGTTCCAGTTTTCTAAACTTCACACATCCAACATTCATCTGTTACTCATGCTATGTTTTTATCTGTGTACATCCTGCGTTTTCCTGCAAAAAATTCACACACCAACCTTCCAACTAGCAGTTGACAATTGTCGTGCTTCACTGATTTATTTGTGCGGTATAACCGTTTTCCCGCTCTGAACTTGGTTATTTTCTCCCCAACAGTCTAAACTCAGGCAGATTGCATGGGACTTTTGTTTTGACCTGTATGCATGTCAGCTGTGTGTATGGTTGTCCAGGCAGTGTTCACCTTCCAGCTGATGCTAGCTCTTTGAAATGCAGTGATTCAGTCACTTCCCTTTGCTTTTGTAAAAAACAGACATGGCTCCCTGCTGAATTTGTTGTGACATTTATGAAATGTTTCTGTAGTTTTGCCACAGTCATGCTTCAAACGATGACTCCTGTCAAAATCAAAGTACTGACACAAATTTAGGTGCATGTCTTTGTATCGATGGATGTTTTTAGTCAGGACCTAAGCAGCAGCTTTCTGGATAGACTACAGCTGCTTTGCAGCCCTTTATCGAGTCCAGGGAGCAGATCTTTAGAGTATTCTAACCTGCTGCAGATAAACACGTGAATAAGTCTCACTGTAAGCCCCTCCAGGATCTCGCACGTCTTGACTGCCACAATACAAAAAGTCTGAAGTTGTGCAAGAATTGGTGGAGGAAGGTTTCAGGTTTGATGTGTGACCAAAGGATGTCATTAAGAATGAAAGGAAAGGTGTAGAAGACTGTTGTATGAGAATATCACCAAGTCAACTTATGCAGAACCAACAAATCCACTTTTTATTAAATTAAAACTATTGAAATTTAGAGATTTGATTGATTTCAAAATAATTCAATTCATGTTCAAAGTTAAAACTAAACAATTGCCAGAAAGTATCCAAAAGCTCTTCTGCTTGAGAGAAAATACATAAATAAAAAAGCCATGTTGTTGTTTTAGAGACTCTGACACAGAGAGGGGAGGCAGAGCTGGGGGTAGGAGAGATGAAGAAGTTCAGGTTCTCTTTTCTAAGTGACCAGGATGGAGAGGATCAGGGATGAAGTCCTTCAGGTGAACAGATGTTATGGAGATAGACTCAGGGAATCAGGTGGACATGCTTTGGACGCGTTGAGAGGAGGAACAGTGACGATGTTGGTAAAAGGATGCTGAGGTTGGAGCTCCCAGGAAAGAGATCTATAGGAAGGCCACAGAAGAGCTTCATTGATGTGGTGAATAAGAGCATGAGGGTGGTTGGTGTGAGTGAGGAGGATCCAGGGGGTTAGATGAAGGTGAACGGTTTGCTGTGGCAACCCCTACAGGGAGCAACTGAAATACAAGAAGGAAGTGGGGCAAAGCAGAAGGTTGCTTCTGATGGGACTGCTCTGATTGACAAGCTAAGTTTAAATGTCAGCCACAGTGCAGCCTGGCCTGTGCCTGGTGGGACTGAAGAGCATCATCGCTGCACAGAAACTTCACAGCAAAAACCTGCCGTGTCGGAAGTCTGAATTTGCTTTGTGATTAGCTGCTCAGTCTGAGCGTAGCAGCTAGCAAATTAAAATGAACTCATCCGACTGGTCTGTATGCTTATGCTCCATCTCATCGGCAGGAAAAAAAAAATATATTTTTTAATCCGATTATTATATCTGCCAGTCTTCAGAGGATTTTTTATAAAAAAATTAAATGCAACTTGGCAACTTGCACATAAAGGAAAAGTTGGAGTTTTCTTTTAGTTGACATGAGTTCAGTGATAAAGTTTGACATAGTTTATGTCAAACCTTCAGTTGCACAGACATCAGAAACTGGAATGCTAGAAGGCAGTGTTAGACAAATGTTCACAGCAGTGCAGGGAGATGGCAGAGATTTGATCATATAGATGAGTCCTCTGACCTCACTCTGCAGTTCTCTCCTCCTTTTCTCTCAGTTCTTCCATCTGAATGGAGTGATTTTTGTGCCACCATATTGTGAGAAAACTCATAGTTTTGAGATCATAATGTCCTAATTTGCAAGAAAAATGTAAAGTTTTAAAAATAAAACATCGTAATTTGCAAATAAAAATATTAAACATTTGCTTTAAAAACATTTTTTTTTTTGCTTTCAAAAACTATTTTTGTAACACAAATGATTTCAGATGCGTTGTGTCTCATCTTTCTTTCGCTCTATCTTTGATTTTGCGTTCATTAGTTTCAGTTTTGTGTAATAAATGTGCCACCAAACAACCAATCACAGACAAGAGGGTTCATGCTGATTGGTTTAGATTCTATCCAGTCACGTGTCTCTGCCTGCATCGGCTGCTTGGAGGCAGACAGGACTTTGCATCAGTTCTTTTTGAGCAGGATTCTTCAGTCATTCAGTCAGACAGAAAAACTGTCTCAGCTCCGCCTCCGTCCAGCCAGACGTTACATTATGTTATGATTTGTATGATTTGCACGTGTCACACTAAAATGAAACAAATGAAAAATCAAAAACTGGGTGAAAGCGAGATGAGATATGACACACATTTGAAAACTTTTGTGTTGCAAACGCAAAAGTCGTTTTTGAAAGAAAAAAAAAGTTTTGCACGGCAAAAATTGAATATTTTCATTTGCAAATTATGAAGTTCTATTTTTAAAACTTAACTTTTTTTTGTAAATTAGGACATTTTGATCTCAAAACTGTGACTTTGACTTGCAATATGGAGTCACAAAAATCACTTCATACATCCAAAGATGTCTGGTAGTTTTGCAGCTCGAGGACAGAAGCGCCTCATTCCTCTGCAGCAGTCCCAAAGCCATGTCTCCTCCTAATTATCCTGTCATGGACTTGGACTTATCAGATGATGAGCTCAGCCTAACTCTTCATCCTTGAGCGGTTTGTGAGCATGAGATGCTATGTTTTTTACTTCTGCTCTTGTGGGGACCTTAAGTTGTTTTTCTTTAACTGTTTGGATTTTTTGATTTTTTTTCCCATATTACCACTGCCAACTTTTATGCTTCATAATCTAGTAATTATGAAGAGACAAAAGACTCACTGCTTTGTGTGTGCTTGATTTCTTGATTTGTTACTTGTATCTGCCTGTTTGTGTCATAATATGTAATATTTGATTTGTAATTTGTGCAATACACTTTGTGTGTAACTGTGAGTAATTGCAATTCTGTATGCACATGTACACTCGAAAATCAAAACCTTACAAATCGAAAATAAAATGTCTGTCAAATTCAAAATGACTCATACGCGTGTAAATTGTTAAAAAGTATGCACCAATTGCCTGATACACTCACACAAAACCAGATTTACACGCTGATCAGAGTGCACGAGGAAATATGAGACTCCTTACACGTCTCTAGATTTGTGTGTAGATGATGTGTTTAAATGCTGTCAGAATGCTGGGTCTTCAGAGTTTTCTTATCAGCCCCTTTGAGCATAGATTGTGAATAATATCTGGTAAAAACGTTGTCATTTTCTCCACTATTAAACAGATGTGCATAGAAAATTACAATTTTTTTTTAAGTCTTTACTCCTCATACCTTCCAATGGTAGCTGGCCTCTAATTGACGCCGGTCTCCAGTAAGCGCTGGGTAAACAGATGCTCGTTACTTTAGACGCCTTTCTCTAATAGTGGCCGGCCTCCTTTAAGGCCCCCCCGTCCCCTCCTTCTGTTCACCGACAGGGTGACTGGTGGACATTGGACCTCTGTTGGTTGAAGGAGAGGACGAAGGAAGAAGGAGAGGAGGAATATGTTCGTAGGAAGAGAGAGAAGAGGATAGTCATGAGTGTTGGTCTGAAAGTAAGGACTTTGAACCACTGCTATGCTAGGTTGGGTAGGAAAGAGGGACAGACTGACCTATAGATTATCAAGGCAGAGAGATGGCGATGGGAATGACATGCAGCAGGTTAATGTGATTAAGGATCGGGATGGTAATGTGTTGACAGGTGTCAGTAGTGTAATGGAAAGATGGGAAGAATACTTTGAATACTTTGAATTTTCTTCATTCATCAACTGATGATAAATGTTGATTTGAGATATGACTGATATAAGTGATAGTCAACTACGTGAAAATGCAAACTCTAAAAAAGCAATTTATGGCAATAGAATAGTTTTAAATATCATGAAGCTTCATATTTTATATTTTCCACATATCATATTGTATTTTTTATTCATATTTGATAACACTGCAATCCCTGAAATTGAACAACTATTAGTCTATGTGTGAGCTGGTGATTGAAACAAACACGGAGGTTTTGTTCTGCACCAGTAAAGACTTTCTAATGAATCCTCACAGGAAAACAGAAGTTATGAAGAACATGTCTGTCATCAGGAGGCAGGTAGAGCCCACACAGAATCTTTAAACATAATCATTAAAAATGAATTGCTTCCACATCAAAGATTCCAGAGACATAATGACAGTGGTCTGTCTCTGTTGTGGGGTTGCTCTGCGTATTGAAACACCTCATCTGCTCTGCTGTTCAGACAAGCAGAGGTGAAGGGAACAGAGATGGAGGAGAGACAGCAGATGGAGATTTGCTGCAGACGTGTGTGACAGCTTCTCCCTCGGCACCTCTGCACCCTGACATGGAATGATTATATTTGGTGATCTAAAGGCTGCTGGCAAATGTTTACATTCTGCTGATGACACAGGAGCTATCAGTTCAAACTTTAATCTGGAGGAATTAGAATAAGTAGTCCCAGGATAGTTCAGCAGTTTATCTCCATGAGACCGTGGCTTTGCATCTCCTCCCAGCCCCTCACTCTGGATCATCCAGATTATATTATCCTTCCTCCTTCATCTCTCCATGTTAAATCTCTTTGCTATTTTCCTTCTCGAGGCGGCTAAAAGATATTTTTTTAAAAAGCATTTAATTTCGTAGCTCATATATTTAAAATTCCTATTTTCTGAAGATGGAAGTGTATTTCAAAGGGAAGGTCTTGATTTCCACCAACAATGTTTTAGTAGCTCACTCTACTGATCAGCTTCCTCAGAGATGCTGATAAAACAGGAAGCAGCCAACACCCTCCACTCATTTTAGCGACACATTGATGAAGATTTTAGAGGTTCACTCATCAAACGCTGTTGCACTTTGTTTACACGAAGGCCCACTAAAATAAACTGAAGTCCTGCAATTGCAGGAAGCAAAAGTCCTTCCTGCAATTTCATAATTAGTCTGTGAAACCTGCACACATATGATGTCAGTAACACTTTGAGAATCCACTGAACCCTTGTGATGATCAGAATCCCCTCCTGCCAATCTCATGCATTCAGACATTACTGCGCTTCCACATGCCTTATGCAAATGTTCTTTAAGGTCAACACTTAGATTTCAGATTCAGCAATACCACTCGGGTAAAACTTTATTTTGGATACCCAGGTGGGAAAACGAAATAAACCAAGAGATTTGGAAAGAAGATCAGAGAATATGAAGATTAAAAATGAAATATATCAGTCATTCACAGTTTTTATCTTACGGTGAAGCTAAATGAAAAGCATTTATAATCTTAAACATTAATGCCATTTTCCTAGTACTTCCATTTTCTCCAGTAGATTTTTCTTCATTTAACTCTGCAATACTTGAAAAAATACATGCAGTCATATTCACTCATGAAGGATTTTTCTCAATTAAAATCTGTTTTGTTTTTTGTATTTGTGATGGTTCATACGGCTAGTAGCTTTTCCAACTTCAGTATTCACTTTTTTTTTATTTGCTCTTTTTCTGATTTAAAACTTTACAATTCCTTCTTACAAAACTAATGTTTCTCTGTAAGTCAACAGTTTCAATGTGTAACTTCAACATTTACCTTGTATACCCTCACCTGACAAGCTATGATAAGAATGAAAGCTCTTTAGCTATTCATGCCACTTCTTTCTATTTCTTATTTAGTGAATATAGCCATTATCTGCAGAAAAAAAAGTCCTGACCCTTTTACTCGCTCCTGCAAACCTGCTCCCATCTGCCCTGCTATCAGTCAGCATGGAATATTTAAATCCAGTCGTTGTGAAGCCTGAAAAGTGGATTTCAGACCTGCCACAGTGGGAACGATTAAGCCTCACTGACCAAATTAGGAATGAAAAGTTAATGTTAAAAATGTGATCCACAAGGCCTTGTTCATTTCTCTATTCATCCCTCTCTCTGTTCATTCATCTTTTTCCTCCAGTGTGGTGCACTCTCATTGGATTCAGGAAGGATTTCTGTCAGGAAATCTTCTTAAAGCAGCACTTGGCAAGACTTTTATGGAAAAATGTACTCAAAGCGAAATCACGAAGAGCCATCCGCTCTAATGAGGAGCTGCAGCTTTGGCCCTTTTTTGCAATGAAATGTTGCTGTTGGGATTGCTGCTGAAATCTCTCATGCACTTCACATTTGCACTATTTTCATATCAACAATTGCAAGTAGGCACCATGTCTAAAGCAGCGCTCAGGGGAGCACACCACTATTTCAGTTCTCATGAGTGATAAAATAAAATTTTCCTCAGCATCACAGTTCACCTCATGAAGGTATGGTGGTTTTTGTTTGTTTGATTTAGATGATTTTGGAGCTCTTGTTTGTCTTAATTTTTTTTACATTTTAAATGTTTTTTGTTCCATTTCAATTCTAATCTGGGCTAACATCCAAATCCTTGAACAAAGTCCTGCATCTCATTTTCATACATCTGTTCATAAAGATAAGAGGCAGATGCTGGTGACACATTTTCCTAATGGATCCAAGGAAGGTTGAAGAACAAAGTGACAAATTGGAGAGCATGATTTACAAGCTTTTCTGGTCCTGCCTTCAACCACTGTGGCTGAATCCTATCTTGAAACTGCTTGTTGAAATGGAAAACTTACTGAAGCTTTTGGTGGTGCAGATACAGAAGTAAAATCATGTGAAGACAGTCATCTGTTTTTTTGTGTCTGTTTGCTTTTTGTACAAAGACAAAGTAGGCAGGATCTTCTGAAGACTCAGTATAATTCTGTACAATATTTAGGTGTTTGTGTGTGGAGCCCAACTCCTTCCATTACTGGAAACATTGTGCACTTCCTCATATCACCACGTTTTATTAAATGCTTACAGCCATGCAAGGTCTTACATGATTCTGGTGGCAATGAGAGCTGTCAAGCATTTGATCATCGTTGAGCTCTATATTCCTTCAGATCTCAGAGGTAAAGATTCACATCTTTACAAATATGATCTGCTGTATTAGAAAAATTCAGGACAATCCCATCATTACTGTAGCTCAGAAATAGTAAATGGCTTATACGTATACAGTGATTTACTCTTTCCTTGAAGGCCAAAAGCGTTTTACAGTCACAGTCCCATTCACCCCCCACCCCCACCCCACCCCCACACACCACACACGCGCTGAAGATACTAAAGCTGCAGGCACTAATCTTTCTCTCATAACTGTCCTCACTGTTCTAATACGGCAACAATTTTGGAAGAAAATCACTTTGTTTGATTTAGAATTTTCAAAAGTAAAAAAGAAATACAAGATCACTGACAATCTCCCTCCATCTGAAACTCCATGAAAGACCTCACCTGGTGTTACAAATGATGTTTAGAACAGTGAGGAAACGGACCAGAACTGGTCAATGACCTGAAGAGAGCTGGGACCACAGTAACAAAGGTTACTATGGTAACACATGACATCATTTGAGACCATCTGGATGATCCAGAGGAGCATCAGATGAGACCAAAATAAAATTCTATGGTATAAACACCACTCGCCATGTTTGGAGGGAGAAGAACTCTGAGTTACATCACTGTAAGACATTGAGGTGGAAACATCATGGTTTGGAGCTGCTTTTCTGCAAAGGGAACAACTCATTAATATTTAAGACAGAATGAATCGAACCATGTATGCTCAAGGAGATTTAAAAATGGATATGACTTATATGGATTGAAATTTAATTGATCCCACAACAGGGTATTGATTTTTGACAAATATACATTTTAGTTGGCTTCTGCCTGACACCCTCTTAGATTCTTCTTGTTTGCTCAGTTCAGTTTTCTCAAGTTTAAGGTTATGTTTTGCTTTAGAGTTGAGTTCTGTATTTTGTTTTGTTTGAGTTTATCTATAATTTATGTCATTTTTTTTCACCCCTGCGTCTGCATCCCATGCCTTGTAAACACTGCATACATGTACAAATAATCATAGATAGTTCTCTGTCCCTCTGTACTGCATTGTTCTGGGTCACAGCTTGCAGGCATCTGTCATTTAATAGAAAAGATGTGGAAATCTGATGTGTAAGCTGTGCTAAATGACATTTGAGAGCAAGCTTAGGAAAACAGTCGCCTTGCTGTTAAAGAATAACTGATGAGCTGGACTGATGTGAACATCACATTTTTGATAAAGAGCTGTGCCAGTTTAAAAAAAAAAGCCTTTTATCAATAAAACCTTTAGAGTCATTCTATATGTTAGGAATGAACTGGCATGCATGCTTCTCTGCTTGAACTAAACTAACAGCTTTTTTACACCACTTTTGCAAAAGATGTGTTTCAGCTCTCTGCTGCCCCCCTCTGGTTATAAACCCACAATAACAGTAACAGACTGGTGTCCTCCAAAGTTGTTTGTGTTTGGATGATGCCCTTTTTGTGGCCTGGAAGACAAAGATCACGTCTACCGTAGCCTGTTTTAAAACCTAATGGTGTAAAATAGGTTCTTAAATAAGGGATCACGATGAAAGATGTACAAAAAAAATGAAACTGACAGACAGAAATCTTCAAATTCTGTAAAAAAGTAAGGAAAAGTGCAACTGTTAATGTACAACAGAACATGCAAAGTAACTAGTCAAACAGTCCAGGTTTCTTTGACATGTTTGCAGGTTTAACATGTAAAAGAAATGAGAAATATTGTCCCCCCAGTGTTTCTTAAACATGTTCACCCTCCATCCATTTTCTAAACCTGCTTTTTCCTTTTGGGGCCACCAGGTCACTGGAGCCTATCGCCTACTGTTGGGCAAAGGCAGGGTACACTCTGGACAGGTCCCCAGTCTGTCACAGGACACACAATGACTAACACTCGCACCGAGGGACAATTAAGAGTTAGCAATCAAACTATGAAGAGGTTTTGTGGAGAAAACCCACAAAAAGAACTTGCCAGCTCCACACAGAAAGGTCCCATCTGGGATGTGAACCAGGGCCTTCTCACTGTGAGGGAAGAGTACCAACCGGTGCACCATTGTGCAGCCCTGAACATGTTCACTTTTGCTGGGATAGAATTTAAACATTAGATTTTGCAGTCTCTTTCTTTCTTTTAGAATTTCTTAAAATAGAGGATGGTCTTTTGTCCCTTCTGACCTGTTTTCTTCTCCCCCCTTCCAGGGCTCAAGGCCTTGACCAGCGTTGACGTGGTGAGAGGTGGACAGGTGGTGCTGAAGGCCTCATCAAACATCAACATCGAACAGAGCGGCAGCACTGTCATCTGGAACCATATATCTGACACGATTGTATTGGTGAGGGATTGATGAAGCTCTACTTTCCATACGTTTTTCTTGTTTGTTCATTTGTGTGTACACATTAAAATAAGGAAATAAAGTTGTACACACAGCAAGATGATTCACAATAATATCACAACCTTGAAATATATATTTTTTTAAATGACAGTCATACAATATCAAATTGGACGTTTTGTCAAACTATGAAGGAGAAATACTAAATGTCAGCGTTTCTCTCTGTGTTCATTCCTGTTGTTAATCCATCAAACAGCTAAAACTTTACTGTTAGAGAGCTATCATCACACTATAACAAAAAAACAACTTTTCCTGCCTCCTTTGAATGCTGTACAGTGCATGTGGAAAGTATTCCCAGCACCTCACTTCTTCCACATTTTATGATGTCACAGCCTCATTTCAAAATGAATTAATCAGTTTTCTTCCTGAAACATTCTTTGAAAAACACCTCATAATGACAATGTTGAAGAAGTTCTTTTGAAATTGTTGCAAATGTATCAAAAATAAAAAACCTGATATGTGCAGAAGTATTCACAGCCTTTGCTCTATACTTAGTTGCTTAACCTTTGGCCATAACTGTAGTTTTGTTTCTTTTTTTCTTTACCCAAAGATGAAACTAACATTTTTGTCTGACTGTAGGTCAGTGAAAGCTGTTTTTGCAGGCAATGTAAAAAAAAAAAAAAAAAAAAAAAGCGGCATTTGTAAGTCAGAAATGCTTTTTCCCTTTCACACTATCATTCATTCAGGGGCAGACTGCTGCACAGTTCAAAATGGAACTTATAAAGCCATTTGTCTTTCAGGCCCGATTTAGCCTTGTGTTTGATCATTCAGATGTTACTTTTGGACAGAATGTCTTTCTTTCCCATTGGTCAGTGTCTTAAAAGAATGTCTGAGTTTCCCAGTTATAGAAATTGTAAAAAAACAAACAAAAATGCAATGAATGACTGCTCACCGGGCAGCAGAAACAAACTGAGTTCATGTTATTTACAGCTGAATTTCATCCAAAACCTTCTGAGAAATGTCAAACATTTTTCATTTTCTGGGCCAGAGATGTTAGGATTACAAATCCCTCAGATTGTTTTGAGCCAGGACTTCTGCCAAGAAGTCACATCAGCACGGATGTCCAGGTCTACACATTTCTTCCTGATCTGCAGCGGCTCACTCTCTGTGGCCATGACAATACTTATCAAAGATCCCCATAGATTACTGAAGCAATTACTTAAGCTTTCAGCAACTTTTTATTGTAATTGAATGCATGCTAGCTAACTCCGACCTCCAAATCTCCTGGGTTTTCATCTAACTTGTGCCTTCCTGCCAGGTCATCTCTTACAACAAAGGCTCCACAGTTTACGGCAGCGACTTTAAGGACCGCGTTGGTTTTGTCAACCAGATGCCCTCACAGGACGTGTCGTTGTTGATAAACAAAACCCTGGAGTCTGACTCAGGGCGCTATGCCTGCCAGGTCATAACGTCTGGGACAGTCCCTTTCGTCACTGAATTCAGTCTAAATGTGAAGGGTGAGAACAAGCAACTCCACAGACAGAAAAAGAGACTTCTGACAACATGTTCTGATTTGTAACCAATAAAAAGCTGACAGTTATCTCCTGTTCTTGTTTTAGTTCCTCCGTCTCCTCCTAACTGCTCTCTGATAGGGACGCCTGTCCTGACAGGAAATGTGACTCTGAGCTGCATGTCCAGTGAGGGGAAACCAATGCCTTTGTACCACTGGAAGAAAACCAAACCCAAAACTGAGATCTTCTTCCCACCAATGCAAAGTGAGTGCATAGAAAGCAATGCAGGTTTGAAGTCATTCCACTGAAAATGAAAAACATGCACTCATAGAGGGCTGCACGGTGGCGCAGTGGTTAGCGCTCCTGCCTCACAGCAAGAAGGTTCCTGGTTCAAGTCCTGGCTGAGGGACCTTTCTGTGTGGAGTTTGCATGTTCTCCCCGTGCATGCGTGGGTTTTCTCCGGGTACTCCGGCTTCCTCCCACTGTCCAAAAACATGCTTCATTGGTTACTCTAAATTGTCCCTAGGTGTGAATGTGAGTGTGTGTGGGTGTGTGATTGTGGCCCCTGCGACAGACTGGCGACCTGTCCAGGGGTGTACCCTGCCTTCGCCCATGAGTAGCCGGGTTAGGCTCCGGCAACCCCGTGACCCCGACAGGGATAGAGCGGATTGGAAAATGAATGAATGAATGCACTCATAGAGAATCAGATTGTACTGGGTTCACTTGTTTTGTGTTGTGATTGTTTTTGTTTAAAAAAAGCCCAACTTAAAAGAAGAATTCACTGACACTTTCTGTCAAAACATACACTCTCTTTCAGCTCTAATGTTTTTATCAGAGGTTGAATTCATGTATTCTTTGACAAATAACAACTGAGTCTTGAGTTTTTACCCTAAGCTGGTTCTGAGTGAAAACAGGCAGCTCTGGAGTCATTTGAGTCCAAGTGTGTTCTGCAGTCCAGTCTCCCACAGTTCACAGTTCCTTTTCTACTTCCTGAATTAAGAGGCTTTCTTGACTCGGCACAGCTGCTTTGATACCTTTATCACTTACTTCACACCAACTGAATTGAGGCCACAACACTGAGATGCTGGGGTATTTACCATGAGTCTCATGGTGATGAACGGTTACGCAGCAACATCACAAAAGCCTCTATTCTACCAAAGGCATGCTGTTTTGGTGTTGAATACTTCTGAGCCTAAACCATCCATTATTTTCACTAGTCCAAGTCTGAATCCAGAGGAAACTTCTCTAAAGAAGGATACCAGATTTCTGTTTTCCAGCTCTTCTAAAAGGTATTTTGGCGTTTCCAGGCCAGCCCGACGGTAAACAGTGTGCCCGGGGTCTGCCTCAGACTTCGTCCTGTTTAGACACGCCTCTTGTCAGATCTCTAGACAACATCAACTGACTCCTGATGTTAAAATATGATGGCACTGTCAAAATCGTTGCACCCTGTCTCAAAAGAAGACCATAGCAAGCTGTGGAAGGGCAAAATTCCTAACTTCCAATTCCCAAAGGAGGTATCCTTCCTTGAGGAAAAAGAGCTGATTAAAGCTTCTGGCACCGACACTGTTTTTCTGAATCTGTGATTAGACTGTCTACTGCTGTACTCCAGCATGGAGTTTACTGCAACTGGAACACATCCTCCAGACCACTTTTCAAAAGAGGAGAACCACCACCCGGGTTCATCAACCCAACGGCCCCCACTCCCCATCCTTGCCCCAGGGATGCAAATAAAGCTCTCAGAGATGTGAAGACATTCCCAGCAAATTTGTACTACTTTCTATTTCAGAAGTTATCACCAATACATCGATACTTTGTCCTGCACAGAATACCTAATCTTTAACTTTGTTCCCACGTATTTGTTTGTTTGCACCTTAAAACGGGTAAATGTGTTCCTTATGCATGTCATCACCTGCTGGCAGTTCAAAATAATCAAAACATATCTGATACGTGCAGTGTCTGTAAGAATAATCAGTATTTTAGATTTTTTTTTGTCACTGAAAAGGCCAACATAGTGTTTTGGTGTTTTAGACTCTGAGGCCGGAACTCTGAAGCTGACCAACCTCAGCAGTAACATGACCGGACTGTTTGTCTGCACAGCCAACAACACAGTGGGATCAGCAAACTGCTCCATTAACCTGGAGATTATCAGCAGTAAGTAGAAAACAGCATCACACGTTGATGAGGGTTCTCCTGTGATGTTGTCTTGAAGTTGAGTGATGGCATCTGGACTCAGTCTGCTTCCTTTGAATTGTTTCACCACTCGTCTAAATGTCCTCATCAGACTGGTTAGTCTGAGACCGATGAAGCCACTTGTAAGAGGCAAACGTTAAGTCCAGATGCCATGACTCAACTCCTCCTTTTATTCATTTCATTTCTGCCTTTTTCATGATTCCAGCCAATAAAGTTGGAATGATTGTTGGAGCAACAGTGGGCTCAGTGCTAGGCTTCATCTTCCTCATTTTCATCTGCGTTGGCTTCCTGGTTGTTTTCAAGAAGCGGAGCTACAATGAAGACGACATGGCCAATGAAATCAAGTGGGTTATCATGGCAACACTCATGAAAGCACTTTAGAATATACTGATTTGTTGTATTTGGTGCCTGAGCTCTTCTTGACCAGAGGAAAAGAAGAAGTAGACTTTTTGGACTTCAGGTTGCATGTAAACACAGATAATCAGTTGTAAAGTGTTAGCCACGGAGGAGGAAGCACTGTGCTAGTAAATCACATTTACATTTTTAAAAAGGAGTCAGATGGCATTGGCAGTCTAGCAGCATTAAACTCTTTATATTCAAAAAGCAAAGGTTTATCAGCTGTTTTTAGTGACTAATGTGAAAAAGTCTCAGGGCTTCCTCAACTATTGATTTTTTTTTTCAAACCAAAGCCTTTTTTGTATTCTTTTTAAATTTTGTCAAAATTCGTTTTTTGATCGCCTATTTTCAACCATCCTATTGCCCAATATTTCTTATCATTAAGCTGTAAATGACCCGAACTGCTGACTCCAGTAGTGCACTAGGGTTCCTTCTGAGGAAGATCAGGTACAAGAGTTGCACTGAAAATGAGAAGAAAAGCAAAGAAGAGCATCAACAGTCCTTGTGTTTGCAAACTCAAATAAAAATGAGGGTTTTCAAAAACTTTTAAACAGCATTCTTGACTGTTCTGTGCACTTTCAGAGAGGATGCTCAGGCTCCAAAGCGTGTATCCTGGGCAAAGAGTGGCATGGGCTCTGATGTTATTTCCAAGAATGGTACTCTCTCCTCCATCGCCTCCAGCCCCCACCACAGAGGGTACTCTCGCCACCATGACAGTCATCACCAGAAGCCCAGGCATCCAGCGTCAGACACCGCCTCCATCATCACTGGCACAGGCAGCACAGGCGGCTACAGACCATCTCGCCACCAGGGGGCCTCCACTCCCACCCACTTCAACTACAACAACAGCTCCACCCTGCAGCGTGGACCGCCCGCCTCCCCCGAGCCCGTCACCAACGGTAGCTTTGTGCCTGTGCAGGAGCGCTACGGCCAGCTGCCCCAGGCCCAGATGCTGCAGCAGACCTACGGCCACCCTCAGGCGCAGGCCATTCCCTCACCACCACCGCTGCCCACATCCACCATCACTTCCTCCCAAATCAGCCGCATGGGAGGAGTGCCCATTATGGTGCCTGCTCAAAACCAAGCAGGCTCGCTAGTCTAACTGCAGTTTGACAAGCTGCAGGCTCCTCATCGGGATTTTCCTGAGGAAAACATTTGGTTCAGTTAATAATTGACATAATAGAGCATAAAACAAAAGCCTGCATATATTTTTAGTTGCTTTGAAGAACATAGTGTTTACTTTCTTTAAAAATATGACATCCTTCACACATTATTTTATATAGACATGTATTTTTCCAATAACATTTTTTTTTCACATTATAAATTAACTTCTTCATTTGTTTCATATTATGGTGATAAGCGTCACATTTTCTCACACTTTTTCATTCACACTGTTCATTTTTGAAAATGTGTGTGTGGAGCAACTATGTACTTGTTACAGGTAGAGGAGTAACAATTAATCAAGGAATTGATTTAAATCCAACCAGATCGATTACAATCACAATCCAACCAGATCGGTCTGTCTGAGGCAAGTTGGTCAACAAATCAAATGGACCTGTGCCACTAAAAAATCATTTCAAAATGTGATACATCAATGATCGATCTTGGAAAATACCATTTGAATTGAGACATGGTAGGTCTATTTTACAATAAAAACGACCAAGTTCCATTACAGTGAACAACACTTATGTGATGCAGCAAAATAGGATCAACCATCATTCCAGTCCAATGCTTTGAACTTCTCAGTCATGTGACCATACAGTGTGCTAGAATGTTCTAATAATGTTCCTTTGGATTATTCTGATGTGGAAAAACAACAGTGGGCTGAACTTTATCAAACTCAAATAGGAATGGATTTGACATTCATTCTTCTTCATTACTTGTTTGTTTGTACACATATTTAATTTACACTTGATTATCTTGAAGAAACACAAAGAATCTAGAAAACCTTACCTGCACTGTTCAGTAGCAGGTATTAATCTCTGCGTCACACTGGTTACATGTTTTAAATAAAGATGTCCTGGATTGATTTTAGGTCAGTGAATCAGGTCAAATCGGATCATTCAAAATGAAGCCATAGTGGCTACTAATCAGATCGACGACCACAAATTATGATATGAATGGAATTGTTTTTAAAATGAATTCTTACATCTCTATTTACAGGTCAAAAGAAGCAAACAATGCTAGTCTGCAGTCTCATGGCTGTTTCTCCTCAATTGACTGTAAAACAGTTCTGGAAAAAAACTGAATGAAGGAATCAAGATCATCAAGGCAACACCAGGGTCTGGATGATAATGCAGACATTACTATAGCAGATGTCTAAAAGGAAAAGAAAAAAAGAATCCAGGGTTTACTTCTGATTGTTTTTGGTACCTCAAAACATTGTAATTCTTTCAATATACCAATCTTTATTTATAAAATACATTTTATACTATAAAGAATAGCACAAAGTACTTTACATGGCAAAAAAGCTTAGTTTCATTAACACATTTACTCATCCAATCTACAACAAAACCCAACAAAAGTAGGAAACTGGAAGCTGGTAGAGAGAGGTTGGGGAAGAGTCTGTGGAGATCATCAATACCTGATAAACTGACAGCTGTGACTGTAGAAAAATATTGAAATAAATTAAAATCAAAATATTAACCTAAAATTTAAAAAAATGAATAAAGAAAAGTATCAAATAAAAAAATGCTTGGCAAATAAATAAAAGCACAAAGTAAAATGATGTAAATTAACAAATGTTAAACTCTAACACGAGGCTTGTTAGAGAAAAGTAGAGGAGTGTCTCCTGCCGCTGTAAATTTTTTTACATCCTCTGCAAGTTTCAAGCTCTTTGTGCAGTATATTTTAGGGAGATGTGGAGCGTTTCACCATCACTTTACTTTTAGGAGAGGGAAAAAGTCTAAAGCACCTCAGGATTCATCATAGGTGACGTATTTTTGAGGGAAATCTCAATGAGAAGAAGCAGCAAGAATAACACATAAGCAATAACACAACTTTATAACATGAAGCCAATGTAGTGATTTTAAAGTTGTGCAGCTTTTAAAAACACTCCTTTGTTTTCTCCAGCATTGAAACTGAGCATTAAAAAGTTAAACTGGATATATAATGGTTGTGTAATTGGTGAGAGAAAGCAGCAGATTATGATGCAGGTGAGTCTGCATCACTGAAAAGACTTTGATCAAATGACTCAGAAGAGCCTTTGGGTAAAAGCTTTCTTTATATTCTTTGTTTGTATACACTCCACCACAAATTCAATATTTACAGTCCGGTTTGGTTCTATCTTAGAACCACCTCAGGGCACTCTGGAGAGGGTAAAACCTGAAAACTACCAACTATGGTCTACATTCATAATGTTAAGCAGCTTATCAGCAATTTAGAATTTTTGGTTTAGCTCTAAACTCAAAGTAAATAATCTAAAACTGTTATTATTTCTAAATGTTATAAATCGGTTTTGTGCATTTCCAGGTTTTACTGTTGCAGATTGTAATTTAATTCCATTTTGTACACAAATGACAGAAGACTGAGTGGTAATCTGTTGTGTTTTGACAGTGGATCGTGTACATTTAAAGTATTTTCCAGATTAACTGCAATGCATTAAAGCTGATCAGTTCATTGGGGAGCCTTTATACTTTAATGAATTCATGCTTGGATTTATTATGGTAAATTATATCTGTGTTTAGAGTGTGAATGGCTCTTTAAACGTGTACATTTAAAAAATGTATTCAGGACAAGACTTTATTTTTATACCGCTGTTAGATAAAACAATATAACATTTTTTAGTCCAGTGTTTAGTCTTTTTGGAATAAAATTTGCTCACTGATGCACTGAAGTCCATGCTTTCTGCAGTCATGCAGAGGGCGTAAAGCCAAGAGTGCAGGGAACTTCCTTTAAAATGTATGTTCATAAAAATGCCTTGTATAATATTTTCAACCAAAATAAGAATAAATTAACTCATTCTATTTTTTGGCTCTTGGTTTTTTCAAAGCTTACGTCACATTGAGTTATAATGTGCTGCCTGTTTATTGACTTTCCACAAAAATATGGCCAGTAGGTTAATGGAAATGTGACAAATCCTGCTCTTTATTGTACAAGCACCAAAAAGATGCTGGTACGAAAGGTTGGTACAAAAATAACTTAGGACCACCTATTTCAGAAAAGCATGTTACCACCTGTCATGACTGACTCAAATGAAGGCCATGGTAAACAAGAGGGAGACTGGGTAAGGCTTTACAAAAGTTAAAAGAAACAAATATTTAACCCAACTACAGTGTCTGGCAAAAGTATTCACATCCCTTGAAGCTTTTCTCACATTATGACCACAAACATAAATATATTTTATTGGAATTTTATGTGAAAAACCAACACAGAGTGGCACACAGTGGTGAAGTGGAAAGAAAATGTAAAAAGAGTTCAATTTTTTTACAATTAAAAAACTGTAAGTGCAGTGTGCAAAAGTATTCAGCCCCCTTTTCTCTGAGTGCATCCAGTTGCCTTCAGAAGTTGCTTGATGATTGGTGACTGATCAAATGTTGACTTCATGACTTCATAAAGTTCACCTGTGTGTCATTTAATCTCAGTACACAAATCCAGCTGTTTTGTGACAGTCTCTGTGGTTTGTCAAGAGAATATTGGGGAGAAAACAGCATCATGAAGTGTAAGGAATATACCAGACAGGTCAGGAAGAAAGTTGTGGAGAAATTTAAAGCAGGATTAGAATAGAAAAAAATTTCCCAGGCTTTGAACATCCCAGGAACCACTGTTCAGTCCATCATCCACAAATGGAAAGAGTATGGAACAACTGCAGACTACATAGACATGGTCGTCCACCTAAACTAACAGACTGAACAAGGAGAGCACTGATCAGAGATGCAGCCAGGAGGCTCATGGTGCCTGGATGAACTGCAGAGATCTACAGCTCAGGTGGAGGAATCTGTCCATAAGACAACCATCAGTCGTGCACTGCACACATCTGGACTTTATGGAAGAG
>BSAI01000201.1:3050234-3083840 GCA_036245035.1 Adrianichthys oophorus | reverse complement strand
TGCTGTTGTTTTGTTGTTAGAAGTTGTGTTGTTTTGCTGTTGTTTTTTGTTAGAAGTTGTGTTGTTTTGTTGTTTTTTTGTTAGGAGTTGCATGGAAGATGAAACAGACTTATTTCTTAGCGAGGTTGCTCTGGTGCAGCGGTGGAGCTGTTGACACCTGATTGGAAGATCGCAGGTTCAGTTCTGACCCTACGCATCAAAGCGTTCTTGGGCAAGACACTGAACCCCCCACTGCTTCTGGTGGTTATGAGTTGGTGCCAGCATTCATCAGCTGAGCCAAATACAGAATGCGTGTGTGAATGGGAGAATGGAACGTTGACTGTGAAGCTCTTTTGGCCTCCTCAGAAGGTAGCAAAGCACCATATACAGTAAGCATTTACCATTTTATTAATTTTTATGAAACGTTAAAGTTTTCTCTTTCCTGGCAGTCACCGTTCGGGTACTCCTGGATGGATGTGCTCTATGTGGAAAGTGGAATAGCTCCTGCAACAGTCTCCCTCAGAAGCGCTCTGCAAGAATCCCCTTAAACTCTTTCTGCTGTTCCTGAATAACATACAGTATTCCTCATCCCAATACAACATATGAAGTTCATAAAAAGTGATAGGTTCTGATAAACAAAGTTGTGTCATTTCATCTGAGTCTTTATGGTTGAGATATTGATTAAAGAGAAGAGTTAGAAGTGCTTGCATGAACTGGAGCTCTACCTTCATAGGAGCAGTTGTTGTTGGAGGCCTGTGACAGCTGCCTGATCTCCTCCAGCAAGGAGGGGTTGGTTCTGAAGGAGCAGTGGCTGCTCTCCTCTTCATCCTCCTCCTCAGTTTCTCCAGGATCAGGAGAATTTTCCATCATCTCAACTATCTCCTCAATGACCTAAAAGATACATTAAGATGGAAATGGAAAGGTGTGTGGATACCAGTGGAGTTTGTGGAGCATCTTCTCCAGCTGGATTTGACCTTATCCTGAAGGCGCTAACAGGATGCAGTCAAAGTATCGTTTCCCTGAAGCCTTGGAACAAGTTGTTTAAAGATTATGTGGCTGTGCAACAATCTCAACTGTAAATTATTGTCTAAACTTCCTTTGCTATGTCTCTGAACATTCTGGACATGGTTTAACCACAGAATGAGCACATTAATTAGATATATGAGTAAAAGAGCTTCACATAAAAGAGAATAATCAAATGAAAGTAATGAAAGTGTGATCTAGGGCTCAGTTTATGGTTAGGTGTCTAGCATACAGCATGCTAAATACATACATTTCTAAGCATCATCATACTGTGACCCATTCTATGCTCAAAGTGACAAGCATGGCCACTGATGTTACGGTTTTGGCTCCACTTTCTGTCCCATGCTTTTATTGTCAGGACTTTTTGTCTCAGCTCTCCCAGTACGTTTGGTTTTACCTCCCCAAAGTAAATGCACTGCTTTCACCAGTGTGTTTGCTTTTTAGGCAGCTCTCTGACCGGCTGTCTATTTGCCCCTCATCAACTCTCCAGTGCAGATTATCTCTGCCAACTTTGTGATACTGAACCTGGCCTGTCTGCTGGATTCTGTGTGTCTGTATCTGTGCCTGTTGACTCTCTTTCTGCTCACTGGATCAGCCTTGGACCTGCCGCTGCCTTGGATTCCACACACTGGATCTCTGGATTTGCATTTGGCTCAGACCATGGATTCATTTTGGATTAATGTACCCATTTCTACTTAAACTGCCCTTTGGGACTTCTCACACTGGGAAGTGGCGTTTTTTGATATGGGTGACATGGGCAGTCGCCCAGGGTGGTATTTTCCAGGGGCGGCATGGACGAGGGAAAAAAATCTTTCAGTATTTTGTTTCTTTAATATGAATAGCGGAGCGTGTCTGTTCTCATTATCTGAAGCTGTGAATTTAAATGTCAAACGCACAGCACTGCGGTACGACGCTCAAACTGGCGCCCTCACCTCATTGCGGTACACCGTAGAACAGTGTTTCCCAACCCTGGCCCTCGGGGCACACTGTCCTGCATGTTTTCCATGTTTCCCTGCTTATGCAAACCTGATTCAGCTGATCATCAGGCTCTGCAGAAGCCTGACAATGACAGTCATCAAATCCAGGTGTGTTTGAGCTGGGTTGGACTGAAAAAACGCAGGACAGTGTTCCCCAAGAACCAGGGTTGGGAAACACTGCTGTAGAATATAACAAGACAAAAATGCGAGAGGGGGGGCACAAATTACCAGTGGCTGTGTGGATTACACACAGGTAATTGGGAGTATTTTTCAGTCTAATGCTCATCTTAAGTTCAAACTACTTTCAAATTAAGCCACTTTAATTCATCACACCAATTTACAGGTTGCATTCCCCATGAATGTATTTTGAAACTCCATTCCAATCTCTCAAACAAACTGTAATAAGCATTGTTTTAGTCCGAGGCTGAGCTGGTGCGATGCTAAGCGCTAGTTGGTGTCAGATGACGCTAACTTGTTTATTTTAGTGAGCACAATAAAATGAAAAGGACAGAACCATCCGGCGCCCAATTTAGAAAAAAGAGGAAGAGAAACGTGAAAAAAACAAAGATATGAAACTGAATATTGTAAATGTAATTATTTAAGCCTAAGACAACTCTTCAACATGCACAATAACATTAGAAGAGTTCAGCTAAGGCTATTGTTAGCCTTTACTTCAGCTAACAAAGGGGGGCTGAGGGGCGCTACTGGTGTGGCTCGCTCAGGGCATAAGTTGTGTCAGAACCGCCACTGACATCGGGGGATTCTGCTGTTTGTTTGTTTGTTTGTTCTTCTTCACAGTAAACACACCCCTGTGTGCTATCAACCTGCTTCTCCCATCTTCCTAGATCCCGCTGTTGAGAATTTCCTGTTACCTGAAGTCATTTCCTTTACCTTGATTTTCAATAAATCTACATGTCACTTTATTTGGAGCACTGGTATTACAATTAGGTCACACTATTTATTGGATGAGCTTCTCATCACCCTTACAGCGGCATGTATTTATAAATTAGCTCAACAATAAATTGTCCAAGTGTTTTAATCTAAATCAAAAAGAGTTTTAAACAAAGAAAGAATTGAGTCTTGAATCCTTTCTTTATCTCGACTAAATCTGTGAAATGGTCTCGCAGGATCATTTGAGTTGGAATTTTTTTCTGAGCAAAAACATTCGTGATGACCCTGAGAGAAAACAGGCCAGCAACTCCACTCCAGGAGCATCTGAAAACAGGCCAATTTCTCAGATAGCTTGAGCATTTCATAGAGAACATTATGTTCTCTTGTTTCACACACACCTGATCTGCTGTGATGAGCGGCTCATCGTTCAGGCAGTTGGCGTTGTCGTTCTTCTCATTCATCTCCTCCTCGTCTTTTTCACAAATCTGCAATTTGAGTCAGAATATGAACTCAGCAGCACTACTGTTAATGTGGCTTCACAGCAAAAACATTTCCACACAAGAACAGAAGGTCTTTAGAAATATTAATGTCTCTTAAAACAAAAAAATATACACTGTGGTCATTAAATCCTGAAAGAGTTGTTTTTGCGCAATAGTGAATGTGATTAAAGCTACACAAACAGTGTTGGCATTTTAAGATTAAATTTAGATAGATTGAGAGGAATTACAGACTTCACCAAGCGTGTCTGCAGAGCTCTTTGGAGAGGAAGCTGAAGCTAACTGTTCCCCAGGGGAAATGGATTTGCACATCGGGACTCCAAGCAAAGCTTGGATCATAAAATCGCTGCTGTCTGGTTGCATTTGACAGCCAGTTAAGAGAGGAGGAGGGATCTCCCGTCACTGTCAGAGCACTCGGGGTTGGTCAAGCGTGTCTTCATGTGACACTGGGAGCTCTTCTCCGAATAAATGAGACAACTTCCACCAACAGTCAAAAACATGTCACATCAGCTGTCCATAAATTAGACAGTCAACGTCTGTTAAATTATCTTTGATTTAAAACAAAAACAATGTGTGTGTGTGTGTGTGTGTGTCTATAGTCCCTAGTATTTTATATGCTTGACTAATTTATAAAACAGTGTTGGGAATAAAAATGGGAGAAGAAGCTCCCAACAGCCAGATTTTTTATTTCTGTGAAAACAATACAATGGTAAGAAAGTTTGTGTTCTGATGACGGATTTTTAAGACTCAAGTCATATTTTCTAAAACAGCTAAAGTGCAATCAATAGTTTGAGTTAGTCACAAGAAGGAAAAAGCTGTTCATTTAAAAACAAAAGACGCAAACATAAAAAATCAACAACATTGTTGAATTTTTCTGTGTGTACCTCACGGTCTGAAAGGTTGCCGTTGAGTCCCTCAGAGTTGGTGGCGTCCCAGGTGGAGATGTAGTTATCGGTTAAAGCGTCCCACACACTGAAAAACACCACAAATGTGCATCCATGTCAGCCAGACATCATCCACAAGCAAAAGGCACAAACAAAGAACCTTTCCTTCCAGCAGCTCCACAGATTTCCAGCTGAAAACTGTGTGCTGTTTGACTTCAGCGGCCTGCAGCTCCATTGGACAACATTTAGTGTTTCACGAACAGTTTGCAGGGAAAAAAGAATAAAGAATGCACTTGTTGACAGAAATCCACGGCAGATCTAAAAGCAGTTCTTACATCATTATTCACAAAGGCCTCTGCAACTCCAACCAGTGACCATCTGCAAATGAATGACAAGACTGGAGAGAGACTCGTTTGTCTCTGTGTGGATTTTGTCCTGCTTTGTCTCTGTTCCATCCACCACATGGTTTTGAGTCATGTTGACATATTTGTTGTTTACTAAAACACAACACTGTGTTCCTTACAGTCAAGCACAGGAGCTCTGCTTCCTGTTCTATTTATAGCTGCTCACAGTCTGTGTTTGCAGCTCTCACCAGACAGTAAATGAAATCTTTACATTTCTGTCCCAGAATAAAGAAGCAGAAAACTGTCTTCATCAAGCCTCTACATGGATTTTTATTGAAGTAGTTTCAAAAGTACCCTCTATCGTACAGTCATCCCTGTCAGGATATGTTAAACCGGATTCTAAGCAGAGATGTCTCTGTTTGGTGCCACAAAGACAACACACAAACACACGCCACAAAGGGCTTGGCAGTCAGCTGGTGGAGAAGCAGCCACTGACACACAGCCAACGCCAACTGAGGCATAAAAAATGGCCTGGTGAATTATTCAGCTTGCAGCCTGGCTGACAGGAAAGCAGGGATATGTGATCCATGAGTTGTAGGTTATTACCAAGTAATGCACAGAAACAGCAGAAATGCATGTGGATTCTGGTGTGTGTTCTTTAAAATGAATGACAGACGGCCTCCAGGATTTCTTCGGTTCAGTGTCCGCTGGAATAAACAACCTATGTAGAAAGTCCAAGTTTGTAAAAGATGTTAGGATCTTTTGGATCTGATTTTATCCTGGTCAGACCAAGTGTCTCATTTAAATCCAGTCAAGATGAGTTGATTTTAGAAATGACTGAACTGACAGTGTCAGTCGTTTGACAGGAAGCATAAAGGTAAAAAGTGAGACAAAGCATTGATCACATGATTGTGTGATTCTTTGGAGAGGCTCAGTCTTCATTAAAACAAGTCTTGTGTTTGTTGCAGTTGCATCAAGAAAACATCTGGAATATTCTATCAGAGGGAGGGAATCCTGCAAGAAATATGGAATGATGGAATTGAAACAGATGATCTAGATTAAAAAACGACTTCCCTTTGGTTTAGTCTTTACCATAAAGGTCTGATGTGACGTCATTTATGTCAACTGCTGCAGCAAGTCTAAATAAAAACATGAAACTACTGTAACACATTCTTTCTGTCTTTCAGCTTTCAGCTTATCCCCTCTGGGGTTGTCAGAGAAAATCCGGTGGTTTGGCAAAGTATTTTACTCTGGATTCCCTTCCTGACACGACACTGTATCTTCAAGGCACAGGGAGACCAGTTAGGCAGCAACTTAAAGTGAGTTAGTGCATGTGGTGCAGCTCCGGTGTGGACGCTGGAGTCTTTACATAATTTGAAAAGTGCATGAGGCGCTCACACTACATCCAGTCCGGTCCGGCCTCTCCGGTGCTCCATATCTGTTTCATTAGCTTCAAATTTTTGCCTGACGCTGGAGTGAGCTGGAGCACTGTTAGTGAAGTTGAGGCAAATGAAATGACCTAAAATGGAAATCATGCGAGCAAGTGTAAAGTGCATCCAGTACTTTTTTCAAACTAAAACCTATTTTCCGCGTAACACACTCAAATATGTACATTTAAGCCTTATTTAAGACAAACGTGTTAATACAAGTTCTGTGCTTACCCATTGTGTGAAAAACGGGTCACGCAGAAAAAGAAGTGCAGTGAATATAATCCCAAATCACAGCGGAATGAGGGTTTGTTTCAGTGAGGTATATATCACTGGAGTTGTTACGCTAGCTTGTTGAATTCATAAAGTTGGACGTCATATTGGATAGGGATAGATGCTGTTTCACTGCAGTGACACAATTGTACAAACAGAGCTGGAAAAACAAGGATGTGACTTTTCACAAGTAAATTATGACTGTCAGCCAATAAAAGGAGAACTTCTAGAAAACATTTTAAGAAGATCTAAGTGAGTTTACTTAGAACAGTGAACGTTCAGGCTGATCTTTGAATTTGTTCAAGTCATTGGAAGCTTTAAGGTGAATGCACGCCTAACGCCATTCACGTGGCAAATTCACTTGGCCCGCCCCTTTCTCGCCGTGAGGAGAATTCTGAGCAGCATGGCCAAAAATGTGTTCCTTAAGCTCGCCGCCTTGTTCGCCTGTGGGAGGAGCTAGCAGTTATCGTTTTTAGCCTAATTGCTACATGGAGCTGCGTCTGTTTATCATTTACAATGCATGGAAGACACAGATAATGTTTAGAGATCAGATTCATTTATTTTGAAGAGCTCTACAAAAACGTCAGTGATCACGTCTCCATGTTTGGGTTCATGAAAACATTTAGTCTGAAGTTGAGTCCCTGATTGGTTGAGGAGACTCAACCACCTCCCCCAGAGTTCAGATATATTTTCAACTCTGGCCAGCCGCGGCGGCCGCTCAGTTTGCGCTGTTTCTAGACTTTCGCGCCACGTCGGTCGCTCAATTCGCGCTGCAGATTCTCAATTACCTTGAAACTGGCCGCCTCTGTCGCATGCATCGTGTTTGGTGTGTGAGCACCATAAGAATTCACACTGTTTACATGATTTCCAGCAGAACCACAGATGTTTTTTTGTTTTATGGAACATGTCCATGGTGGTATTTGTATGTGTTTGACTTCACAGAATGTCAGCATGTTAATAAGAGGAGGAAACGAAACTAACCAGCATCACCTTAGCAGTGCAGAGGGAAGAGCCGAGCACCGAATCTGGACATGTGGCGTACAGAAAACTGCCTGCCAGGTGTCACGCTGGAGCCCGAGTCCTTCCGGGGGGGATCCACCTGTAGAACGGGACCCCCCCAGCTCAGTGTTGCCACCCCCTGCCGGGTAAATGTGAATGCCGCCCGGACCTCGCCGCTCTGGGGTCGTGGACAAAGTGCTCACCGTCCCTCCGCTCTGTCCCCCCTCTGTCTGACCCCCCAGACCGGTGCGACTGTCGACCGGGCTGCACTGTTCTTGGTCCGTTCTGACCACATGGGGCCTCTCTGGGCAGAGACTCATAGCCTATACAACGTCCACAAGCGGTCTGCGGCCATGGCGGCTACCCACCGACCCGTTTATAAACATGGACCGAGGAAGAGTTTAACGGTTTGTGGAAATTTTAGTCTGTGTGTAGATTTGAATAAAATCACAACCATGCATCAGGTATGTGTTGTGTTTACTATATCATGACGTGTTTATTTATGGAAACTTTAGAAATGTTGTTGATCTGTTGCACTTTGTAGGCTACAAAACATTAATACCATGACCTGGGTTTTATTTTTCTGATGATCATCGTTTTTTTCTTTATAAAATCAAACCAAAATTAAGCATTCATGGTCATTTTCTTGTATCGGCTAAGCCGTATCTCATTGTTTACTGACATGTCCAATATGGTGTCGCTCTTTACGTGTCTTGGACAACGGTAACAGGCCTGCGTGTCATCTCGTCTGCAACATATACCCCATTGGTTTGTCTACAATACTTCCTATGGAGATGAGGGGTTATCACGTGAACGTACGAGAGTTCAGAGGTCAGTGAGGTCGGCAGCAGAGCCTGTGGCTGTAGCAGGACTGCGAGCCGTCTGTGTGAGTGCCAGTGTGAGTCATCTGCCGTGGCTGGACCGCTATGCAACCACACCAGAGCCAAACCGCATGCAGTGAGAGCCGGGGTTTGGCCTTTGTACCCATGATCAGGATCAATGGGAAGTGTTACGCTGCTGTAACACATAATTCCTGTTAAAAATGACCCTGAAACAACTGAATTCAGCTCTCTAGCATGACTATTACATGTATCTCTTTTATCCTTGTGTTGTTTCTATATTTTAAAGATATCAATCACTAACAGACAGAAATGTTAACAATCATCAACTGTCCAACACACTTTTTCATACCTTATTTCCCTGCTGACACCTGGCTCTCCTCTGCCTTAGTTGGCTTTGTTGTGTTTGTTTCATGGAACTGACAGGATTTTACCACAGTGTGTGGAATTTAACACAGTCCAGTGTAAAACTGAAGGTCATCTTAAAGACTCATAACTCACACGTTTATTGACAATTTCTCCATTTTAGCAGCTATTTTAAATCGTTAGCAGTTTTGCATCAAACAACAATTTCACCAGAACCATTTAATACAGACTGTATTTTGGATTTGGTTCTGGTAAATGTTGGTCAGGCGCTGCTGTTTAAACCCCAGTTCTCCCAGTCACCTTATGTGACAGTTGTCTTCTGGTCTCCAGAGCTTCTTTAATTTTTTCTTTAGTTTTGTCTAAATGAATTCAGAGTTTATTTTATTTGTTTTGTTTTTTAATAATATTTTGTGATTTTTTCTTTTCCTAAAATACTTTTCCTCTGTTTCTCTGATTATTACAGAAGCTGAAAACAGCTGATCCTCCATTTTTTTTTTTGGGACCATTTTCTTGTGATAATGACATCTACTGTTTCGTTATTAGAAGAAAACACATTTTTGGAATAAACGCCAGGGCTACTATTGGAAGATAGTTTTTGATCGTTAAGACTCTTATGAAGTCTTAAGAAAATAAAACTTTCAGTGTCCACTTTTATGCTGGATATCAGTTTTGAAAATCCATTTTCAAAAGATCTATATTTCAAATAAGTGTTTTCAACTTTTTAAAATTTTTATATGAAAAAAAATATTCATAAATTACTTGTCTTATAGATGAATGACAAAGAGAATATTTTAAAGACCCACTCCAATGAAAATAGTCTTTTTTGTGGTTTTTTTGCATGTCCTTGTAGTATTTTTCTCAGAGTAGAATATAAAATAATTTACAATTAAAACTGCTTTTCTGAGTATTTCTTCATTCAAATTGCGTTGGATCAGAAACTGGATGCTAGAAAAACCTGAGGTTGATGACATAACTGCCTCCTGGGCGTGCCAAAGTCTCTCCGCTCCTCTGCCCCTGATGTGCCTTCATTTTGTCGTCTGAGCTCCCTGCAACGGGGAGCGGTTGCTCAGAGCCAACCGTTCCGTCCACAAACCAGAATTGTATTTCTAATGAGCTACTTCTGCTGAGCATAAATATGTCTTAAAAATGACAAGGGCTTTTGGACTTTGGCTGAAAACTGCACATTCATAATTTGAGACGACTGGGAACGATTTTACAAAAGAAAACAATACGGTTGGAGTGGGACTTTAAAGGAAGAGGACACATTCTAGACATTAAGCTAAGATAACTCACTCTTCATCCTGCAGGCGCTCTTCATCCTCTTGGTTGTTGGACTGGTTCCGTATGGGTGCCAGGCCTTCAGTCTTGGTGTTGTAGTTGTGGAAACAGACATTGAGCTTTTCATCAAACTCATTGACCAGGTCCTCCATGGACTTGAAGCTCATCATCTCAGAGAAGTTTTCCAGCTCAGAGAAGTCCTCCCGGGTGATGGAGGCAAGAGGGACAGTGGTAGTGGAGTAAGAGGAGTGGCTGAGAGCTGGATGATCAAGATCATCCATCCGACACGGCCGAAGGTCCTCAAACTCTTCATCCAAACACACTAAAGGGGCTTCCATGGCGTCCCCCGACAGGCTGCTCTGGGAGCCCTACACAGCAGAGGGACAGCTTTAACACAACAGTAGGGAAAACACTAGTGTATGGTTAAAAAAAAGAACATTTGGACTTTCATCACTCTGATCATTTCAGCCACTATAAGAAGGATAGGCCAGAACAGAAAGTCTCCACTGATTTGAATCAATCTCAATTTAAAGGACTGCTCACGCCTCGTCTGAAGGGCCTCCAATGTGTTCAGACAATGAGGAACTGGAGGTGGACACGGCAGAAGGGGACCAGGTCCCAGAGGGAACCCTACCAGTTGGCTTTACTGGTAAACTGCAGTTAATTAGCTCCACCAGCTGAGATTTAACTGATGAGGTGTTAAGAACTGCTTAACCTGAAAAGATCTTTTGAAAAAGGTCATAAATGATCTTAAAGCAGGCTTTGTGCTGTTAACTGTTTTCAAGAGTTTGTAAAATACTGAAGAATTTCTGAGAAAATGTGGTGTTAAAAATCCTTCTCTCTTCACTTTTCCTACCTAACCGGATGTTTAGGACATTTAAAAAAAAAAAGTGGTGGACCTTCATGAACATCTTAGATTACTGTACAGATGGGGGAAAATCATTAGAAGTGCACAGAACAAAAGTCAAGCAAAAAATCAAGCTTTTTAGGAAAATATGAAACCAAACCAAACCTTTTCTTTCTGCACAGTTAATTATTCATCGCCCAGTAAGTACTAATATTGAACACAGCAGCAGGCTGGGTCTCAGTATGCAAGTGCTTCCCTTAAATTAATCAAGTATTACCTCGATTGATAAGAACTGCTCATTACTCAGGATTATAAACATGACATTTTGAATTTACAGTTTCATACAAAGTTTGGGATTCCATTTAAAGCAGAATTTACTAAATGTGTTGTGTAGCAGTGTTGTTATTATCGTGTTGTTTGGTCACATGACCATCATTATCTAAAAATAGGCATTTTCCTATTAAACATTGGAAGAAAAAAATCCTGGCGGATCTTTGCACATCAACCTCTTTTGGTTCAGACATTACTCCTGCATGGACTGCTGAACTCCAACCTGCCCTGAGTGGGAAAGCACAGAGGAGTCGGTTTAAAAACATGCTTATGCAAGCCTCCTCTTCCTCATCACTTCACTCAGCAAAGTGCTGCTGCGTCTGCAGCTGGATATCGTCTTTCAGCCTCATCCTTTCCACGTCTGTCTGCTCACAACACTGCTGCTTCTTTCTGCTGCTTTCATTCAACTTCATCATCTTTTTTTAAATTCTCTTTGAAAAACAAAGCACACAATACATTAATTCCAAGCAACCAAGAAATATATCTCTTAGCTCTGCAACAGCGACTGTCTGCCAACAGAGCCAATAATTGTCATGTATTAACCTACAAAAAGGAGAACAGAGAAGGAATGCGGCTCTGTCTGTACCAGGCAAACCAACAGAGCATAAACTGATACTGTGTTTCACGAATTTTCATAAGAAAAAAAATCCCTAACCCATTTTCCTGACAGCCATTTCCCAGCAGGTCTAATAAAATACACAGCTTTTTGTCCGGCAGAGGAGAAATCCTGGAGGTAGATACAGCCAATGTACTTGAAGCTATTTTTTGGGCCTACTGCTTTTCTGCATTCCTGCCTGTTGAGGGATTCGTTGTGATTTCAGGCATCCATTGCCATTTAATAAATACATGCATACGTTTGTTACCTGCTTTCCTCCAAAATATATATCTTGTTATTCATGCCAGTTTGCTGTGCTGAACTTTATCTTCAAGAGTGAA
The DNA here is from genome assembly GCA_036245035.1 of Adrianichthys oophorus. Taxonomy (NCBI): domain Eukaryota; kingdom Metazoa; phylum Chordata; class Actinopteri; order Beloniformes; family Adrianichthyidae; genus Adrianichthys; species Adrianichthys oophorus. Next base: position 3,071,950 of record BSAI01000201.1, on the reverse strand, counting down.
TTCAGATGACAGCCACACCAATGCAGGTTATTTAGGTTGGAAGGAGGGTAAGGGTCTCACCTAATGCTAGTATAATAGCAAAAGAGTTGAATTATTGCTAACTCAGTATCAAAGTGCACCTTAATGGAAGGGCCCACTCATGGCTGACAGCAGCTGGGATTTCACCTCACATGAATGCGTGGCCTTAAATCAATATTCACAGAGCAGAGCAGTGGTAGAAATGGAAATGGGAGCCAGAGAATGTCAGCAGCTCAGCAGAGAGAAAAGAAGAAGGTGGGGGAGGGAGAGGAGTGGTAAGGAGAGAGATGGAGGGAACCATGGTTACAAGGCAAGGATGACGGCAGGATGATGATGAATGGGGGGGGGTCAGCTCGATGACTGGCTGGTGGGATGTTTGTATTGAATGAAAGCTGATTACCTGTAATAGACGAAGAGCTGTTTCCTATGGCTCTGTGTGTGAAGCTTCTCAGAGGAAGAGGATCTGTGTCTTTCCTTGAGGGAATAACTGGTGATGAGCAGCAGGACTAACACTCATTCCAGAGAGTAACAGAAACAAATCAGAGAGGTAAAGATGGCAGCGTGTGGACAGCGCTCCGCTCTGTATCCCTTCCTTCATCCGCTAGACCACAGCCGCCCTTCTCCGTCCTCCCAGACTGTTATTTTCCAATCAGTAGGCAGACAGTCCAGCTCACACAGAGCCTGCGCACTGCTGGGCCTCTGACGACATCCACTCACCCCTCCCTGCATGCTTTCTTCTCTGCACACTCTCTTTCTCCCTTTGTCCCTGCCTCACCAATGCTCCCATTGAGCCCCTGATATTGATGAGAAGAGAGGAGGAGCCATGGTTTGGGGGAAGGAGAGTGTGTGTTTACGGTGTGCTGCTCAGCTTTCTTTTGTTGTCTGCACAGTCCTGCAGTTCTAGTCAACACAAGCACTGAATGAAAAGCCAGCTTTAATGTTATGTAATGCCATGTAAAACACAGAAACAGGCTGAAGACATGGACAAGCTCTAAAACAGTTTCAATAGGATCAAATGGCCTCCCTTTCTGTAAAAAACTATTTATCAGTAATCAGAAAAAAACCTGTGCGGGAAAAAACAGGTTTTATCCCCAGATGATGATGCCATGGTAAACACAAGATCATGAAATCAGGAAGAATGTTGAGCACTTTACTTTCTGTACATTTATGAAATAACAATGAATTACATGAAAGAAATGGTAGATCTTGAATCAAGGTGTGATGCCAAACAAATAGATGCTCTTTCATGTCTATTGTGTGTAAAGACTCTCATCAAACCAGGTTGATTCCATCTAAATTGTCTATAAAAAGGCAATCAACAGGACTCGGTTTATGTTTTTGTACAGTATTTATGAAAGATAAACCAAGTCTACTCAACTCTTTTTTTACCAGCTATTTTGCCTTGAAAATACAGGGTTGTGTCAGGAAAGGAACCCAGTGTAAAACCTCTCAGCCAAACCGCTGGTGCAAAGCAGTGAAAGCTGATTTGCTGTGGCGACCCCTGACGGGGCCTTTGTTTGCTCAGTTATCATGTTCATCTGGACTTTAAAGACAACTTTCTCTGCTCATCAGAGTATCTTCTTAACTCCAGCTGCTGATGAGAATTCAGGCAGTTTATGTGCTGACTGCTTTCAGCGGTAAACCGGTAAACCGGGGGGGGGGGGATTTTTAGTGGTTTCTGTGTGGCAGGTGGGTCTGCAGGGCAAACATGTTTAAGTCCCAATCCTATCATCTGTACAGTTGTTCCCAGTGTTTAGTTTGTAATTATGATTATGCCTTTTTAGTCATTTTTTTCAAATAGGGTCTTTGTCTTTTTCTAGGATGAGGGTGTCCACTTCCAGGGCTTCAGGGCCAATGTTCTACATGTTTCTCAACCAACCTTATTGGCTAAACACACCTGATCCAGGTAATCTACAGCAGATAAGGCGGGGTTTCTAGAACACCAGCGGGGGTTCGGTCCTCAAGGCCTGGAGTTGGACACCCCTGACTTATACAGAGCAGCAGGAGTTTATTAGAAATTCACTTCTTTAAGAGTTTTGGGCAGGACTGTTGGTGTGTAGTAAGCCTGCCCTCATTTCCCATTGTCCCTTTGTTTACACTCTCTCCCGCTAGCTTACAGCCCCATACATAACATAACCCCAAGGTTACATTAGAGGAGCTACAAAAATGGCGAGCAATATTGGAGTTATCCAGCCGTATAGTTCTGTTCCAGATGGAAGAAAAGAATTATCTGCACACTGGGTTTTTGCAGAGAATTCAGGGAAATTTCAAGGGCTCTTAATATTGGAATTGTAGATTCAGACAGCACTACAAAATGGTGACACTAAATGGTGCACTCTGTAGTGAGTAGTGAAGAATTCGGACACAGTCCTTGAGTATGAGGAGTGTTACTTCATTTGATTAATTAAATTGAAGCAATAAGTCCTTTCCATTATTTGTTTCCTTTCCTGGACTATGGATCTCATGGTGCTGGATCCCAAATGAAGACTGATATGAAATAACTTTGGTAAGAATAAAAAGATTATTTGGTGAAAAAAGTACTCAACAACAGAGTTTGAACATATTTTATTTAAAATCTTAAACTTTGGACAAACAGAATTTTTAGATAAAATAACTGAATAAAACAGAATACTTTGTTGTTTACAGCTATTCTTTGAACAACTGATATGCTGGTGTTTGTAAAAGTGGTCACTGTTCACATTGTCCACTGTCATCTTGGCCCTGCAGCAAAAGCTTTTGGCCAGAGAAGACATGAGCAGCAGCATCCTCACAAACAAATACATCACAAAATTGCTTCTCTTTGTTCAATCTTTTAATGTGATTTACATTGCTTCTCACTGTTTTTTCGATAATCTAAATGTCATAAACACGTATCATCCTATCTACATACGGTAGCTGTCATCTTGCCAGTAACCACCTTGCAGCATGCCTACACCGTACCAAAGAAGCAGTAAAAAGGGTTGTATCTGACGTTGATACAGACGGTCAAAATTAGCCAGCAAAATATAGCGTTTGAATCAGTGAAATATCCCCACAAGGATTGGAAAGTGCAGGACTTCCATAATTTCTGCTTCTAGTTACTGCACCCCTACTTTGTAATTCCTGGCCAATGACTGAAGAGATCTTTTGTCCCATGGTTTAGTTTACAAGTTTTGGTCTGGAACATGAAAAACCGTGGGATGTGGGGCTGCTTGTTGTATTTCTGAAATGTTTGTTAAGATGAGTGTCTTCATGCTAACAGGTAGGTTTGTTGTCTGATTGTCAAGGTTGACGTGAGGACACAGATGCAGACGACACTCGTAAATGCGAAGTTTCTCATTTATTTGAGTAAAGTTCTCAAAAACTGAACACAAACTCATGAAGGTACAAAAACCACCCGACAACCAGTGCAGGGGAGACGAAGACTTATAACCAAGAGGAGGGGATGAGGTAAGTGAAAACTGGTGTGCCAATAAGGGAGGGAGAGAACACAGGAAGTACAACCAACAACAAAATAAAACAGGAAGTGGACACCAAACACAAAACCAACAAATGTCCTGGGTCCATAACCCCACACTGATGGCTTTGTTAGTTTATCAGTCTGGGGATTGGTGGAGGGAAAGAAGGATGTCGGGCTGGTTGTTGTATTTTTTGGAAAGTGTAAATGTGCGTGAAATCTCAGGGGTAAATCAGGGACTGTCAGAGATGGGCTCCTGGGTTTTTTTGTTTTAATGTGTCAGTTTGGACACACAATCTAAACAAAATGCTGCGAAATAGATGAACCACAACTCACATCCTATGCAACCACTCCTCATTATTACCCATTACCTGTTATTTGTCATCACAACTGCATATCTGTCTTTGCTGGTGGACTAAATATTTCTTGACTTCTAAAAGTGAAAGTACAATGCAGAAAAACCACTCTTTTCCCGTCACCAACATGTGAAAAATAAAAACGATCAAACAGAGAATGACTCCAATGTGTGTCATTCTATCACGATTGTTGAGATTTTCATTGTCTGTAATGACAACAGTATACGATTCTACAGTGTTGCATTTAGGCGACGTTCCTTAATTTTTCGGTGCTGTAATCTAGTCCGGGGACACTCTCTGTTGTTGTGAAAAACATCAATTCTTGTGATCACGGAGTTCTCCGCTCTTTAAAAGGCTCGGACAGACGTAAAAGAGGCAGAACTGTCGAGAGCCTGACTCTGCCTTCAGTGGCCCCAAGGTAACATGAGTTTGAGACCCCTAATCTAAATAATGGCTACAGAGAACCATGACCGACAGACATGAGATCATTTATTCACAGTACCAAAGCTGAAGTGGTGAAAATGTTTTTCTGATAACATCTGTACATTTGAAACTAGAATCATTTTGAAGAATTTCATATCTGTGGAGAAACATTAGATTCAAAAACTCTTTTAAATAATACGTCTTACCACATTAAATGTTTTGAAGTTTTTGCTTTAAACTGTTAAAAGAAATTCACAGGAAAAGGATTTTTACTTTTACTTGAGACACTCGGTAAATAATGGAATTATTTATTTGGAGTTAGTTGAAGACATTTTCTTGCATTTGGAAGAACCTCCTCACTGCAAATGCAGGAGCTGTTGCTGCATTAGCTCTGCTCCTCCTCAGACAGGCAGGTTTGACCTTTCACAGTGGCTGTCATGGTTTCACAGGGTTGTCAAGTCTGAAGCCTCCTCCAGTAAAGTGAGTTCTGCTGCTTAGCTGAGGCAACGGTTCCAGCTGCTCCAGCTTGGATCTGGTTTTTTGTTCACTTGTAAAACACAGAGAGCTCATCATGGAGTGAATAATCCCTTCATTTTAGCTGCAAATCCATTCAACTGTACACTAGATTTCTAGGTAAACTTGATTTGCAGCAAAAAGAATAATTTAATTCAACACAAGTAATAAATTGTTTCTTCACACTTCAGTTTTAGAACAATCTCTAAAAAATTTTTTATTTTTCAAAACTTTGTGGAACATTTGTTAAATGAAAAAAGAGGTTTGGGAATCTTGTGACCCCCGTGGCCAGAAGTAAGATTTACATGTTGACTTTTAATATTATATTGTATTATTTGTTCCATTTTACTCTTATTGTTTTAAATATATTTACCTGTTATGTATTATTTGTTCAGATTGCTTGATGATGAAGATTGCAGTGGGGCTGCTTTGCAAGTTCTAAATTGTACACATCAAGAAGGTCAACAGAGTCTGGATTAAGCTCACCTACAGAGTTTCTTCTGACAGAGATACTTCTTCTTGATGTTTGCCAGCTCACTGGAGAGTCTTTGGTTCTCACTTTTGTATTCGTTCATCTCTGAGTCAAGCATTCTCACTTCTGCTGTCAGAACCTGTGGAAAGTAAATCCAGCAACTGGTGACTTCTAATGGAAATCCCAGAGTTGTGTGGGACTGATTAATGCACATATGCTGTAATTAAAGCCTTTGTCATATGCGCCCACATACGGGTCAGCCTCCTCTTGCAGGTTTTTGGGTTGTCCGAGCCCATGGATGGTCATTTCTTAAAGGGAGAGCCGGTGTGTTGCACCCTGAGGCTCACTGAAAATGGAACTTATGATAATTCTGTGTATGATAAGCTAAGTGTATCGTGAAGCCTTCATCAGGCTAATGTAGCTTTTACGCACTTTAAACGTATAAGCTATGAGTGAGTATGAGTTAGAGTGCCCTTACGCAGGACTCCAGTTGGTAGTAAGGTGTACTGGCTCCAAAATGACTGTACAGAAATGCTGCTTACTCAGGGTGCAGGTTGTGGGGGGGTTTGGAAAATTCTGTACAACACACTAGCGTCTCGCCTACTTACAGTGTTGGGTAAATTACTTTCAAAGAGCAATGGATTACTTTACTATCGTTGGATAAAATTGTAATTTAATTAATTTACTCATATATTTTTAAAACTAAGTTACTTCTTGTTAGTTTAGTTTACTTTTTTTCCCACTCATTTACAAGTTCTCAAGAGAAATACAGCTTGCACAAACAAGATCCTCTTGTCTTTTGTTTAACTTTATGACGATGGCTCAAGACATAACCTGGTCTTATTCAAATTCAAATGGTAGTGAGAAAAATGACACAAAAATAAGTTACAGCACATGTGGTCTATGCCACTGCTCAAAGTGTTATGTGGAAAACAAACTGTTATGCCCTGGACCTATGAAGTTAGATTCATATCTATCAAATCTGAAACTAACCCAGTCTTTTGAAAACACAAAGAGCTATTAAATGCCTCCATGTTCATTTTTGCTGACTTTAGGTATTCCTTCCCGAATGGTGTTTTTTTTTTTTTTTTTTGTTGGACTTCTGTGCTAGTTTGTCCATAACGAACACCATGTTTGAGCACAAGAGTGTCCATCAATGCACTTGGCATCAGGATACTCAAGGCAGGGCACTGATGACTGACTTTGTAGTCGTTTCAGGCGATCTTCGGCCGTGTGTCTTGGACACCCAGGTAAAGTCCTGGGAGGACTTCGGTGAGGCCACAGAGAAGGACTATTGGATGGCCTTGAAGAGGTTCTGGCAAACCATCCGGCGCCTCAGAAGGGGAAAACAGTTTTTCTATAGGCACCGTTTTCAGTGCAGGTGAGGAGCTGTTGACTTCGACTGGGGACATTGTCGGGCGGTGGAAGGAATACTTTGAGGATCTCCTCAATCCTGCTGACACGCCTTCTCTTGATGGCAGAGGCTGAGGACTGGGGTGGGGCTGTCTCTCACCCAAGATGATGTCACTGGGGCAGTCGTTGAGCTCCTTGATGGCAAGGCACCGGGAGTGGATGAGGTCCACCCTGAGTACCTGAAGTCTCTGGATGCTGTGGAAGTGTCTTGGTTAACACGTTTTTGCAGCATCGTGTGGCAGTCGGGAACAGTACCACTGGACTGGCAGACAGGGGTGGTGGTTTCCCTTTTCAAGAAGGGGGACCAGAGGGTGTGTTCTAACTACACTACACTACACAACTATACTACAAATCACACTCCTCAGCCTCCCTGGGAAAGAAGGCTATGCCAGGGTACTGGAGGGGAGAGTCCGGCCAATAGTCGAACCTCAGATCCAGGAACAACAGTGCGGTTTCCATTTTGATCGTAAGGATTCGTGAGAGCTCACTTATCCAGTCCATGCGTGTTTTGTGGATTTGGAGAAGGCTTTTGACCGCGTCCCCTGTGGTGTCCTGTGGAAGATGCATTGGGAGTATGGGTTCCCAGGAGCCTTACTGAGGGCTGTCTGGTGTCTGTATGACCGGAGTAGGAGCTTGGTTTGCATAGCCGGCAGTAAGTCGGACCTGTTCCTGGTGCAGGTTGGACTCCAGCAGGGCTGTACTTTATCACTGGTTCTGTTCATAGTCTTTATGGACAGAATTTCTAGGAACAGCCAGGGCCTGGAGGGGATATGGTTTGAGGTCCACAGGATTTCCTCTCTGCCCTTTTACAGATAATCTTGTCCTCTTGGCGTCATCAAGCCAGGACGTCAAACATCCATTGAAGCGGTTTGCAGCCGAGTGAGAATGGGTTGGGATGAGGGTAAGCACAGCTAAGTCTGAGGTCATGGTTCTTGACCTAAGAAAGGTAGTCTGCCCTCTCTGGGTGGGAGGAGTACTCCTTCCCCAAGTGGAGGAGTCTAAGTATCTTGGGGTCTTGTTAACAAGTGAGGGAAGATCGGAGCGCCAGATTGGCAGGCGGAGGGGCATCCGCCGTTTTGTGGACGCTGTACCAGTCTGTTGTGGTGAAGAGAGAGCTGAGCCAGAAAGCAAAGCTCTCAATTCGCCCGACCAATCTTCATTCCAAGACTCACTTATGGTCATGTACTCTGAGTCATGACTGAAAGAACGAGGTCCGGATACAGGCGGCTAAATGAGCTTATTTTGTAGGAAGGCTGGGCGCTCCCTTAGAGATAGGGTGATAAGCTCAGTCACCCCCAGAGAGCTTGGAGTAGAGCTGCTGCTCCTCTCAATGTGGAGAACCTTGTTCTTTCACATTGAGAGGAGTCAGTTGACATGGTCTCTGGTCCGGATGCCTCCCGGACGCCTCCCTGGGGAAGTGTTCCGGGCATGTCCCACTAAGTGGAGGCCTAGAAGAAGAACCAGGGCGCGCTGGAGAGACTATGTCTCTCGCCTCACCTGGGAACGTCTCAGGGTGTCCCCAAGAGGATCCGTCAATTAAATGTTTTGAATGTTCAAGGTGGGGGCCAGTGGGCACCACATGCTTCTATTGAGGCATCTGATTGGCCAGTTTATAACTTGTATAACTTGCGGTGCAGAAAATGTATCATGAAAAACATTTTTTGGTCTAGCAAGAACCCATAAAAACATTTATCAGAGCAAGAATGGTTATTCTGAAAAATAGAATGACTAAGTAGCTGTTATAATGTTATAATAGCTGTTTCTTTCTCAACAGATGTTTATGGAACTTTGGCTTTATGGGACCAGGGGGTAATTCCTATTTGGAACTCAAGGGGAGTCAATGGCACAGTTCTATATTGTTGCGAGTGTAGCGAACCACCGTTTCCCCCCCCCTTCTTCTGAGGGCAAATTTGTATTGACCAGACGCGTGCAGCTTAGACCACAGTCACATCAACCTAAAAGCAAGTTTTTCAGTAAATTTGGCAGGTGACCGCGTTGCGGCATTTGGGATTTTTAAGGTGGCTGTTGCATTTTTACGTCAGCCGGTTGCCACGAAGGTTTTAAGAAAAAGTTAAAATTCTACAGCAACTGGACAATTTTCTCTAAAAATTGTTATCAGTCAGTTGCTGCTCATGCACGTTTTGAGGTTGCGCAAGGATTACGCCATTATTAAATTGGGCAACAGTTTGGCGGCCACAGGGCAGACCGCCAACTGGCAGCAGCTCTGACTGGGTGATGTGTAAGTGTTTCCGGAAGACGGCCGTCCATATCAAGTGCCATCGGCTTCCCGGTAGCCCGGGGATACATAAAAAGCAGGCCATTCTGCACACCTCACTACCACCGCCTACGCTTATGACCACGTCAACAATTAAAAATAATATTGGCCGACGACACAAAATCCTAGTTTCGGCCAATGCCTCTCCATCGCACAACATTAGAGAGAGAAAAAAGGAAGACCAGGTGAAAGAATACAGAGAAAAACAGCTTCCCGGAAGGAGATGCCGAAGAGTCTTTTCATTTAAAACCGAGTACATGGGGCAGGTTTCTGCTCTCCTGGGGTCACCTGCTGCTCCTAGGGGATGTAAGTTTGACACTGAGATGAGAAGTCTCTTCACAGGTATCTTTGAGCCATTGGACTTTGAATTGAAGAGATGTGACCGCATCAATGGGGGCATGTCTGCACTTTGACTGATCCCCAACTCTGTATGATCAGTAACTCTGTCTGTTTTTTTTAATTAATCTCCATTTTGTTTTATTTAACTGAGAGAAAATGGCAGTGCCCACAAACACTAAGTAATGAAGTAACAAGTGTTTCCATGGTACAACAGCATCTGCCGTACGTCAGAAGTGCGTGTAACTTACATTATCCTTACAAATATTTCAAATACACTTACTCCACACATGACAATAATACGTTCCATTTTCATGACGTCCTTTGAGCTGGCTGGTAGAGCCTCAAGGGAGACACACCTGCTCTCCTCTTAAGATCCAGCCCCTTGTTTTTGCAACTCTCATCGGTCCGGACAACCCAAAACCGCCATGACTAAGGCTTTAAGTGCAAGTCAAGACTTGGAAAACAAAGAGAAATAACATTCTTCATTTTAGTTATGTGTGAAGGCTGGAGCAAAGACCTTAAGCTTTTTGCTTCTGTCTCTGATGGTGAACTCGTACTGCCGGAGCTGCTCAGCTGCTTCTGGACCGGGTCGCCTAGCCAGAATGTTTTTTAGCTCCACATACAGCTTTTCCTTTTCCTACAAGGAAGGAAGAATCATCAGTAAAAGGAATAAATCCATCTTGAAAATAAATTGTGTTTACATTTTTGCTTGTGTGACATCATGTCTTTTGATGACTTTTAAAAGTGATGAGTTTATGATTTCAGTGTGCAGTTATTCTGTGGTGGTGATTTCTCAAAATCTTTTAAAATATTTTTTAAATAATACAATCTTACACAATCTACAGGGAATCTGTAAAGTCCCACTCCAGTCTTTTTTGATCTGTTGTAAAAGCGTTCTCAGTGCTCTTTTAATTATGATGGCGCTGTTTTTGACCAAAATAACATAGAACATAGCAGAAACTAGAACATAGTTTCTGCAGAGCTGCAGGAGGTCATCAGAAATTCACCTCTGAGTTATGGGCAGGACCACTGGTGTAGAGTAACCCTGACTGTACTTCTTGTCATCCATCTGTTTATGTGCTCTCCCACTAGCTTACAGCCCCTGACCGCCCCAACCCAGCATTGTTGAGCAATATTAGAGCAATCCAGCTGTGCAGTTTTGATCCAGATTCCAGCTCCGAAGAGGAAAACAAAGACGTGCATGGAAATATTTGTCTGCAAGTGGATGCATCAGAATGGAGTGGAGCAGGGAGCTTGTGGCATGCCCAGCATATTTTATATTTCATTTGAATAAAGAAATCCTCAGAAAAGCATTTTAAGGTGTAGTTTTCTTTATATATGCCCTACACCATGAGAAAAATGTTAAAAACAACATTTTGTTCAGAGTTTAAATCTTTCATTTCTCAGTGATTTAAGATTGGCTCCTGTTTTTTCTGTGATGATAAACTTTTTTTGTTTTTTACTTGTCCTGTCTAAAAGCCGAGCAAACAGCTGAGAATCTCTTGTGTTGGACAGATTAGTCTGAAGGGGCGGGGCCTGTTGTAGTTACAAACATACCTGTTGGCTCCAAAAATCTTCACATACGAACATGTCAACACATACGCAGTACAACCACAGCTCACATGCACTGTGATGATAAACTTATGATAAATCCCTCACATCCCTTTGTGGTTGTTTCTAGAGTATTAACAAATCCCACCACTTATATATGCTTGGTGTTTGGTCATGGTGCAGAGGTAGAGTGGTAGGCCTCTGATTGGAAGATCACAGGTTCATCTTTCTACCCTCCACACCCATGTGTCGAAATGCTCTTGGGCAAGACACTGAACCCCACATTGCCTCTGGTGGTTATAGGTTGGTGCCAGCTGCTGCGGTGTGTAAATGTGTGAATGGAACTGTGACTGTAAAATGCTTTGGGCCTTAAGAAGCTAATAAAGCGTTATTTAAGTATATGCCATTTACCATTTTTGCATCAAAGAAATTTCAGATGAATGTCAATGATTTACAAAAACTGAATCTTAAGAAAGTAAAAAGAATCTTGTTTTAAGAAAAAATGTTGTTTTTATTATCTATTATAAAGAAATGATAATTTTAGTTTAAGAAAACATGTCTTTGTGACTAGATCTTTTTTCTTAAAATAAGAGTTTCTGATAAGACCATTTTTCTTTCCCCACTGGTAGATTTTTTTGCTATAATTTTTTTCCTTTGACTAATTCATATGGGGCCTGTTCATGCAGTTTTTGAAAAGAGATTGCCATCAAATTCCAACAGTGAAAACGTCTATTGAACCAGATAAAACTTAGTAAGGAGATGATCTCTCTGTCCTCCAGCACTGCCCTGATGACACGAATCATGAGAGAGGAAGACAGAGAGGTGACAGAGACATTTCAGAGGTGCACCTGCAGTAGAAGCTCCCGCTCCTCGAGCTCCTGGGTTTTGGTGATCAGTCTCTTCTGCAAGCACTGAATCTTCTGGATGAGCATGTATTTACCAGGATCACCACCCTGGAAGACATGATTATCTCTCTTTAAGTATTAACATTCCAAGAAGAAAAAAGGTTTGTATTAAAGATCTCAAACATTAGGAGTATATGATGCATGATTTGTTGGGGACCACAGAGATGGACAAAGTCCTGACCTCCAGCTGCCTCCATCTGTGAATGTTGATTGGCTTAAGCTGCTCCTCCAGGGCGCTGTTCCTCACTCTTTCTCTGATCAGCTCCTTCTCCAGGTGGACCAGCTCCTGTCTGCAGAACATCATTTCACATTAAGACCTCTAAAAACTTCAGATTTAAATGTGTTCTGTCGTTGTTATCAGTAAACTGTGTAAATCAAAGGAAACACAAGTTAAAGCAAAGGACTTTTTACTTCAATTACTCTGGAAAATTATTTGCTCAAAAGAGGTTTTTTACCACAAAACAAGCTGAGTGGTTAGAAAAACAACGGATCTTAACTTTTTTTTCAAAAACTCTGCATTAGTACTTATCCTTATCCATTAGTCCCTTATTCTTTATCCTGATTCTAACACCTCACCTCAGCTCCTCTGTGTTGGGCATCATCCTGTCCATGAGGCTCTTTTTGCACTGCAGCCTCTTAATCTCCAGCTTGAGCAGGCGGATGTCCTCCAGCCGCTGCTTGTAGTGAAAATCCCCCTTTCCCAGGATTGATTGCTGAATTCTGATCTTCTCATACAGCAATGAACGTTCATCATTTCTGTGCAGAAGCTGTTTGCCCAGGCTATCCCGTTCCCCCATCACCTTTAGAGAACATCATCAGTCTCTGATGTGTGGTTTCTTTAGGTCAGACTGTTTGCATTCTTCTCCTTCTTTACCTGCTGCAGCTGTCCCTTCAGCCTAATTTTCTCACCGTCGTTGTCTGATATGATCTTTTGGAGTTTTTGTTGTTCAGCTCTTTGACTGTCAACATGCTGCTTCATTTCCTCCAGCTGGAGCTTTATGGACTGCAGCTCCTCCTGACAAAAAACCCCAGAGGTTCAGTAAAACATTCATATATGACGACAGAAACTAGAAGTTTAGCTTTAGCTGTTGGCTGGATAACGTTGATTTAGTCCATCAGGATGAAACACAAACATGTTTTTCAAATTTCTTAAATGAAAAATTGAACTACATATTTCTGACCCAGTGACTTACTTTTAAGTGAGATACAGGCACGATTGATCAGAAAAGACATTTTTCTTTTTTTTTGGCTTTCAAACTCAAATACATTTACAAAATGCAAAACATCATGCGTAAACCCCATCAGCCTGTCCGGGGCGCCTGCACAAAATAATGTTGCAGACCGTTCAGTGAGTCATACACTGAAAATGTTCTCACACATTTTGATCTACTGACATTCTGCAGATACCAGGTCGTAGTGAACACTTAGCCACAACACACATGGGGAAATTGGAAGTTGTTGAGATGCTGGCGTGTCAAACTGATTTTTCTTTTATTCCCTAATGTCTGCACATAGAGCTCCTCAGTGCTGTTCAGTGATAAGTGTGTGTTCCTTGGAGGCTCTTTGAATGCATCCTGACTGTTTGGAATGGAGGACATTATGTATCAGTTATGGACACGTGTGACATTCACGTGGTCGGTAAGGTGCCAGTCCTCGCTAATTACTAACGACTGGAGTGATGTGTTTAGGGCACCATACGACAGCATCCCCTGTACACCATAAGTACCAGTTTGAGTACGACACATACGACACAACCCTCCACAGGTCCGGGCAACCCAAAAACCCACAACACTTGTGGTCCGCAGGTTTGGAGGGGTTGAAAAAAAGGAAACATGTATGGCGCAGCTGCGTCTCACCGACTTACCTTTGCATGTTGTGTAAGTGTTTGCTGTTACCTGACGCCAGCAATATGCCCGTAGTAACAAATGTGCATGGACATTTTTGCTCTACAGTTCACCAGGAGGTCAGTGATCTGGATATTTTGAGGGAAACTTGTGTGCTCAGTATAGGTTTAACCATTTTCTTACTGCACACAGCCCACAAGGGGAGTTGTGATGGAAGCTAAAGCTGATGTATGATCTCATTTTTTATCGAATGATTTCTTCAATTAAAAAAGCAATAGACTTTGATCTCATGCTTGCTTTGCTTGTCTTCTTCCTGTTGAACGGGACATTCAGCCTACCTTTAAGTTCTCATTATCCTTGTCTAAGCGCTTGTGCTCAGCTTGACTGCTGGCGTAGTCTTGGTTTTTCATGCTGATTTCTTCTTTTAGCTGGGAAACCTGGTTGTTCATTGTCCTAATCCTTCTCTTCAACTCTATGATCTCGTCCTATAGAGACACATGAGGATCGAATAAAAAAGCACATCTGGGACCAGTAAAAACAAAAAACAGAAAAAAATCAACAGAAAATTCGGCATGGACACACTGACACTAACCGCTGTCCCATCCAATATTAATTTTTGTTAAAATTACACCCCCCCCCAAGTCTTTGCTCAGACTGTTGCCCCCGCAACCCGGTACTGGGTGAGTGGAGGAAGATGGATGGATGAATGGATGGATGGATGAATGGATGGATGGATGGATGGATGGATGGACGGATGGACGGACGGACGGACGGACGGACGGACGGATGAATGGATGGATGGATGGATGGATGGACGGATGAATGGATGTATGGATGGATGGACGGATGGATGGATGGATGGATGGATGGGCAGATGGATGGATGGATGGATGGATGGATGGATGGCTGGACGGACGGACGGACGGACGGATGGATGGATGGATGGATGGACGGACGGATGGATGGATGGATGGACGGATGGATGTATGGGCGGATGGATGGATGGATGGATGGACGGACGGACGGACGGACGGACGGATGGATGGATGGACGGACGGACGGACGGACGGACGGACGGACGGATGGATGGATGGATGGACGGACGGACGGATGGATGGATGGATGGATGGATGGGTGCTGGTCCCACCTGAGCCTCTGCAATGTTTTTGCTGCACAGATTCCTCTCAGACATGACAGACTCCAGCAGGCTCTCTTGCTGCTTCAGTTTGCACTCTGCCTCTGCCACCTTCTTCTTCCAGTCAAAAATCTCCACATCTTTGACTTTCACATCATTCATTCTCTGCTGCACCTGTGTAGGCAGAGTGGTCACCCGCTGTCAGACTAATGCCAACTAAATCTGATCTGCAAAATCCAAAATGACCCCCACCCCCCACCCACCCACCTCCCCAGCATGAATGACCTGCCTTTTGCATGAGGCTGCTGCTCTCATCGATGTAGCGGTCCCTTTCCTTTTCCAGCTGCTGGATGATCTTGCGCTGCTTCTGGGCCTCCTGCTGGTATCCGCTGATCTCCTGCTCCAGGCTCCTCTTATCCAGCTCCAAGAACTTCATGAAGTTCTGCTGTTTCTCACTTGACTGCACAGCTTTCATCACATTCTAGTAATGGAGAAAATTATAAGTGTGACTGGGAGATGGCCCTGCACCTCCTTGTCGCAGTGGTCTTGAGAAAGACACCAAAGCCCACAATGCTCTCTGTCACCACCTTCATGGCTGTGTGTGTGTGTATGCATGCATGTGTGTCCATGCAAGTGTCTGAGTGTGTGTCTGTGCACACACCTGTGTGTGTCTGTCTTTTTTTGCATGTGTGAACAGACAAAGTACTTTTCTGGCCTCGTATTAAGTATAATAAGTGTGTGCATTTTAGCATCATGAACAATGAAAAATAAATCATACACAGAGAAATAATATACTTGGAAAAAGCTTTGGGGAAAGGCAGCTGAATGCTGCTTGAGTCCGTAATTACAAGATGGCTGAAATCCCAGATGGTCAATGCAACAGCTCTCTACATGGAGGCCTGTTGTCAGTCCTGCAGAAAACACCAATATACATTGTCATCTATCCAAAATCAAATTATTGGGTATTATGCAGTTTATGTCTACTATCTTTTTTGTTTTTTTAGATTTTTTATAAAGGCGTTTTCTTTGAAGAACAAAACTGTTTGACTTTGGTTACACACTCTGGAGTATTTTCTTCTCCTTGTTATTGTTTCAACTAGACAAACCATCTGAACCAAGATGTCAAAAAGCACAAAGAATGGATGAGTTTGAACAATATTGCAGAGACGACAATCTGATCATCATTGGCTTGGAAACCAGACAACAGGGTGAGGATACACCTGCAGAGAACTTAGAGCAGCAAGTGATCCAGTTCCTTACAAGCAAAAACATACATCTGGAGAGTCAGCATATTGCGTCTTGTTTCCCCTTCTGCGCAGGGATGAAAATATCAATAGGAAGCTCAAAGTGGATACGATACCCTGAAGCAAGTCAAGAAATGGACAAGCACAGGAGTATACTGAAACATTCAACAAAGAAACATGCTGAGATGGCTTTGAACAGCTGGATCCTCAAGAAGCAAAACAAAATTCAAGCAACCTGGACTAAAACAGTAAAGTATTTAAAAGGCTTAATGGAACACCAGAATGAACTTATTCTGGGAAGAAACGGGAAAGACTTGATGTGATGGTTTGACAGTTCTCTGTCCCTTTGCCTCCCTCTCCTGGCCACTGCTGCTGTTTTTCTGTTTTTGTCTCCACAGATGTTCAGGATGATGGCAGAGTCTGCTGACACATCTTCAACTCATCAATCCGCTAGTTCTTCAGACCGTTTCCTATACCAGCCCCCGTGCCAGTATTGAGCTTTGTCAAACTCTGGCCTGGACTTAGATTTTGATTCCCTGTTTCTTCTGCTCAGCAGTCTAACCCTGCACCCTGGAACAACCACGTGTCTGTTCTAACCGATCTTCCGAAAAGTTGTTCAACTAGGCTTTAACATTTTTGTAAAGAAGCAACCTGACAAACATGTATGTGTAGTTAGTGTTGCGTGTGGCGGCAGACAGTAAAGATCATCTAAGATTGTTATTTATTTTTCCTTTAAGCTCTTTATAGGAGCAGAAATAAAATGATATTTTTATTCTTCTGACTGCTCCTTTCCTGTCATGAAGATGTGTGGACTTACAGTATGTTGTACTGAATAGCTGAATGTTTTGTGGTAGTCTTCATGAAAGGAACAAATAACAACAAAACAATATACCATGAAGTGTGATGTATGGCCCACCTTACTCAAGATATCCCTCTCTCGAATCAGCTCATCTTTTGCTTTTTTCTCTGTTTCCACTTGTTTTTTGGCTGCTTCAAGATCTGCAGTGAAAGAAACATTTTATCAATGCTTTAATACTTTATTTGTTCACGCTGTCGTTTTTTTTTTTATCTTCTTCTGTCAAATAACAGTAAAACTCGCACTGGGAATTTTTGGAATGTCAGGTATAACATTTTACATCTGCTTGAACAGTGGTGTTCTGGCGGTGTGTCTGTTGAAGATGCACTAGAAAAAACTTCTGTGACCTGCAGCTTCATCTTATGACAAACAGCGGCCCTTACAAACATGAAACCAAACTAAACCACATGCAGGACACATCCTTTCAGAACATGTTGAACCCTACAGCTCCTGCAGGGTCACCACGCTACTGCCCTCACATGCCCACCAAAGAGCAAGTGCACTTACAGCAACAGGTCCTGTTTTGGGAAAACCCCCACCCCCCATCAAGCATACCCTTGAAGTCAAGCTCCCTTACCTTTCTCCAGAGCAGCAGTCTGGGCTTTCAGTACTTCCATTTGAACTTCCACATCTGCCTTCTGCTCCTCTATCTGCCAGAACTTCTTCTGCACAGTTTCTCTCATCTTGGTTTGTTTGGAAATGTCCTGGCGCATCTGATTCACCTCCTCTTCTCTCATCTCCCCACAAAATATCAGAGAAAATGCAGGAAAGAAGAAAAAAGCTTCTGACTGACCTCTGTTCAACAACATCTTTCCATTTTTATCAATGCCCACATTGATATTGGTTCGTATTTGTCATTTGCAGTCCATGTGCACACACACACGTGCACACATGGACTGCGTGTGACATGTACCTTCAGCTCATTTGTGATCTGTTGGTTGTCCACAGAGAGGCGCTCTTTGGTTGATGACAGCTGCTCAAACTCCTGCTGCAGCTTGTTCTTCCTGGCCTGCATCTGCTCCAGCTCCTTGGTGGTTCTATCGTTCAGCATCTGTCTCAGGGTGAGATTGAATCTGATGGTTCACACTTTCCTTGCTTGACTGATCTTCTTTAGCATTTTGTCTCAAAAGGGCCAAACTTTCCTGAACTTTTGCATGTGCCTTAAAATATTCTTCTTCAGACTGGAAGATTGTTTTTTTAATTGATGATGCCAGTGCTTTTCAGTCAGGTCCCTTTACCTTATGGATGTTTATTTCAACATCGTTCCGATCTATGAACAGTCCAATGTGACAAAAATAAATGACAGCCTGAAAAGGACAAAAACAGTGTTGTGTGTAACCTGTTTCCCATGCATGGATCCATTAACTCAGGGAAAGGCAATTCCAGGCCTCGAAGGCCGCAGTGTCTGCATGATTTGCAGATATCCAAGCCCTACTCATGACTGATTACCTGGTTTAGGTGTGTCCAGACAATTAGAACATGTCAGAACATGCCATGTTGGAAAACATGCAGGAATGCGGCCCTCGAGGACTAGAGTTACCCATCCCTGCTTTAAATCATTTCACCTTGCCCCACAAATTGGAGTTGTTGCGAGATTTGGGTTTAGTCTCGGGGCACGACATTTCCAGGTCTTTGTTGATTTTTTATTTAGTTGTGTTTAATTTAAAATGTTGTTTCATTTTTTTGAAATCAATGTTCAGATATGCATTGACATATCAAACAAGGAGACATTAATGTCAGGAGGGCGTGTGTGGGAGTTCTTGCTGCTGCAGCATCCTGCCATGCTGAGATGTCCAGGTTGACCGTGAATTGAACTGGCCAAGTTTTTTGCTCTTTCTCCTGCCTGGGGATTCTGCGTACCCCCACACAGGAAAGGCAAGCTACAAAGAGCCCAGAACTTGAGAAAAAAAACTGCTGTTGATGCAGTTGGCAGTATTCCCACCAATAATCCAACACAAACCTGGAGCTCATACAGACTCCTCATGCCTTTCTGTGGAAGAACTCAATATCAGAAAAGAAAAAGAAGCAAGAGACTCTTCTATATTTGAAAAGGTTTTGTTTGTATATATCACACATGTCATCTGATGTTGTGTTTTTGTTGTAAATATATCTTCACATCCTTTGGGTGTGTTGTGCTTCTTAAACATCTCACATCTCCTCCATGAGACGAGCATGCTAGCCCAGTTTGACTCCATGCAGTACCTCAAAAGTATTGCAGGTGTCTATACAATCAAGAAATAACTTCATTCAACTCTTTTGAAGCTGTGAAGACACAAGTAGGATTATTAAAATTTGGAAGATTCTGTCAGTGGCCACAGTAAAGAAGAACACATTTTACCCGTTGCTCTTTCAGCTGCACTTCCAGTCTCTGCTGCTCCTCTTTGGCCTTCTGGACATAAAGACTCAGAGATTTGATTTCTCCTAACTTGGCCTCCGTGTCAGTGTGCAGCTGCTGAACCTCTTTGTCCAGCTTTTCCTTCAGTCTTACTTCACGGGAAATGTCATTCTGTTGGACCTGCAGCTCCTGCTGAAGCTGGAGTTGGAAATGGAAAAGAAAAAGGCTCCATCAGAACTAGATTTTCTTTTTTTAGATTTTGTTTTTCCCAGGCTGCACATAACACTTTGTTTATGTACAAACATTTAACATATCCATCAGTCAAACAACTTAAGGACTAAATTGAAAAAGTATCATCTGTATTTTTGAATGTTAAGGTGCATTCACACTGGACGCGGCAGGGGCGTCAGGTTTCAATGTAAAGTCAATGTAAATCAAATCAAATCAAACTTTATTTCTATAGCACTTTTCCTATGAAGCATAACACAAAGTGCTTTACATTAAAATAAAACAGATTAAAAAACAAGCACAACCATAAAAATGACCCAGCCGAGGAGGCACTGGATTTAAAAATAATAAAATATAAATCTAAAATTAAAATGGAACATTTGATAAAAGCAACAAGCAATAAAACATGAGAATAAAAAATATTCAAATAAGCTATAAATAATCCGACGTAAAATCATAAAACATGATAAAAATAATAAAAACAGGATAAATTAACATCATAAAATAGAAACTAAAAGCTCATTTAAATAGATAGGTCTTGAGCCTTTTCTTAAAAACCTCTATGTTCTCTGCGGTCCTCAGGTCCTCCGGCAGACTGTTCCATAGACGGGGGCCATAGTATTGAAAAGATGCCTCTCTATAGTTTTTGGTTTTCACATTTGGAATGATTAGTAGACCAGTGCCAGAGGATCTCAGGGTCCACAAGGGTTCATATTTAACTAAAAGATCAGATAAATAAGAAGGCGCAAGACCGTTCAGACATTTAAAAACCATTAAAAGTATCTTAAAATCAATCCTGAAGCAGATGGGGAGCCAATGCAGGGATTTTAAAATCGGGGTGATGTGAGCTCGCCTTCTGGTCTTGGTGAGAACTCTTGCAGCAGAATTTTGGAGAAGCTGAAGGTTCTTAATGCTATTTTTTGGAAGACCTGCTAGAAGGGCGTTACAATAATCAACTCTACTAATTATAAAAGCATGCATCAGCATCTCCATATTAGCAAGAGAGAGAATTGGGCGGACCCTAGCCAAATTTCTAAGATGATAAAAACCAGTTTTAATCACCTGCTTGATATGTGGGATAAATGTTAGCTTGGAGTCAAAAATAACGCCCAGGTTTCTGACTGTTTCAGAAAAATTGAATGAAAGTTCTCTAAGTTTCAGAAACTGTTTCTCTCTCTTGGCTTCAGGACCAATAATTAAAATTTCAGTTTTCTCCTGGGTGAGCTGCAGAAAATTATTTGCCATCCATGATTTTACATCTAAAATACAATTAAAAAGTGCTTCTATTGGTCTTGTGTCATCAGGAGACATAGCTATGTACAGCTGGGTATCATCAGCATAGCTATGAAAGCTGATGTTGTGCCTCCTGATGACATTCCCCAGAGGAAGCATGTAGATGTTAAAAAGCAAGGGGCCAAGCATGGAACCTTGAGGCACACCACATTCAATTTTGTGGACCCCAGAAAAGTAAGTGTCCATGCTTACCATAAAGTTTCTCTCCGTGAGATAGGAAGTGAACCACTGGATAACAGTCCCTGAAAGGCCAAGACTTTTAAGTCTGTTTAACAGGATCAGATGATCAACAGTGTCAAAAGCAGCACTTAGATCCAGTAGAACTAATACTGTGATCTGACCTGAATCCGAGGCACATCTAACATCATTAACGATCTTTAACAGGGCTGTCTCAGTACTGTGGTTCGTTCTAAAACCAGACTGGTTCACCTCAAATATGTTATTGTGTAAGAGAAACTCATTTAGCTGAATAAAAACAATTTTTTCCAGAATCTTGCTTAAAAATGGCAAGTTGGACACTGGTCTGTAGTTATTAAAAACCATAGGATCTACATTGCTTTTCTTTAGTAACGGTTTCACCACTGCAGTTTTAAAAGCAGTGGGAAAAATAGCCGTTTGTAGAGAGGAGTTCATGATGTTTAAAATCTTGCTCTCAAAAGATCCATAAAATGATTTGAAAAGTGATGTAGGAATGGGATCTAAAAAACAGGTTGTTGGTTTAACTTGGGAGAAAACTCGACCAAGTGTTGCAGCTTCAACCAGGTCAAAACTGTCCAGTGCTTCCTCGGGTAAGGTCAAGTCATCATTTTTATTACAATTGCTTCTTTGTTCCATCAAGATACTAGATCGTACAGAAGCAAGTAAAGATGCAATCTGAGGTCTTGGGCATCAGGAGTTCCGTTAACGTGGTGCGTAAACCAATCAGGGACTCGGCTTTGTGCACGTGACGTTTTCAGTGACTAGACCAGAGGGTAGAAAAACGAAAGCAATGTTGCCGCGTGATGCGAGGAATTTTGTCCTGAACTTCCACCCGTTTTCTTACCCTTCTGGCATGGGATTTTTTTTCCATCGAGACAATGA
>BSAI01000201.1:3015504-3045234 GCA_036245035.1 Adrianichthys oophorus | reverse complement strand
GACAATGATGAAAAGATCCTCAAGTTTTGTTTTTATTCATCCCCTCTGGGGTTAATGTTCAAACTGGGCCACAGACAGACGGAAGTAATGTTTAAACGGCCGGCAAGTGCAGCTCTGCTGCAGCAGTGAAGCACTCTGACCGCACCGGCAGAGATCTGGTGAACCCAGACATGGCGACATGCTTACGGACGCCTCTGTAGAGCTCTCCTGAACATACAAACACAAGCTACTCGCTCAACATCATCCACGTTTTCCATGATGTGGTCAATGAATGAAGTTTGTTGGCGGCTGCTCCGCCTCCAGGGCATTAAGGCGTTGAGCAGTAAAATGACGCGCGTCAAAAGAGAAGCAGCAGATGTGAATTCACACCGCATCCGGTGTGAATGCAGCACAATAGTAAGTTATAATTGCTGCAAATTTACTGAAATTAGATGACTAAAAAAAGAAAGCTAATTAATAAGAGAAAATAATAAAATGTAAATACTGTTCTCTCTAAGCCTTCACACTTGAATCTTAGCAAAATAAAAATCATCTGCTGTCTTTGTCTGACTTGTTCTTGTCTTATCCATGTCTGATTATCATAAATATGGCATCATATTTTCAATGACAGTTGGTTGCTAGTTCACGTTCTCATTCACTATTACTAATTTTGTGTCTGACAGCACTTTGTGGTTCTTTCTTTAAGTCTTATTACTTTTAGGCTGTGTGTGCGTTTGTGACGGATTGGCGACCTGTTACGGGTGAACCCGGTCCTTTCCCAACAGTAGCTGGGATAAGCTCCAGCAACCCAGTGACCCTGACAGGGATTCAGCAGGGTTAAAAAAAGGATGGATGGAAGTTGTGTATGCATGCTTTCACTTGTAGATGGAGTCTTGTCAAGTACTTTGAGATGCAGTGTTTAACATAAAGTCTTGAAGAAATGGTTGTTTGGGTTTCTGTTTGTGGAAACGTGTGATTGTAACCTGAGCGAGCATCTGGGAGGCGCTCCCTCTCTGAGCCTCCAGCTCCTGCTGAGCTGCATACGCCTCAGTCAGTCTCTTCCTGAGGTCCTCCCCCTTTGCCATCAGCTCATCCCTCTCTTCTGTCAGCTCCTTGAGCTTTTTAAAGAGTTCACTGGGAAAGATAGGAGATGGCATCAGGTCTCATCTATTTCAGACTGTGACTTTGTGGACTCACCTGTGCTGATCCCTGTGAATGTCAGTTTGTTGTTCACTTTGTTGTGTGAGTTTGGAAACCTCATCTTTCAGAACCCTGATGGTCTCAGTGTCCTTCTTTTCTCTGTCATGAGCAGCATCCACCATTTTCCAGGCTTTATCCAGCTCCTGAAGTAAAGAAGGTACTTATTGTTAGTTAGAAAATAAAAATAGAGAATGTCCTGATGTTGAAGATAAGGTTTTACCCGTTTCAAAGCTGTTAGTGTCGTCTCATCTTCTTGGGACACTTTCAGGGCAGCTGCCACTTTGGTTGAAGATGACACAACTTCTGCATTTAGCTCCCTGCACTTTGACATCAGTCTTTTTTCATTTTCCTGTGACTTTTTAAGAGCGTGAGTGAGCTTTTCAAACTCCTCCCGGATCTTATCCACGCTCTCACCCCCCACCAACTCCCCGAGCACCGCCTGGAACTGCTCCACCAGCTCAGAAGCATCGTCTTGCTTTTGTTCCTAAAGAAGCAGCAGAGGTACAGAATGAAGTGACACTCCGAGAATGAAATGAGACTCTGAGTCAGCTGATATCAGGTTGGATAAAGATGCCCCCCCCCACACACACACCCCGCACACAGTAAAGATGTGCGTTTTTCTTTGATGAGGACAAATTTCAGGTCTCCCTTGGAAAAGAGATCTTGTCTCAGTGGCATTTTCCTGGTAAAATAATGGTTAAATGAAAAAAAAAAATACATAAAACTTCTACAAAACAGGCCAAAATCTATCTAATCTTTTAAAAACCATCTGTCATCATGAGTGTCTTAGCTTCACAGACAGCAGAATGAATCATTAAAAACACTGTTCAGGCGGCAAACATTTCACTTGAGTCCAAACCATTGGAGTGGTCACATTCATCATTTTTAACTAAATATTAAATCATATTTAGACAAGGCCTGTAAACTACACGTACCTCCATTATTTAAACTGTAGTGTTTAGGGTGATCCTTGCAAACGGAAAACTGCTGGTGTCCGCATTTGTTTGCTCTGGTTTCCTAGCAACCTCTGGTCTCGCGAGATGATGACAGAGCTAGCCGATCCGATCAGTTTGGACCGATTAGCCTTTCATATCCTGAGCAGAATGTGTCAAAAATGTCTACTGTTTACACGAGCAGCAGCAATCTTCCTGTTGTTATTTTTGACAAATTCTAGTGACGTCATGACGCGTCGCTTTCTTTCTGTCAAAACAAACAAACGCGCGCGCGCACACACACACACACACACACTCGTCTCTCAGGGCCGATGAATGACGTTCTCGTTCCTTCAGCATCGGTCCGTTCTTCAGCAGTGACGCTGGAGGAGGCTCCATTCACCCTGAATGGAACCGATTTCAAACAGGTTCGGATTCACTTCATTTATCAGGACTGTAGTCAAACTTTTGACCTTGAAAATCAAAACGAGAAATACACTTATTACATAATTATAATTATTACAGATTTATTGAAGAAAAAAAGTGATTTTCCTAAAAATGTAAAGGCTTTTTGTTACTATTTAAAATAAAAAGGACAAGAGGATTATAATTTTAATATTCTAAATACATTGTTTTTTTAATGTAAACATTTGAATTTGTAAAACATATTGTTCAAGTTGGTGAATCAAATTGAGGTGATAGGAGTCAAATCAATCTGGACTGTAAGTGGTCAAACCTAAAGAAACAAACATGTTATGCGCATTAAACGTTTTCTTTTCAAAGCCAGAACAGCTCCTCGAGATTTTCCCTCCTGATCTCTGCCGAAAGCTTTGGGAAAAAAAAGTTTTTTTTTTCCCAAATGGGTCTTCCTACAATTGGAGAACATTTGAAGCACCATTCATCACGTTTCAATAACTCCACATTCAAAATACTGAAACGTAGTTTCTGACAAAATGTGCTTGTCCTGAGAGCAAATCTACAAAAACTAACAGAAAAAGATTCCTAAAAACCCCAAGTAAGCCTGGAATACCCCTAAGATGCCACTTTCCCTTGTCTTACCCTAATGTCCAAATGAAATCTTAAATACAACAGTTAAAACAAATGTAAATTATTTTTTTATTATTGTCTCTTGTAACTGTGGGGACATTTGTATTAATGAACAAAGTATTTCCAATAATATTTGTTTTCCGTGGAAAATACAACATGAATGCAGCTCTTACCATCCAGCAGAGACTCACATGACATGCTGGACTTGACTTCATCAAACAGTCAGCAGGGATCTCCAGTCTGCATTTTTAACACTGATGTTTAAGCTGAGCTCATCAAGCCTTTGACAGTGTAATACCAATTACTGACGAAAATGTAGCAGAAAATCAGGACAATGAAGGCTTATTTTCATGACTTTTGAAACCCAAATGTTTTCAAATCTGGAAAAACCCAATTAGCCTTAAAAAACCCTTATAAAAGAGAAGTTGTATGGACTTAGACTAAATAGAAAACTTTTAATTGTTTTATGCATTTTTACATCAATTTGTTTTTCATTAACTGACATTGTCTGTTTACCTAGTTTTGGAAGATTTTCTGTTGTTCTGTGAACAGACGTCACTGCTTTTGTAAAGGCATGAATTCACTGTTTAGTGAGAAACATTTGTTTCCAATGTCACACAGTAAGGAGGAGCACGTCACCGCCAGTGTGAGGCTCAAAGTTAATAGTTGGAGATACTATTGATCACACCATCCCTTTTTTGATCAGAACCCACCGATCACTCGAGTCTGTGCAGTTTAAATGCCGTCAGTGCAGATTGAAGTTTCTGGTTCTGTGGGCTCCATGCAGCCCTGGCTCCCAGTGAGCTAACAGTTTGACTAATGTACACCACTGTATTCAGAGCTGGACCCAAGCCACTGTAATGAGTCTGCTCTGCAGCTCAGACCAACTAACAATAGGGCATCAGACATCAACATTTACAACACTTTCTCTTTGGGAAGAGTCTTCAGTGGTCCTTCTTCCATTTAGCAAAGCTGCAGTGCATCAAAGTTGCGTTGATCAAAATGAAAAATGCTCTCATGTTGTTCTGAAGATCAATTGTAGTACAGACACATCAGATCACTGTTGTGTTGTTTCTGCTGCTCTAGGAAAGATGTTCTCATAATCTCTTTCCTGTTTTTCTTTGATTTGCTTTCGTCTCTTCTTCTTTGAGCTCTAGCATTTGCCTAAAAAGGATGAGGTTGGGGTAACTCAGATGCCTCCTCAGTTTCAGATTTTTCTCCCTTGTGTTGTGAACCCAGTTATTCCATTGAAACATGGAACTGTTTGCTCTGCTTGTATCAATAAAGTTAAAAAAGATAGATTTTTTAAATGTTTTGTTCTTAGGAGTTTAAAGGCGCAGCATTGAATGTGTCTGTAGCAAAAGGCCAAGTTAACCCATTAAGTCCAGTGTCAAAGATGACTTCCTTCCTTATAAACCAGGTTCTACCTAACATTGATGAATTATACCAACAGCCATGTAGGAAAATTTAAACATTTTTAATAAACAAAACTGATGTAATATACACCATTCTGAGTGTACAACTACAACAAGCATACCAAGACATTTGAAATACAAAAATCCAACAGTTCTGTTTAGTTGCTGTAAAAGCTGAATTCTTTTAGGGAGTAATGGAGGGTGAGCAAGAATAACAACAGCCATACATTCTTGTTAGTGTTTGTGCAGCAAATACAAAAAGCATCATGAGCTCCTCAGACATGAAAACATTTAAAAATGGATGAATGCAGACTTTAGATTTTCATTAGAAGGTATTTTGAGGTACACAGTTGTCTATGCTAGACTTACAAAGAAGCAAAATCATGTTTGCTTTGTTTCCACCATATCAGTTTGACACATCTTAGGAAGACAAATCAGCTAATTAAGTCTGTTGTTCTACATCTGCATTGCATTTCGCAAAGAAAAAAAACCCAAAGCTCATCAGCTTCTGGCAAAGCACAATTTTGCCACAAAAAAAGGAGTCACGACAGGTGAGTGCGAGACACAAGAGTGAGACTCACCTCCTCAACAACAGAAGCACGAGAGGAGGATTGATTGATATTTTTGAACCAATCTGGTTGCAGATGAATCCCTGTGAGATGATCCACTGCTGGTGGTGGAATGGCAGCTGCAGGGGTGTGAGCTTCTTCAGGAATTCAGTTGACCTAGCAGAATATTGGGGTCATGCTCACACCACACCAAACACAACAAAATGATTTTCTGCCACCAAAATGGTGGATTTCTGAGGCTCAGCACAAAGTAAACATGAGATGATATTTACAAAAAAAAAACCAAACAATATTTTTGCTTTGAAATGTAAAATGTTGAATCTGTGAACTCCCTGAAATAACAGCAGACAAAGACAAACCTTTGAGTTGTGTTATTAAGTGGCAGCTGCAACCTACAGTACAGTACAGTATTGTGTAGCTACATTTTGTCTAAAGCAAGAGAGCAAAACCCATGAAAAGCACCACAGATGAGTCTTCAGTAGCACCAGTTGACAGAAAGTATGCTTTGTTTTTGTTTTCATTTGTTTTTTGGCAATGTGCAGCACTGAACGGAGTGCGTGGTGGAACTTCTAGCAGCTTTTGCAATGCTTAAAGGCAGGAGAGCTTCGTTTATCATGTGTCTCTTCACTGCCACAATCAAACATTTCCCCCACATGAGCCCGCTCAGGCAGCCTGAACACAAGCGCACGCCGTTTGTGGACAAACCTTCTGGAGCGGCGCTCTGCCTGAAGAAAGCACCGCCAGGCCAAAAGTAGGATTGACTATTCATGCTAAATAATATATTTATGTACATAAATAAATATGTCCTTTAATTAAAAAGTAAACAAGAACTGTGGTAAGATGTTGTCCCACAAATAATTTCAGTGAGTACATTTTCTATTCACACTAAAAACTATTTGACTGAATCTTCCTCTGAGTATGTCTACAGACGTTTAAATAAAAAGGTTCTGCTGTACCGTCTTTATGTTTTTGTTCTGCACATAACTCAACAGTGTAGAACCACTTCATATTCTTTACTTTTGTACAATTCTTATTTGCTAGCAATAAAGGGATAGAAAAATAATTGAAATATAGACATTCTTGAAAACACGTATTCTCCGCAAATATAGATACTAATATAACTAGACCATCCATCTTTTTAATTGCTCCATGACTAACAATAGTATTATTACTATTCCATCTATATATATATATGTATATACATATACATATACATATATGTATATGTATATATATTCTATGCGTATATAGTGCATGTGTTGTTATAATATTTACACTTTTAAATAACTTACATTTCTTTATAGTTAAGATTTTAGAATTCAATAGCTCATGTTTCTGATGCAAGTGTCTCGAGCTTTCTGCATTCTGCAAAGATTCATCGTTACTGCGAGAACATTTAGGTCTCATGAGAAATGCTGCAGTTTTGACAGACTTTTTCTATTATTGTTATCATGTCTTTTAACATGGTTAGAAACTGGCATTTAAGTTGTTTTCCATAATAAAAGCATACATGAAAACATAA
Organism: Adrianichthys oophorus; assembly: GCA_036245035.1. Lineage (NCBI taxonomy): Eukaryota > Metazoa > Chordata > Actinopteri > Beloniformes > Adrianichthyidae > Adrianichthys > Adrianichthys oophorus. Next base: position 3,038,570 of record BSAI01000201.1, on the reverse strand, counting down.
ATGCCACTTCAAAAGTTGGAGAAAGTCAAACAGTTCATTCATGGTACTGAGTCTTCATATTGCCACTGAATTATCACCAGTTTTTAGTGTAAATTCACACCTTATAAATGAAAAAAGAAAAGCCAAACAGTTGTTTGTATTCTGAGCTTAAAATTCTCTTTTTCTACTAAATATCATGTTTGATTTAAACGAAAAATCCATTGGAGCTGTGCAGCTTCTGTTAGTACCAGCCCTTTTTCCCATTGCACCTCAAGACTAAATCAAACTCTTCCACCGTCGAGCATTATCTGACTAGGTTATTTCCAAGTGAAGCACAGGAGCTGAGGGATGTGTGAGGACACCACTCAGAGCAAACATCTGAAGCTGCACTTGCTTCTCCTCAGCCCTGACAGACTACTCTATGAGGTATATGGATGATAACTGGAGAACTAATGAATTTCTAAGATAAGCTTTCCATTTTTGTTTTTAACAAAGTCATACGGGGTGGGGGTTGGTTGGAGTTATGGAGGTCCTAAAAGTGTTAGCATCACCATCATGAACTGTATTCTGCACAGATAATAAGATCATTCCATAAGAGATCAAAGCACTGCGTCCTCTCAGTTACACCAAAAGACATATTTTTATCACCTGGTGGAAAAATCACTCATGGTAAATCAATTGTTTTGTGGAACACGTGTTTTCTGCCAACAATCACACACGTCCCTCATAAAAAAGAAACTTGCAAAAGACGCTTATTGTTACAAACCTTAAAAAAAACCATTCATCTACAATTGTTGACAAACTCTTTTAAAAAATGTACATCATTGTGTGATTTAAAGATCTGTGTTTAAGTCGAGTCCTTGAGGGACGCTGCCCTGCTTCTGTTCCAACCTGACCATCACATGCAGCTTTCAAGGCAGTGGTGCAGTGCTCTGGTGCAGGGTGTGAGCAAAATCCTCTGCAGCTCAGTGTGGCAAACACAAAGCAGCTGGTGGGGCTTCTCACAAAGACTGGGGCACCAGTGGCAATCATTTTCATTCAGATGCACAGTGTTGGGAGCACACGGGACTACAGAAGCAACAGATAATAAACTAGACTTTAGGGAAAACACTGAACTCACTTGCATGGAGGCCCAGAGGTTCCTCTGCGTCTAAAGGAGGTTCAGGTGCTTTAACATCTGCCGGATTATACTGGGAACGTTTTGGATCTATGGTCACCAGTGCTGTTCTCTTTGCTGTTTTGTGCTAGAGCAGTGGATTTACAATTATTAAAGACTCTTTCAGTGAAAGGGTCACATCAGAATGGAGGTCTGAGAACAGGAAGTCTAAGCCGAGTAGCTTCTTCACATGGAAACCCAGCACCTGTGGCAATGATGAAAAGCAGCTCAGACCTATCAAACAACACAGGCACCCATTAGCATGGAAAAATAAAATGAAGAAGAATTTTTTTTAAAAATGCAATCAATTCAAAAGTCAATTAGCAAAATGTCCGAAAACCTGTGGGATTGATTTCCAGACTGTAAATAAACAATGGCACCAAATTAATTTATCTTTACTTTAAAATGTCATTTTTGGAAACAAAAGATTAAGTTTTGGAACAACATCTAGAGCCTTCTTTTTTCTGCATGAAGAATTTGTTTTTTCTCTTTTTTTTTTGTTTCCCCTTTAAATACAACTTTTTCTAAAACAAAAAGGAGTGGGCTAAAAAAGAAACCAAACTCAACTTTGTTTTAGTACAAACTTCCACTCTTCCACAGGATGAGCAGGTAAAGCTGAAACCTTGGAAACCAAAAGTGATGTTTTCAAATGGATGTTTGAGAGCATGCCATTCAGCAACAAACACTTAAAATGGGCATTTGAGTCAAGGATCGCTTTAGTTCACAACAGAATTTCTTCATCTGTCAAAAAATGTGATGACGACAGCAGTAGAAAAGTTCTGAGGAGAAGGAATGGATCTAGAAAATCAAAGCGGTTGCATTTTGCTTGTGTGATCCTGGCCGTGGAAACTCAAACTTTTGAGGGCAACATTTTTCAGCAAAGGAGAAACCCAACTGGCTCAAAGGACCCAGTGTAGGTTCTGTTGGAGAGGTTTTGGGGTTGTGAGACAAGAGCTGGGGTGTTTTGGAGACTGGTTGAAGGCAACAAACAAAAGCTGGTAACAAACTCTATGTGAAAATGAGGCCTGCTGTTTTTGCACTGGAGTAGAACCTTTAACTAAAGAAAGATATGACTTTGACTTGTTGAAAGGCTAAACTGACTGTAAACTATTCACTTTTGACTTTTCACAACATGATTGTGTTTTTTAGCATTCCCATTTGTAGATATTGAAATTGTTTTGTTATGTGAACTATTTCAGAGGGACTTCAAACAGCTGCCCAGTCTGGGACACCATTCCAATGTACGGATCCGGCCATTAGTTGTACCAAGTACAGTCTGTCTGTGGGGATCAGGGTTATCCCGTAACAACAGCACACTGCTAACTAATGGGAATTCAGGTGATTGCAAGTAAAGTCTGAATTTAATCTTGTTTGAAGATGTGTTTTCTTCCAGCTGGGATGTGGCGACAGCAGTGATTATGTGGGACGAGGATGGAGGTGGGACAATGGGAGTGAGTGTCATAAACACGGCTTCATCTTCAGGAGTTATCAGAGGAGTGTGGCGTGGTCCAAGTCTATGTTGTCCATGCTAGCTAAAATGGCCTTCTGGTCTTCCCGAGTCGGCCGACGGTACAGAAGATCAGAAAAGCGAGTGTATGGATCGTGGAGAATTGGCCGCTTTTTCTTCTTGCGGAGGTAGAGAGCTCCTTCGGGCTGGAGTACCTGAGAGGTGTAGGACTGCTGGGTCTGAGAGGTGGAGACACCTGGAGTGGAACAGATGGAAGCTCAGAGCCACAAGACAAGGTGAAAAAAACAATGCACTTTTAATACACGCAAACAAACAATTAGGCCGTATTCCCATCTTTGACGCTATCTTCTGAAAGTAGGGAGACAGACTCCTTTACAGCCTTAGTTATAAACAGTAAGAACAAAATAAATTAATAAATAAAATAAAACAATAATAACAAAAAAGTAAATAAAATAAACGTTAAGAACATCTCATGTAGTTTTACTTAAAATAGTTTCATGAGTAGGGATGTCCTGAGCAGGTTCTTTTGGGCCCAATTCCATTCCCAGTTATCTGATTTTGAGTACCTGCTGACACCCAGTCCCGATCCGATACTTTTGGAACACATTTAAAAATGAATAAATGTTCTAATTTAATAAACCTAATTTACCTTATTGTATCATTTAACACATAAACAGAGCAAAGTAGCTTTAACAGTTAGGTAAAAATAGTGTAACCATCAACTAGTAAAAGTAATTCACTATTAAATAGTAAAAATAGGTGATAATATAGTCATGTGAGAAAGTTTGGTGACTGAAGCTTTAGTATGTTCAGAACTATCTAACATTTTTGATGGGATTCATTAAAAAAGTAGACAAACTGATGAAGACTTTCTTTCAAAACCGTTGTTGTAGCATAAATATGATGTTAAATGGCAGTGACGTGCGGTGAGGTTCATGACTGGTGAGGCCCTGACGTCATCAGTCACATTTACAAACAGATGAAACCTACAGAGTAGCTGCTTCACTATTTGATTGGCAGCAGTTAAAGTGTGTAGTTTAAAATTTCATTTCAACCTTTTTCTTCTATTTACAAACTGTTGCAGAGAAAAAAAAAATCACCAAACTTGTTACTGATTTACTTTTAATGTATAAATGAAGTCCGTGTGTCGCTTCCTTGTTTTATGCCTATGGTCTGAAGAAACGTATTATTAACATGTTTGAAAAAGTCTTCCTTTTCTTTCTTCAGTTTTTAAAGTCTTTCTGTCTCAGTGAAGATCACTACCAGTGACGTGTCTAAACAAATTCTTGAGTTTAGAGGTTTAAAAACGTGACTCTCCATTTAGAAAATAATGCTAAATACTATGAAAGAGGAACTAGACGGCTGCACTGACTTTCTATCGCTAATTTTATTATTCTGTATTTCTTATTATTAGCATATATAAGTTCCTTTCAAAATAAAATACACCTTATTTTAAAAAAGATCCTCCAGACACAGCAGATTTATTTGCAGTTATTAATTATAATTTTTAAGAACTTTGCTTCTGAACTGAAACTTGTGGAGGGAAAAAAGTCTCATCTGATTTCTGTGTGCGTAATTCTTGATTTGTTACTCATACAATACATTTTGTGCGTAACTCTGTGCACTTGTAACTGTGTATTCACATGTGTAAAACTTACAAAATACTCTTTACTACTCTTTACAAAATAATCTTTAAAAGTACACACCAATCGCCTGATACACTAAACAAAACTTCATTCACGCACACATCAGATGTGTGATTCTTTTCATGTTTCCAAGATTTGTGCGTGGATGACGCATTTAAATGCTGCAAGAATGCTGGGTCATCAGAGTTTTCTGATCAGCTTCTTATAACTCAGACTGTTAATATTATCTATTAAAACTTGACATTTGCCCACTTTCATTAACAGATATGCCCAATTAATTAACATAAAAAAGTCTAAATTCACATATTTAAAACACTCATCCCTTTAAAAATAAAAATATTTTTTTCCAAAACTGATCGCTTCCTTTGTGCAGCACCTCTCCTAACAGCCTCTCTGCCATGAAGTTCTTTCCTGAGTGCTGATTATGGGGTAAGACAGCTGTGAAAAAGAAATGTATTCATAAAGAGAATGAAGACAAAGTCGTATTCACAAAGACAAAGTTGTGCACAAATTAATACTTTGTGCACAACATTTTCAAAAAAATATGAATACAACATTTAGTTTTACGTTTGACATGTCTGTTTTGAATACAGTTTGTCTTTGTTTTGACGCTTCCTTGTCTTGAATACGAATTTCTCCTGATAACAAACTGTCAAAAATACGGCATAAACATTGAGTCCTGGAACATCGATTCAGAAGTGGTGGCAAAAAAGAGAGATGTTATGAAGAAAACGATGAAAGAAAATAAAAATGCTTGAGCAGGCGGCAGAGGGATCCCCGTCTCTTTGCTGTTGCCCATCGGTGCTGGTGTTGTTCCAAGGTACATTTCCCCTGCCAGATTTTGCTTCCCCAGTCTTGGGCATCGCTCTGGTAGGGGCATTGGCCAGCTGCGGCATATTAGAGTGGGGGATCCCCGCTTAGCAGTTTATTCCTGGGACAGGCGAAGCGGGCGCGGCAGCTCCTGGACCTGTCCAGATGTACCTTTGCCTTGGCCCATCAGTACCCGGGAGCAGGCTCTGGCAGCAGGGATAGCGGACTAAGAAAACGGATGGGACTAACAACTACAGCTAAGCTAACTCGGAGCTAAAGTACGCTACCTGGCAGCCAACCGCAGCGATTGTTAAAAAGAAAGAAATTTAAATCAGAATCCGAAAGAAAGTTTGGTATTCTGATCCTACTGCCTTCTTCAAAATTTTCTTTAAATGTTTTGTTTTGTTTTTCTTTTTACTGCCGCAACAGTCAGCTGCCAGTTAGCCTATTTTAGCTCCGAGTTAGCTTGGCTGTTTTTGTTTCGTTAAAAATCAACCATATGCCTGTGACACCGTGATGTATTTTTCACAGTTTGTTAACAGGAGAAATTCTTATTAAAGACAAAGAAAAGTTGGATTCAAAAGAGAACATAAAACTAAATGTTGTACTCATATTTTTGTCCTGCAAAATTGTGCGCAAAATATAAATTTGTGCACAAATTTATACGACTTTGTCTGTATGAATACGTATTTTATTGACAGCTATCTTCCCTCATAGCTGAAAACCAGTAAATTCCAACTCCAGATAGGGCATATATATGGTAGGGCTGATGAGGATGATGAGAAGCAGCTGGTGAAGACGGGGGGGAGCTGACAGATGGAAGGTGGAGTGAGGAATTGAGTAGAGAAGATCAATAAATTGGTATTCAGGAGAGGGCTCCCTCTGATGGTTGGAGCTGGGAGTCCGAGCCCTGACAGCAGCCCTAGTAGCTTCCCGTGGGATCCAGTGTCAGACCATGTAAAAAGTCAGACACTTTCCATCAATATCCCTGTTGCAGTGGTACTACATATTTCTCTCTTTCTACCTCACCTGACCGTTCCCTCTCCTCAGGCTGTCCATCTGAGAACAAAGCTCACTTTTCCTTTGACATTCATCTGTTATTTTATTAGCCATACATTGTTATAATTAACTAAAATTTAACTAAAACAAGATGTGATAAAACAATTAATTTTACTGAAGAATAAACAAAAACTTAAGTTTTGAAAAATAAGAAAACTTTAAAACTATTTAAACAACAAAAAATCCACTGAAACAAGTAAACCCACACTGGAAAAGCCTGAAACTAAACTGAATTAAAAACAAAAGTTATCGTATATTTTCCAATAATGTCTGGTCTCTAATACACGCCGATCTCCAATAAATGCCAGGTCTAACAAGTGCCTGCTCTGTTAGACGCTGGTCTCTTATAGCAGCCGGCCTCCTTTAAGATCCGCCCATCTTCCTGGGGTTGGGGGGTGGGGGGGGTGTCTATGGTAACAATTCGTGTTGTAAGTTAGTGTAGGAATGTACCTGACATTTTGGGGTGGATCCTGAACGTATCAGAGAATGGCGCAAGCAGATCAGTGAAATGGAGAAGATGGCAGCAAAAAAAGGATCAACAGCTAGCAAACGAATGTCTGGAGGGGGTACAAAAAATTAGCGTAGAATTAGAAGAGCTTGTGTTAACATGGATAATTGGGCAAAGAAGGAAAAATGATTCGCACTACGGTAAAGAGGAGTTTTCATATGGTAAACAATGGCGCTTCAAATAGAAAATAAACGTTCGCAGCCAGCACGGGTTGGCTAGACAAATGCATGAAAGACCATCAGCTATCTCTGCGTTGGAAGACAACGCTGGCACAGAAGGATCCAGAACAAGTAATTGACAAGCTAGTCTCTTTTTTCATGTGGGTTGCCAGGAAGCGAACTGCAGATGGAATTAAGGACGGCGAAATCATTGCAATGGATGAGACATCTGCCTGATTTGGCATGCCTGGACCTACAAGAGTCAAGCCCACCGGCAGCAGGAGTGTTAACATAAAAAACATCCGGTCACGAGAGATCGCATTTCACCATAACATTGGCAGCGAAAGCAGACGGCACAAAATTTAAATCATTTATTGTATTTCGGGGTGCAAAGCGAGAGGTGGCAAGACTACAGGATGTTCAAGAGGCTGTGCTAGCGACCTCAATAAATTGATGGACGTTTTGGAAATTTACAATAATGTGGTGCCAGAAAGTTTGCAGTGTTTTTGTTTCCAGAAGGGACTTCTTGTCTGGAATGCTTACCGCTGTCATATCAGTAAGAAAATGAAAGGAGAACTGTTAGAAATATAACATGTCAATGGCAGTTATCCCTGGTGGTTGCACCAAATACATCCAACCTGCTAATGTTGTTTGGAACAAACCCTTTAAAGAAAAGCTTTGAGAATTGTATGAAAAATTGATTCTCTGGGACAAAGATAAGGAGTGGACATCTGGCAGGAATTTGAAAGCTTCTGCACTGCATTTCTTAGTTACATGGATAATATCAGTTTGGCAATAAATCACATCGGAAATAATAAGAAAATCCTTCAAGGATTGTGGAATCTTTTTTTTTTTAATCTTGTCCTGTCCAACAGCTGAGCAAACAGATATGACTTGAAAGCCTCTAGTGTTAGAGAGATTTTACTGTTACAATCGGGGGGCATAAATCATCGAACACACAAGGTGTATATTCGTATAAACCCCTTATGTATATTAAACTAAACTTTATTTATATTAATTTTGTTTGTGTCCTTCCTTTTGTTGGACCAGACGGAAAAAGAAAGGGGGAAGAAGAGAGAGATGTCGGGAGGGGGGGGTGATCACAGGGGAGAGATGGTAGAATCGTGAAATAACAGGCAACAAAATGCTGGAAGCTTATAATCATTACAACCATGTGTGAGTGTTGGTCTAAAATGGGTGTGGCCTGTCCACACATTCAGTCGTTACAAACATACCTGCTGGCTCCAAGAGTCTTCAAAAAATTCAACATACAGTTCACACGCACACTTATGCGTACCAACCAACACGTGTAAAGCATTACATTCTGTCACGTAAACTATTTGACGGCCCAGCCATCCAGCCAAGCACCCAGACCAGGGTCCGCAGGACTGCCACACGGGCCCCCAAAACCCGAGAGCAGTGAGGTACGGAAGCGCAGAGTGCAAGGCCCAGCCCAGCCAGAAGAGCAGCCCTCCCACCACGCCAGGGGGCCCAGTGCGGGGACCCACCCCCGAGAGCCCCACCACCCCAGACAAGCCACCCACCACCTCCCAGGAGTTCTGAGCATCCCCCTACCACAGCCCCGGGTACAAGCCAGGGTCCCCCAAGGGAGACCCGCCCCAAAGCTCCAGGCAGCCGCGGAGATCCAGAAGAGAACACGGCAGGGGTCAGCCACCCCCACCCATAGGAGGGATGACCAAGAGAAGTGGGGGTCCCTGAAGGTGTAGAGAACATAGCCCGACCAGGATCTCCCAATGTTGTAATTTAGGAGGGCCTGGCACCCGAGGGCAAGGACCAGAACCAGCACCATGAAGACACGAACACCCTCCAGGCTCAGATGGAATGTGATCCTCCGCTCATGGACTTGCCAGTGAACTAAGGAATCCCTCTCCCTGCGTGGGGAGGGGGCAACCGGGCCCAGGAGGCCGACACCCAAGAGACAAGGCCGCCGCTGCAGAAGGCCCTGTTCCCTTCGCCAGGGATGGGGTAGGGGACAGAAGATCAGTAGTCCCACCTTCCTTGTGTAATGTATTTGTGTGTGTGTGTGTGTTGGGGTGTGTTTCTTGAGGTTTAAAGGGTGTGCAGTTAAAATTGGCCAGCAGGGCACTGAGGACATCACCTGATTGGTTACAGGGATGTCCAATCACCCTCTCACCAAGGATCCCTAAATGTCTATGTTGCAGTTAAAGGACTGTGGCATCATTAATGAATGTGATGGATCTGAGGATGATCTTACACACTGCTTTAAGGATGGCCACCCATATCATGCTGGGAGTGCGAAACTTTCTTAGGGGATTTGTCGGGATGATGGACGCTTTGGTGTGAGAGTTGGACTGGTGCGGGCCAGCAGAGCCTGAGGCATTATAGGCGAGGAAGGTCAGAAAGAAACCGTTCTTGTTATGGTAGCTGTTTTCTGAGCTGAGTTGCATTTCCTCATGTTTCTCAGTGGATTTCTTGGACTGATGAATGCTTTCATGGGACAGTTGGACTGGTGCAGGCCAGCCCCTATGGCTATGGCGTCACATCTCTGCCATTAATTGAAGGGCGCATATTTGATAACTGAGGGAGCGTATCTTACAACTGCACCGCACAGTCCTAACTGAGCGCGCGCAGAGCTCTCACCGCACGGGCTCAGTTTTTTTTCGCCCTAACTAAGCAGGCGCGCAGAGCTCTCACCGTGCTCGCTCAGTTTTTTTCTTCGCTCGTTCAGTTTCATGGGGTGTTTTTGTCACTCAGGGGGCGGTGACCTTTCCGGTTGATCTGACTGGCCAAAATTTCTGGTCAAATTCAAGGCAACGGGGCGAACTTTCGTTTTTTTTTTAATCTGCTTTAATAGAAAAAAAACGGCGGATGAAACGGCGGTGTGGCTGCTGGAACGGCGGTATGGCTGCTGGATCGGCGGTGTTAGCCGCTGGGACGGCGGTGTGGCTGCTGGAACGGCGGTGTGGCTGCTGGATCGGCGGTGTTAGCTGCTGGGACGGCGGTGTGGCTGCTGGATCGGTGGTGTTAGCTGCTGGAACACCGATCCAGCAGCTAACACCAGGGTTCACTTGGATGTCTCCAGACCAAACATTTGTTCCGGATTATTGGGGGAAACTAACTCTGGTTCACTTCACCAAATGTGTCCAGTCTGAATACACCCTTAGTTTCTGTAGATCTGGTCTCTATAAATGTAAATTTAGTCAGAAACTACATGTTTTAGCATTTTGTTTGTGGATAGTGTGAAATATGATGGGTGGTACATAAAATGTTCTCCACTTCTAGAATGACCCGCACAGACCTCTCATTTGTTTGTAAATCAGGCTGTGAAAGAGTCAGTGTCTCACCAACCACACGGATACCCCCATGGACTCTCAACAGCTCTTCTTAAATACGTTACTTTTAGTTTTCCTACCACACTTAAACATCTCTTTCTCTTTCTTCTGACTTTGATACTTCACACACTTTTTTAACTAATTGTTTGAGATTAAAATTTGAGATTGATGCTGTAAAATTCAAGGTCAGAAGTGTGTTATATATTTAAAAAAATGTAATAAAGCTTCTTTTTTAGTTGTATTTTGATCTTTTTCTGTGCTACTTTAAATACAAATACCTGAACTTTAGGCTTTTCACAGCAACTTTTAGGTTCAAATAAAAAAGATTGAATAGATTTTTAATTACAGGTCAGAATAAATTATTTGCACAAAAAAAATTAATCACATGACAGCACTATGACCACAGAGATTTTCCAATGTGCGGGGTTCCACCTGAAACTCTGGTTCACCCAGGAAGCTTCAGCTGGATCAGGAAACATGGCTAATAAAAAACTGCCAATGGAACCAAGAGTTTTACTCACAACAGCAAAATTGTGGTCCAGTCGAGCGGTAGAACATTTATGCCTGCTCAGAGTTCTATTTCACCAAGTTTAACTTTTACCTGCCTCTCTTAAAAACACAAACTTTACCTGACATGAGCTCAGTGAAGAGAGACCCATTTTGAGAGAAATGAAGGCAAAAAAAGGCTAAAAGAACATAATGAATACCTGCTTTCTTTCTAGTTTTGGAGTTATTGTGGTTGATCATCATCTTCTTGGCCTTTTTAATACGTTGGTATCTAAGTGCATCAATCCTCTCAGACCCAAAAAGGGCACTCTGCACACCTCGACGTTTTCTGGATAAAGAGAAAGAGAGAAAGAAAGAAAGAAAGAAAGAAAGAAAGAAAGAAAGAAAGAAAGAAAGGGGAGAAAACAGGTAACTCCAGGCCAAAAGTGGTCAGTGCACTGTCATTGTGTTTGTGTGCTACGGAGCACACATGACACATACAATCCCAAACAGCACTGCTCGTGCTAAGCAAGAAGTGCAGCACATTTCCAAAGGATCAATGTGAGTCACAGAAAAAGCTTGATTTTTTTAGGAATGCTTTACTGTCACAGTAATCTTTCACTATTCAATTCTGCTATTCTTAATTTACTTTCATTTGTTTTTTTTTTCTTCAAATAATGACATTCAAATTTGTGTACATTGAGTATTCGATGCTCATGAATGAAATATCTTGCTCAAATTGATCCAAAAGGTCTACATCCAGAGAAAAGCAAAATGTTTCACAACTCAAGAACAATCGATTTACCTCACAAAGCACATTAGATCAGTCAAGTTCTTAGAAGTACATACAATATAGTTTGCAAAATACTTGCACTGTTTATTTCAGAGAGAAAATCTACAACAGTAGTTTTTATATTTAGATTTTAGATCATTACTTTATCTGTCGTTTAATTTCAGCTTTTAACACTCTGAAAATAACAGATGCAAATGTTTTTTTTTGGTTTCCAGCTTCTCATGAATCCTCTCCTGTTTCTGGGGACACAGGTAACTTGGCAGCTCACAGATTTCAGTCACATGCAACCCCGTTTACACACACCTACTCACACCCACCCACTCACACACACACACACCTGTACATACATACACACACACACACACACACACACACATATTTCAAAGCACAGAAACAATGTAAAGAGGCCATCCTCCCACGTGGCTGCAGAGAGAGACCGCATGTCATTAGTGGAGGGGGAGAGTCACAGCTGAGCGACAAAGCATCATCAATGTGTTCATAGACATGGATACTGTCTACAATGGGCTTCACCATGCTGACAGGGGGAGAGATGGCGGGAGGGGGAATGACTACTCGGGAAAAGTCACATAATGAAAAATAAGCCAAAGAAAAGCGAAGCACCAAAACAACAAATGTAACAATAATTTCTCCACATAACTGGTTTGTTTTGGAAACGGAAGAGCAATATTTAGCAATGGCATGCATGGCAGTTTGCACATGGAACTCGACTTTAAAGGGGAATACACTGAAAAGCACTTCTTTGTGTACATTACAGCAAAGTTAGGGGGCCCTAAACCCCAAGTTTGTCCCCCTTCTGCAATACATTTGTTCCTTAGAAAAAAAACTAGCAGCTGCTATGAGCTGCTGTGCACAGTTTCCTGCTTCATATCTCAGTAAGATTTGTTCTATAGTCCAGACAAATGTGGACATGTAAACCTCCAGTGGATGGACTGATTTGGACTTTGAGCAAATGTTTTATGGTGCACTGTAAGACCATGTGTCCCACAGGAATCTGCCTAAAGTTAACTAGGAGGAGCTCATCAAGGCTTCTGTAAGTTTTCTGTGGCTTTAACATAGTGCTTTTCTGTCAAAGGCAGACGTTTTTTTTTCTTTTTGAGTTAATAGGCGCATAACTTTAAACTGATGTAACTCCTTTACCAACAGTTCCATGCAAGGATATATTTGCTTCATGAAGGATGGACACATACATAAAACAAACCACCAAAGCCCGGGAACGCCTGTGCCTGCAGCTCACCACTCCCCCAAAGAATGGCTCAAATGAAGAGAACAAATGTCACCACATCAGCTCCTTGTGTGCAACAGTAGTGAATCTGTAAACTCAAATTCTATACTTGGATGAATTAAAAATACCTCATTGGTTTCTGAAAAAAACTGTGCATTTGTGAGAGAGGACATCATGAAAATGGAACGCACCATTGTTTTGTGCGTGGAATTGTCAAATATTTGTAAGGATAATGAAAGTCCCACGTTATTCTAAATGTTTCTTCTTCCAGAACTCACCAAGGACGGATGCTTTCCCCTGAGCTCCCTTATCTATCTCTTAACCAAGGCTTTGTCTCGTCTCTCTGTGACCACTCGGTTTTCTCACTTTCAAGAAATGTGGATCTGATCTGTTGGACTGCAAATGCGATCGACTACATCTTCTCAACCGTGAGAAGTGGGAAAGCGGCCCCCACTTGCCCAGAAGGTATGTTTGCGACTGGATAAGTGAATGACCCATGGGGCAAATGGAACATTTTCTGCCTGCCACAACTCTCTCTGGATAACGCTGAGGATGTTTACATCATTGGATTAATGAACTGCTTTCTGCTGATTGGAGCTGGAGGAATCTGGGCGTATCTGAACCTGGCAAAGCGGCTCACAGCAAAATGCGGGCTGGGAGTGCTTTGCGATGTGACACTTAGAGCTGCACAGATTCAGAAAGAGAAACTGAACGGATTGGAGAGCAAGATCGATGCTCTCTTTGCCCGTGTGCATCACATCGAAGTCTCAAAGTCTTGGCTGCTGTAAGGCCGGATTTGTGAGAGTCAATGTTGACCTTTTGTCCTATCGAAGATGCTTGATATTTGACATTATCTCCTGTAATCCCTCATGTGTCTATCTGGGTGATTAGCACCCACAGAATTTCGTGGCTGCTGCCCACCACTGGGCAACTTGTCATGTATATGTTGATATGTTGCCCTGAAAATATTCTGGTTATTTTACAATGACTCCTCCAGCTGTTTTAGGCAAAGGCCATTTTCACCTCTTAGTTCATCACAACCACTCTTACAGTTGTTGTTAGCCAAGGCCACATTCACCCTGAGTGAGCTCTTAGATCAATGCAACACCAGACAGACATACAATCCTTCATTTTACAATCTAGAAAAATTTCAAGTCCACTTGAATGCAACTAACAGGTGCACGAAAAGAAAATACAAACTCAACACACAAATGTTCCCACTGGGGCTTGAACCGAAGACCTCTTGCTGTGAGGTGATAGTGCTAACCACTGCACACAGTTTCAACATACCTCAAATTTCAACAGTGGTAAAACTTAGTTTTAATGTACTTAGTTTTAAAAATAGTAATTTTTTAACAGTATTTTTTTCAAACTAGCTAATTCCTAAAAATAAAAGCTTTACAATAATTGTCTAATGTATTGATACATTCAACCAGCCATTTTTGGGTTTTTTTATGCACATGACTGGTCAGTGTTCATCATGCTTTGTTTTTTTTCATATCTTTTATACCCAAGTTAATTGTTTAGTTTACTACAATCATTCAATGTTTGTTGAAAATAGAAAAAATTCTTGTGGATCATATTTTTAGACTGAGTAAGGAAAAGCACACGGATCTACAGCAAGTTGAATTTCTTATGAAGCCACATGCTCACCACTGCACCACCATGCTAACTCTTAATAAGTTCAAATGGAATTCTCTTCTTCCAAAATTGTAAATTAAATGTTGAGCTAATTCCCTTAGGGCCTGGTCACACCACCTGAACTTTGCTGGAGCGTTCCTACAGCAGGAAAAAAAATCCCTCACCGCTTGTGACCGTTCATCACTTTTAAAGCAACGGCGCATACGCTCGGCCACCGCTGATGTTCCTCGAGGGTCCCTCCCACCGCTGCAGCAATTTTGAGCTGCACAAAATATTGCATCGGTGAGGAGAGGTCCATTCTCGGCTGCGGCAAAGTTCACCCCCGCTCCACCAATGCCCAGTCAAAGTTTGGCTCTGCTAGACACAAGTTCATGGACACTTGGGTCCGCTAGACCAACACAGAAATCTTGAACGCTGGACCACCGCTGCTTCGTGTGTTTGATTTTTTTCCTATTTTGTGCGCGGTGACAAGTGTTGTCAAAATTCGGCGCTGCTCAGGGTATCCAAGTTCCAGCAAAGTTCAGGCGGTGTGACCAAGCCCTTAATGATGTGTAAATTTGCCACTGCTGGGTAACCTCACCCTCAAGAGTGTATTTATGAAAGCATGTTATGTCAAAAGAGTCCTAAAGAAAGCAAACATCAACTTTTGGACCCCAAAACAGGGAGCTAAGAGTATGCCGGTGACCACTGTAACTTTATTTGTCCACAAAAACTGCACCAGAGAAAGTTAAGATCCAGGTAAGTCAGTTTCAAAGAAGAAACACATTTGCACAATGAGATTTTCAATTTATCTTGTAACTCTGCGTGAAGATTTTTTGTTACAGTTTGTGATATTTCACATAGAAAATCTCTTTTTTTTCAGCTGAACTTCTGATGCAACAACCTGTGATCAAACTCCAAAGTTTCTTGTCACCTCTTCACACTGAAAACTTCACAAGCGTATAAGGAAAATCGGCAGTGGATTAGGACTGCTGTTGATGTTTAAAACGATTGGGAAATGGTCTCTATAGTGTTTTAGCTAATAGACAGCAGGTGAGCCTGATACTCCATAGGCGCCGACTTGTTTTGACACATCTTGAGATCTTTAGTCACATGGTTTTGTTAACAAGTTTTGGTCCGAAACAGAAATCTCTGGTAGAAGCCAGTCTGAATACAGACCAAACGCAATCTTTAGGACTCGATCCAAATAGTCACCTATTTGTCTGTCTATCTGACACATTGTTTCTGTGCTTTGATTAGACTACTACTCTTAAAAAAGTATCAGCATTTTATGTGTTAAAAGTGAACTTTTCACTTTATAAGTCTGTATGGCTTTGTATGGTCATCTAATTAATCTAAATAATCAATACAATGATAACTGATGAATAAAGAATGAATGTACATAAAGCTGAACTTTAAGCTAAGATCACATTCAGAATAGAACCAGCTTCCACATGTTTGTGTAAAACCCCGGTCACACAGCGCTTTACGGTTTAATCACATCCAAAACCTATCAAAAAGTGGTCTCCCGTGAAGCAGACGATGTTGTTCGTGGTGATGTTGAGTTTATGAAGAGCTAAAGTTGATTTATAGACGTGGCAGGACGCAGGGAAAAATAGGAACAGTGTCGGACGCGGCGAAGCGTTTTGAACTGCTCAATACTTAAGCCTGCGGACAACCACGGGCGGCACACTTGGTAAAGACGTGCAACACATGGGAAACACACTTGATAATCTGTGTTCTGGCAGATATTAAGACTTGGGGAGACGCGGAAAGACGCAAAAGTTTGGGGGTCTGTCACGGGCAGAGCACGGTCATCAGATGGGTGTTACACGTTGCGAACAAGTTCTAAATACGATTAATCACTGCCTAATCACTTCTGATTTACGGCATATAAATACTGTAATTTTCTGGGACCTCGGCACTTGTGTCAAGATGAACCCTCAACGCTGTGATGTCATCATCTTCATGCTCCAGCACCAACAGAACCAACTGATGCAGACCCAACATATCCTTGCTGAGAGATGAAGAAGAAGAAGAAAAAGAAGAAGAAGGACAAGGAGGAGGAGGAGAGGTGGTACGGAACATCTGGGTGCGTGACTGGACTGTGAGGAGACTGACACTTAGACTTACACATGGCTTGACATGGTTGGCACTGCTTAAGTGCTTCAGCAGACGGTAATACCCCGAACAAAGCACGGCCAAGCAAAAATTTACCAAAAATTACCATTAATGACTACGTCCACCAGATTTTCAGAATTTTCAGGAAAAGATGTTTAGACTGCAGCTGCAGCTGCATCTGCGCAGCAAAGTGAATAAATAGCAGACTGAAAGGCTGGGAAACAAAATGCTAAATTCTACTAAAAATGGTGATTTGTTTCTCATGTTTTGATTTTTCAATCATGTGTTGTTGTTTAAAGTAAACGGTTCATTTGTTTGTTTTTTTAATCTAGAATACTTCTGGCAGGTATGGAGCTCAAAATCACATCTTAGATGTACATAAATAGTAGACGTCTACAAGACATCAGCTGTCTTGTTGACATGACAAACGTATTGGCAAATGTTACGTTCAGCTATTATGAAAGTGAATCCATGCGGGAGTTAACTCGTAGGGTGCTGTTGGTTTTTGGGTTGTACAGGCTCATGAGGGACTGCAGAGAGGTGCTGCCAGTTCAAGGCACATCTTATGGAGAGCGCATGTGTCTCTTGAAGTTCCCTTGAGGAAAATGGATCATACAACAGCACTCACAAGCCCATTGAGCAGTTTACAGGATTTTCTTTTTTTGAGGGTGAACTGTTACTTGAAACATCCCAGTAGAGAAAAAAAATGAGCATGAAAATATTTGCCCTATTTGCTCGCCAAGCGGTCAAT
This sequence comes from Adrianichthys oophorus, assembly GCA_036245035.1. Lineage (NCBI taxonomy): Eukaryota > Metazoa > Chordata > Actinopteri > Beloniformes > Adrianichthyidae > Adrianichthys > Adrianichthys oophorus. Next base: position 3,021,458 of record BSAI01000201.1, on the reverse strand, counting down.
GACCTGCCTGCACAGGCTTTCCGACAGACGACCTGTATCCAGCCTTAGAGGGCCTAAATCACGCAAGATCACAATTTTTTTTTAGCATTTAAATGTATTATAATGTTAATTCTTCATAAAAACACCCCCAAAGTGGCATTTTTGTCCATCTCTGAGCATTTCTCTAAAACCCTGCTCTCTGAGAACCAGCCCCTCCCAATCCACAAAACCACAGGGTCCTCACAATGTGACGAAGACAAGTGAAAACCAGGAATAGTGTCTGCTGGCAGCACCGCCCTCAAGCTAACACACACACACCCTGGGCATAGGTGGTCTAGGCGACTGCCTTTGGCGTCATCTGGTGGAGGGGCACCAGATTACAATAATTAGGCTATTTTTTTTTTCTTTTATAGCAGTTGGACACACCACTCATTTAGTTAAAAAATATAAAAAGTAATTAAAACATAAGTAAAATAAGTCAAAAGTTTGATGGTGCAGCGCCCCTCCTTAACTGAGGCTGCCGCTGTCTAAACTGGGGGGTGCCGCTGTTCTTTAAAAGTTTAAGGATAAAAAAGCAGCAAAACAAACTCTAAGGGACAGCTTTAAGACCAAAAAAGGGAAGGAAGAGGAGGAAAACTGCAGTTCGTCTGTTCTACTTACATTCAACTGCTTGGAAATTCACCCCCTTCCCCTGCATTTTGGTCCAAAAATACTCTATAACTAATAACTGGCAATCTAGTTTTTTTCTATCTTTAAACCCTTAACAACCAAGATCTCTAAGCCTTTAACACAGGAGGTGCTTGCTTTAACACCTACCTATGCCTCCCATTGCATTTGTCACGGTGGCATAGTAGTTGGAGCATCCACATCTGTATGCAGTTGATTGCTGTTTCAAGCCTTGTTTGGTAACTGTGGTTGTTTTTTTTACAATAATCAGAACTGGTTAATATTGAAGTTTTGATAGTGAAATTTTTTATCGCAACATATTCCAAGCAGTTACTTTGCTTCTCTTCCAGGTGGTGGGGGTGTTGCAGGGATGTGTGTACGTGCGTCCGGCAGGGAGGCATGGGGGGGACGCAAAAATATATTTTTTGCCTTGGGTGCAATGCAACCCAGGGCCGGACCTGACACACACTTTCTCCGTGGAGCTAGTACACGTGATCGGCAAAACACTTTCATTTTATGTGCACAATATGTATGTCCATCTTTGCAAAAGTTCGTATGTTATTTTTTTTTTGTGGGTGAAACGCAGACACATTACCGAAGCTGGCTCTAGGATGACATGAAATGGGCGTTACCCACAAGGAGCAAAAGGCGGTGCCTCAGAGATTGAGTTGTCTTATTTCCGAGCAGAGAAAAGAGTTTACAAAAATAACTCATATTTCATTAAAAAGTGTGTTCTTTCTTGTACCAAAGGTAATATATCATCATATATATGGATATAGTTTACTCTGAAAGGCTTAAGAATAGTATGATTTAGGCCCTTCAATGGCAACTTTAACTAAGCCATTAACCAAGAACCTTTTGTGTAACCACTTGACTAAAACCCAAAAGATGTCATGAGTGGTTGAGCTCTTATTATCTGTCTCGTACCTCAGTTCTTTTTTTTTTTTTTTTGTGTGGCTGTACTGAAGTAACAGAAGGATTTTGGAGTTTTTTTGTTCTTTGTTTGCTCATTTTTCCAGAAAACCTTTTTCTTCAAGATTATATACAGTTAGAAAATAGGCAGCTGTGATTTGTTGATGAAACCAGTGCCCCAGTGGATTCTTAGAACTACTGGATCAGTTGTGCATTGTGTTTTTTTTTCTCAATTGAAAAAAAAGGGGTAAAGTAATAGCGCTCAAGCTTAATCTAGCATTATCGTTACCTTGTACAGGTGTGTGTGTGTGGTGGTGGGGGGTTTCATTCAAGATTATGATTGGCTAGGAAGTCATGTGGGCGGTGGGCATGCTCCAACATGTGCACATGAAATCAACAGGAAGTGTCGGATACTTGAAATATATGTTGATACCATAGACAGTATCATTCTGAATGATAATGTTCAGGTTCAGATGCAATATCATAGAAAATGACAAGTGCAGCAGAGACTTAGCGAGTGTCACTTTATTATTATTGTTAATTATTCTTGTTGATGGTTTTGCATTTAATTTTTCCTTCTGTTACTGCGATTGAAATTATTTTGTTTGTTTAAACAAAAATGAGGATAAAGAAGTTGATACTTCAAACCTTTAAGTTCAGTTTCTGTGAATTTCTTTTCATTCATGTTTGTATATAGCTTGTTGTAGTGTTGTTGTATGATAACTCTGATAAATAAGTATTTAAATTTCTACACTTCAGTCTTCTCTTTCTTTTGTAACTAAACAGCATCATTTCATTGAACTATACCAGCTAGAAGCGTCATTTCCATAAATGATGGCGTTTTAATGCTTTGTCATGTTAGCGGGTAGCTGAGGAAAAACATTAAATGTATTGCCATATTTTAACTGGCAAAGACACGAGTAGTTATTTTGCTGAGTAACTAATTGCTTTTAAGATGCAGTAACTGAGTTACTAACTCAAATACTTTTTGGGCAATGTAACTAGTAACTACAACTAATTACTTTTTAAAGTAAGATTTCCGATAATGACTAGTTAAAACTAATGTTGTGATGATCAAGGCATTACCTGTTCCAAATTTCAAGTATTTAGGACATAAAATACATTTTTAATAGAAAAGACCAAACAGGGGGAGTTGATCTGATATGTTACCACTCCTAACTGTTACTAAATATGCACATGCGCGGCACGAACTTCCGTACATCGTAAAAAGCATGGCGACCAAAACGAACTACAATGACTACCATGTCCACCATGTTCGAGATGTGTGTTCGCGAGGCGTACCACCTCCCGAGGATGTTCACCAAGCAACGCAAATGTTCGCGAGTGTGCGCCGCGAACTTGTCTTTCAGTGAGCAAACACTCGCAAATGTTCACTTCACTGAACACACCTATGGTGTGTTATGTAGATTGCACCTACATAAAAATGCACAGGATTATCTTTACTTTCATTCCATGTGTCTTGTGAGTTAGTAGCCAACGGGCTACCTGTAATTTTGCTCCTCACAAGTTGTCAGAGTACTTTATGTGCACACCATCAGAGTGCTTTATTGTCTACATTGTTTGGAGTAGTGGCATAGAAGTTGGAGATGTAGCCTTCAGACTGGTTTAGTCGATAAACCAGTAGGAAAGAATCAGCTGGAAGTAATGCTCACCCACAATAATATCTTTAAGCATTGCCTTTGACTTCAATTGCTCAGGGTGATGCAATAAAAAATAGTTTTATCTCAACAAAATCCCTTTACATAACTGAAAGGTAAAAAACAAAAGCTGAAAACAACGTGATGCTGTAAAAAATATTTTTGAACGATTTAAAATAACCACTCATCACATGAAAATATGTCACAACTTGCAATTTACCAACAGGGAAGAATAAAGTAATTGATACAAGCTAAGCCTTAAATTTACATGATTTGCCCAGTGTAAAAAAAAAAACCCAGATTCTTCATGTTACATCTTACTAGGCTGCCACAGCTTGTGATTAACTGCAGACATAAAGTTGCAAAAAGTAAAAATGCAAAAAGATACATTTTCCACATAAAAAACCCTCCAGTTTCACTGGTTCCTAGTGAAAGTGTGCCCATCAGTTGTGTTCAGAAGCTTTGTGCCAGCTTAGAACATCTCTGCTTTTATGGTTATTGTACGTGTGCATGTGCATATCCACATGAACAAGTAACCAACAATGCTTTTCTTTTTTTGCAGATTGAGTCTATTTATCTATTTGTAAGAAAGCCCAGTGAAGGCAGAACAGCACTACCTACTGGCTTGCAAAAAGCATCAACATCTGTTGAACTGGTCCAGACATGTCCAGTCACCCTAAAGGTGCACTCACACCGAGCGCGATTTGCGCAGCAGAGGCGGCCAGTTTCAATGTAAAGTCCATGGTTTAGACGTGAATTGACCGGCCGCTGCAGCTGGCCAGACTTTAAAAAAATCTGAACTCTGGGGAGGTGGTTGCAGCTCCTCAACCAATCAGGAACTCAACTTCGGGCACGTAACGTTTACAGTGACAGTAGGGAGAAAACATCCGATATGGTGGATCAATCCATGGTTCTCCTGAACTTCCATTCATTTTCTTAACCCACTGCATTCTTTTCTGGGCAGTGGGGTTTCCAGATCCCGACCCGGTTACTGTTGGGTGAAGGCGGATACACTCTGGAGAGTCTGTCACAGGACCTATGGAGCTGTAGTGGACACGCTCACTATGCCGATGTAGGTACCAGATCTACTCGGCCTGTCAAAACGACTCGGGGTCCTGCGACTGATGATGACATCACACTATTTGATTGGCTGTTAAGTTGGCACGATGACATGTAAGATAGTAATTGGCCCAGAAAAATCAATAACGATAATTAGGATAGTCGTAACTTGCAGTTATTCGTGAGAAACATGGATGACTTGTACATCAAACTTTCCCACTGCATTGCACAAGGGACGTATCATAGCCTCACCCTCACTTCAAAGAATAATTCGTTTTTTATGCTTTCAACATGTTTTAAAAGGGAAATATAAACTTTGCAATCATAACTGTTAATTCTGATGAGGTTCTGTAATTCCATAGTGTTCATTCATTCATTTTCCAATCCGCTTTATCCCTTTCGGGGTCACGGGGTTGCCGGAGCCTAACCCGGCTACTCATGGGCGAAGGCAGGGTACACCCCTGGACTGGTCGCCAGTCTGTCGCAGGAGCCACAATCACACACCCATACACACTCACATCCACACCTACGGACAATTTAGAGTAACCAATTAACCCGTGAAGCATGTTTTTGGACAGTGGGAGGAAGCCGGAGTACCCGGAGAAAACCCACGCATGCACAGGGAGAACATGCAAACTCCACACAGAAAGGTCCCCCACCCAGGACTTGAACCGGGAACCTTCTTGCTGTGAGGCAGGAGCGCTAACCACTGCGCCACCGTGCAGCCCTAATTCCATAGTGTGGAATTTGATAAATGCTTTGGATTGTAGGCCGCTGCTTTTGATTATAGTTATCAATATGACAACGTTTTTTTTTTTTTTGAAAAAAAAAAAAAAAAAAAAGGACATTTGGGCCAATTAAACCAGACTGCCAACCATAAATAAATATTGTTCTTTATACAGTCATACATTTACTCCCATTGGAAAAATAAGTTTATGTTGCCAATGGGTCTCCCTTTAATATTAACAGAACAGAATGTTCTGTTAATGTGTTAAAGTGCAGTTTACATTTAGTGTAACAAATAATGTCAGACACAACAAACAATTATGTCAGACACACCTTAAAATTAAAAATGTCATTATTAGTCATGAGTAAAAGCAACTTTAGGTTACAAAAGGAAACGTAAAATGAAAACAACAATATAATGAGCCAGAGAAGATCTCAATGTAACATAGTTTGTCCAAGTGGTGTTCCCATAGGGTGACGTCATCATTAGTCGAAGGACCCTGAGCTGTTCTGACAAGCTGAGTAGATCTGGTACCTACACCTGCTCCTGGGAGAGGAGCTCGCGGCCAGACAAAGGGCCGCTGCTGGGTAAGAAAGCAGTTTGCTCAGGCCTCCTGAACTTGATGATGTTTTTCTTATTTTCATTGAGACAAAAATAAAAAAAAAAAAGGTCCCCTCATTTTATTCTTGTTTTTAGTTTTTGCCCTCTCATGTTAATGAGCGACAGTAAACATTTTAACTCAGTCGGAGACTGATGGAAACACAGCAGAAGCGGCCATCACTCAGACACAGCAGCAGGAGAGAAGCTCACTGGAGCTAAAGGGAGACTCTAAATGTTTTCATGAACCCAAACATGGAGACGTGATCACTGATGCTTTTGTAGAGCTCTTCGAAATAAATAAACATGATCTCTAAACATCATCTGTGTGTCCCATGAATTGTAAATGAGAAAAA
>BSAI01000201.1:2977592-3015494 GCA_036245035.1 Adrianichthys oophorus | reverse complement strand
TAGCTGCTAGCTCCATGTAGCAATAAGGCTACAAACATTAGCTGCTAACTCCATGTAGCAAATAGGGTAAAAAATTAGCTGCTAGCTCCTTGCAACAATCAGGCTAAAAACATTAGCTGCTGGCTTCATGTAACAATCAGGCTACAAAAATTAGCTCCTAGCTCGATGTAGCAATAACGCTACAAACATTATCTGCTAACTCTATGTAGCAATAACGTTACAAACATTAGCTCCTAGCACCATGTAGCAATAAGGCTAAAACATTAGCTGGTAGCTTTTGGCCACACGACGAGAAAGAGGCGGGCCGCGTGAATTGGCCTTTGCAAATCACATTCTGTGTTAATGTACCAACAAGCAGCAGAGTAATCAGTTGAGCAAAGGTGGGAAGGTGTAAGGACTGACTGTGTGTTTCCCCCTTTTTCTTTTCATGTGTGCCTTCTTGAGGAAATGTAATGATTTCAGCTTCTCAATTATTAATAATTTCATAATTTTTTCAGGTTGTTATTTTACATGAAAATATATTATAAAAGTTTGTTAATTTAATATTCTTACTTAGATCATCTTCTATGAACAACTCAGCTAAATTTGATTCTTTATAGAGATTTATCAGTTGTACTAATGCTTATGTCAGTGACCTCACTGTTGAACTTAAGTCATATAAATATGAAGCCGTTTTTTTCAGTGATATTATACGATTTTTTGAGTATCTGACAGGCCTTTTTGTAACACCTTTATTGTCTTTGTTTTCAGACCACACACACATTCACGCCCCACAAATGTATGTGCCAAATACAACTTCTGCATTTCACTCTGTTCCATTGTTCAATAAAAGGAGAAACTTCAGTCTCTCTCCAATTGCCTTGATTCTCTGACCGGAATCGCTGGCCATAATCTGCCACTTCAACCAGCAATTCTCTAGCGAGGCTTGACCCCCCTCGTACAGTATAGTGAATGGCAATTTTTTCAGCTGAGGGAAGTGTCAGCAGAGGGAAATATAAATGTAGGCCTAAAATTTGAAGCCTTTCAGGGTAAATATCTTTAAGACCATCAAACAATAGCCGTAAACTTAACTGCTGGCTAGTTTGTGCGTTCCCAGTAAAGGGTCAATGACTACCTATTGGGGACTTTTAACTGCCATTTTACTTTAGCTCTATTACCATAAGCTCAATTTTTTCTATTGTGGTCTTGCTCTTTACTTATTTACGATATTTCCATTTTGAATCTTTGTATGCTGTGCCATACTCTTTTCGAACACTGTTCAAAGGGGTTCCCAATGTACGAACGCAGCTGGATTGCAACACAACTGGACCCCAGGCTACTGTTTGACAGAGACTAACATCATATATACACATGTCTATAATTTGGAGTATGGCAGCTCCAAAATAAAAACGATACAGCCACCTGAACCCTTAGCTCTTTCTTCTTTTCCTTTGTAGCTTTAAATACATTTGAGACTTAGCATCAGGGTCCGTGTCCATTTTGAAACAAGATTTCATCACCGCCATATTGTAAGCTGGAAAAAATTAGACTTAGCAGTACTAACATGGCCTTGTTCTTCATTTTTGGGACACAACAAAGAGATGGAGTAGACAAGCACAGGATGAGATTCTTCGAGTTTCAGGCTACCTTACTTGACAAGCCCACCCACTTTCAGACTAGATTCTTAGGTACTCAGTTCTTGTCTTTTAAACACACACTAAGAGCATGTAAGCAAACTAACAGGGCACCTAAGTATACTGCATTAATAAAGACATTCAACAAATGCAAAAATAAAGAGTAGGTCCTACAAAAGATATTCATACAATTACCTGGAACTACTAAATTATGAGTCTGCTCAAACTGAACAATGCAAATAAGTTTTTTTTTTCCAATCAATATATCTGAAGAATTTTTGTTTCAACCATGGTTGATCTTTTATATTGCCATTATTTTACAGCATTTATTTTTTTGTTTTGTTTTTACAAGGAATCAAGTAACCAAAATGCTTTACAAATTGGAAAATGCATATATTTGAGATGACATTTCTTTTGGAAAAATAAACCTCTTAGAATTTGTATTTGTTTATTGGATAACAATGTGAGATTGTGGTCAGTTAGCAAATACCTCAAGCATGAATCTTGTTTGTGCAACATTTCTTACCTGATCCTATCACAGATGACATATGCATGTCATTCAGAATGCATAATGCACTTAAAATTGCAGAACTCAAAAAGGATTTCCATTTCAACAAAGGAAAAGGAAACAACTGAAAATAATATTATGTGCTTACTGACAGAAGGAACAAATCAAAGCCTTGTATTCCCCTTTAAAGGACGAGGTGATCAAAATAGTCCCACCTGCTAACCCCCCCCTTTCAGACATGGATCCAACCCTTACCTATTGTGGTGTAGAGGACCTGGTCACAACAACGCTTCCCAGATAGCTGAGATCAATCAAAAACAAAGCAGGTAAGACTCCATGAGTCATTAAAACCACCACAGTGTCCCTAAATCATAATGATGGAGACATTGCAGTAATGAGAAGCGGACAGGCCCTGTGACACACTTTGCCAAAAAAACCTCTCCATGGTCGTCAGACCTAAAGGATTCCAGAGGGCATTGAAACGTTTGAAGAAATAAAGGTTACAGAAAAGGAAAGGAAAGTTGGGTAAAAAGTTCAAAGTGGTTGGAATGTAAGAGAACTGCTCATGCCATGAAGTCACTAAGGCTGAGGATGGGCCGCAGGGCCTGCCAAGATGAACCTTTCATAAAAGCATCCTTGTGAATGATAACAGCCCTTTTGTCTCACAATCAACTGAAAAAAATATTTTGGGATTCCTCCTATTAAGTAAAATCAGGGTAAAACATGACAGAAAAATGTTATCTTTATGTGAAATATGTAAATTCCCATTTTAAGTACTTTCAGAAATATATTAAACCCTTACTGGCCTCAGTTTCTTTGTCCATGTGAACTGTAGCCCTTTTAGGTTTGACATCACGTTTGTGAAAACAATTATTTTCTTGCCAATTAAACCTGTTTGTTGGATAATGTATATCTTTTACATGTTTTTTTTTTCAGGAAATTCACTTGGAACAATGCGTTCCAGTTTATGAGAGTTAATACCTCCAACTTATTGTCTGACATTAAAAACATCAATAGTCCTAACCCCCAAAGACAACCTCAAGATCTTCAATTTTTTCCACAAAGCTTTACAGTGACAGCAGTTAGTCAGGTAAATTTTAGACAGCACTTCCAAAACCAAGTAATTTTGTACACCAAAGCATTATGAGTTGTGCAGATGACACAAATGTTGTCTTTCGTCATGCATAACACACCTACCCTGAAGCTGACAACTGGGGTGGAGAGGGTTCGGATGGAAGGATCTCCTCCTCTGTCCTCCTCTGAGACGGCATCTGTCCAAATAAATTGATGGTTTCCATGGAGGGTGAGGGGGACAGGGAAGCTGGGTAGCTTGTTGCTGAGGCTGAAAAAGTCATATGAGATCGATAACTGGGGGTACCCTGGCCTTGGGCAGGTGAGGATGAGGGGGAAGTTCTCCTTGAGAAGCTGGCTGCAGAAGGAGGGAGGAGCGTAATCTCAGACATCTCTGTGGGCATAGGAGGTTGAACTATGCTAGGACGTGGCCTAGGACGCACAACCATCTCTGGGGAGCTTTCGTGAGAACTAAAAGGACTTTGGGTGAGGGGGGAGAGTCGAGAAGGCTGAAGAACCACCTGATGCATGCCAGAATCCATCCTACGAGCCTGCCTTGGACTAAAATGTGTAGTGGTGTCAAACCACCGTGTATCTAAACTACTGAATGTGCTAGGGACAATATGGGCCATTGGATCAGTGTAAGGCAAAACCGGCACACCTATACCTTGACCTGTTTGTCTTAGCTGCCCTAAATGTGCCTCTTGCATAGCTGAATGCCTGGCTGGGGAGCCACGAGGCTTGGCCTTACTTGGAGACTTTCTTGGGTGGTTCTTTGGGGCTTCCAATGGTAGGACAGCTGGATAAGTGGGCATTGGCAAAGAAGAGGAGGTTTTGAAAGCACTGTAAGGAAGAGTATGGGGTGGAGGGGGATAGGTGTGGTCGTGGCGAAGACGCAGGGGGTAATGCGGAGGAAAAATAAACTGAGGCCCCTCCAGGCTGGAAAAGGTAAAATCCAGTCCCTGCCAAATCTCTGGTGAGCGAGAGGAAGGAGTTAGCGTCATCGGAAGAGGGAAACTGGAGACAGCATAGTGTGGAAAATCAGCTTCTCCCATTTCCTCAGGAATCACAGGGTGCATGAAAGGACCCTCAGCAAGGTATGGAGGGGAGGACATGACAGAGCTGAGTGGGCTGGTTTCAGGCATGTAAAAAGGTGGTGGAGGATCATGATCTCCATGTGAGCCTAAATAGCCATAGAAAGCCCTATGATGTAAAGAACCTCGGATCTGCCCTGTGGCCTGCAGCCGACTGCTCTCCATGATGGTCATACCTTCAAAAGGCCTGTGGAAGCGAGGGCTGTAAGCTGGAGGATGAAGGTAGGATTCCTGACTGGAGATGGGAGAAATCTGATGAGGTCGAAGAGGAGCCATTACTGGCGGAAGAGACCTGGGATCATCATTCTCCTCATCTGACTGCCGGAATTCTGGGTAGAGGTCTGATTCTTCGACAAAAGGGAAGCCCTGGATTCGCCTGGGCTTGACAGACATTTCTGCATCAGTGGGATCTATGACAAATCTCCCATCTGGACCGCGTCTGATAAGTTCAATGGGTGTTATTGGTTCAGCTTCATGTTTCGAGGTGTACTTCTTGCTTGTTATTGCTCTTTTTGTTCTCTTGTAGAGAGACAGGTCCTCTTTCTTCTCTGAACTAGGAGAGGATTTCCTTCCATGCTGGTCATGACTGCCTTCAGATGACTCTGATAAGGATGCCTTTGAACGAACTCTCACAGGGCTCACGATTCCTGAAGATGACCTTGGAGAAAGAAATCAAAAGGATTTAATAACGGAAATGTACATTTTCAAAGATGCGGCAGTATTTGCTGACATTGGGTGGTTTTCAAGATAATTAATTTTTAAGTTTAGATTGAGAACTGTGAATTATGTATAGTTTTTAAATGCTTAAAAGTTAAAAGAAAGATATTTTTTTACTTCTTGGCAATAACATACGAGTATAAAAGAAAAACACTATGTATTAAGAAACTGTTTAATCTTTCTCTCGTTTACTTAAAATTGTATTCAGTGTTTGCTCAAAAGTAACAAAGGAGATCATGTTTTCATATAAAATCAGAATTTTGTACCGATGTAAAATCTGAACCTGGGCATGCACTTTAAAGTAAGAAGAGACAATGCAGAGATATCTAGCTGTACAGATCCTTTCCGAAAAAATTTGAATATCATGGAAAATGTTATCATTTCCATAATTCTATTCAAAAAAAGTAAATTTCATAGAATATAGATTAGGGGGCCACTGTTTGTTTTTTTTCAAGTATTTATTTGTTTCTTTTTACAAAAATTGGGTTTCCAGCTCATAAAACCTACAAAAACAGGTTGCACGGTGGCAGTCCAGTGACAGGCAGGGACATTCTATGAAAGTTCACATTTTTGTAAGGAATTATGGAAATGAATACACTCTTCCATAATATTCAAATTCTTGGGGAAAAGGGTCTGTATGTGCAGATGCAGAGGTTGGGGAAAACAAAAAAACAGTTTTCATGTTTTCAAGGAGGTGCACAAAAAGTATTTTGAAACAAAACTGACAACAACAATCTGGCTTAGATGAATGAGTAATTATTCATCAAAAACTAAAAATCTGTTGTTCAAAAACCTTAGTCAGACCACTTGGTAAGGGGCTACAAAACTGAACATACTAAAAACATAGCAAGACATTTATTAAAGACCCACTCCAATGAAAATTTTGTTTTTGGTGTTTTTTAACATGTTCTTGTGACATTTTTCTCATGATGGCGGACATATATAACAAATTAAGATTAAACTAGCATTTCTGAGTATTTCTTTATTCAAATCATTATGAATCAGGAGCAGATGAAAAATGCCATTTGAAAAAGCTTGTATTTGTGACGTAGAAACTACAATGGCCGGACCTCAGGCTTACTGTTCTACTCCATTCTGATGCATCCACTGGCAGACAACTAGATCCAAGAGCGGTCGACTTCTGATTGAAAATTGCAGGTTAATTTGCCACCTTGCCCTTCCAAGTGTTGAAGTGTCTTTGGACAAGACACTGAACCCCACATTGTTTTGTTTGGTTCCAGTGTTAGCAATTTGGGTCTTCTAAGAAGGTAGTAAACCACTTTATAGTTATACCGGTATGCCAATTACCATTTTACATCTTTTCTTCATCTGAGCTCAAAGCTGTTCAGCTGGTTAGCTCCAATATTGCTAACCATTTTTGTTGCACCGGTAATGTTATGCTGGGGTTTTAAGGGGTTGTGAGCTAGCAGGAAAGAATGTAAATAAAGGCATGATGGGAAATAAGCACATGGTTATTCTGTGCTAGCAGTTCCACCGACAACTCACAGGCAAATTTCTAATTTCTTCTTTAATTTCTTTCTGCTCTGCAGAAGCTATGTCCTGGAAAACAACACAAGTTTTTTTTTTTTTTTATTTTGACCAAAAACAGCTTTATCATAATTAAAGGACCACTGGGAATGCTTTGATTATAGATCAAAACATGATCTAAATGGGATTATAAATCCTTATTTTTTATTATTTATTATATTTCTCTTTGTAATTAATACTTTTCATATATATGAAAATAAGATAAGACATTGCTTTAAAGTGATTTAGGTTTAGGTTTGAGCTACAATAAAAAAAAAAATATTGTAACGTTTTAGGAAGAATAAATTAAATTTTGTACACAGTATTTACACTCTGAGACTTTTTAAAGGTAAAAATACCTTAAAAAGGCAACCAAGTTGTTTTTTTCAAAATGAATATTGCAAATAACATCGGCCTAAATACCAACTATCAGCCACCAAGACTTTAAAAAATATCGGTATTGTATCAGCCTTGGAAAAAACCAAACATATCATCGATTCCCTACTATTTGATTCCAAATGTGGCAGCAGAAATGGAGACTCATCAGACGAGACAGTGGTGGTTTTTGATATGGGCGACATGGGTGGTCGCCAATTCTTCAGACCTCAGTTGTAACCAGCGGTTATTTAACTTACTGTTGCCATTCTGTCAGCTGGAACCAGTCTGGAACCAGTCTGGTCATTCTCTTCTGACCTCTGGCATCACCGCGACAAAGTCACTGCCTGATGCTTGTCGAAGAGTGAGCCCCCGCTGTGTGTTGGAGGAGTTTTCCTTGAACTCAAAAGACGTGGCTAATGAAAGACGTGGAAACAGCCGCTGCTGCTCGTGTGCTCAGTGAGGTATATTGCAGCAGCAGGGGACACAGAGAAAAATTTAAAGTTCTAAATTATTTTATCCATCTTCTTTATTTAAAGATGCAGTCCCAATGATGCACTTTTGTTTACATGAACATTCTTCAGTATTTTTCATAGAAATATTCATGAGATTAAAGATGTTATTAGTGTTTCCTTTTTATAAATAGGCCTCAATGAGCAATTTTTCTGGTGTAATATGCATATGTGTGTGTGTTTAGAAGAACTTCAAATATGTTTTATTACAAAATATGTGTTGTAAAACTTTTCAAAAAATAAATGTTTTGTTTTGTTCTTTTTATTTTGCCCTCCCCTTTTTTTTTATTGATCCGAAAAATGATCCAAAACGTGACTCTAAAACTGTGTCACAATCGAATCGTGAGTTTTGTGATCCGTTACACCTCTAATGTCTACATAAATGAAACACATGCATACAGTCAGGTCAGTGGGTTTAGCTGTAATGCAGCATTATCCTTTGTAGAATATTTTTTCTGGTCTTCCATAAAAAGTGCATGGGTTATGAAAAAGATGACAGCTATCTTTTTGGCCATTTGATATTACCTACATTCTGTCTTTTCTTTGATCTAATAATCAGCAGAAAGAAACGTAGTAAAGTATCTAATTAATCACTAAACACATATACGAATATGTAAATGAACAGTGACCATATCCAGAAGTGGATCATTTTTTAAGGTTTCAACAACCAAGTAAGCATCAGGATGATTTTGAACATACCTGACTGTGAACTTGGAATCTAACCTACAACCTGCTGAATAAGACTCTGGTGCAGTGCGCACAGCACCACAGGCCGAGGAACAGTACCTTCTGTGGACCACAGCACTCATAGGTGCTGTGATTCTGGCATATGCTGAAAATGTCTTCATTTGATTTTTTCTCCATGTTTTTGTCCACAATGCAGTCATTTTTATTACCAAAGGCAATCTCTGGGCAAAGAAGCAGTCAACAGTGAGCCAACATAACCCAAGTGTGTGTGTAAGTATTTTTAAAATCTGCATTTGTGTAAATTTCTTGTATTTGTAAATGTGACTATAATTAGAAAAAATACACTAAAAGCTGACAAAGATGCATTCAAACTGTCCTTCCATTCATCACACAACCCAGAACAGCAGGTTTCTCACGTAAAAGCTTTCAAGATTAAAAACATTTTAATTTACTTTATTTCAATTGAATTTACTTTATTTTGTTTAAAAAAATAAGCCCAGATTTTTATAACTTTTGTCTTGTCTATTTTTTTTAATTAGAACAAGATGATTAAACATTGTACAAGTCATTCTTTAGAACATAATTTCTTTCAGTTGACAAACTGATTTAGGTATTTTTAAGGTTTAGGAAGACTGAGACCAGTATTGTTGTTGTCTTATGAGGGCAAGTGACTAGGAGCATGCAGACAGACCAGGGCTTTCAGGACCTGTACCAAAGTGCGCAAGGGGGTACATGGTGTGCAAAATCTAGCACACTCACTGAGAACTGGAGGACTGCTGCTGGTAGAGTGCGCCCAGCCCTTCCCAGTAGTGCTCGACACTGGGAAAGAAACTAAGGGGACTCCTGTAGAAATGTGGAAATCAGAAAGTAAGGAGCACTGAGGATGTCAAGTAAAGACCAGGGCTGCCAATAAGAAGTCTGTTTAAAAAACAGAAAGGATAGCAATAAACAGTCAAACTTTATAATACAGTGGACAAGGGTTTGCTCAAGTGAGAAAAACAATTTTATTGCCAAAAACTTCTTCAAAAATAGTCAATCTGATGAAAACCTTTGCTAACATTAGGAAAGTTAGCTTCATTCGGCATTTTATATAGTGATCCCTTGCAATAATACTTCATAACACTTTCATGCAGTCTTGCTGATATTTATTAGTGCAATTGTCCATACTTTTTTTAACAGTGCATTGTGTTCTGGGTCGTGATTGGTTGTAGACCAGGGATGGGCAACTCCAGGCCTCGAGGGCCGCATTCCTGCATGTTTTCCAAAATACCATATTCTGGCATGTTCTAATGGGCTGGACACACCTGAAGCAGGTAATTAGTCATGAGTAGGGCTTGAATATCTGAAAATCATGCAGACACTGCGGCCTTCGAGGCCTGGAGTTGCCCATCCCTGGTTGTATAACATAGTCAGTCAATCTCCTCTTTGCCAAATCTCCTGTAAAGTACAGAATGAATCTACCTTGCCAAATTTACATCATCTTTGGTTACATTCTATCATGTTATACGTAATTCAAACTTTGAGAGAGTTTAAGCACAAGAGAAAAGCACAGTTTGAAAAATGTTCATGTCTGTGAATGAAGTGTGTAGTAAGGAGTTTTACTGCCTTTAAACAGTATGTAATAACTATAATTATTTTGAGAAATAAAGCCGAGTACTTTGCAGATTTTGTCTTTTGCAGTTTATTTTTAGAACATAACTCCTGTGAATAACGAGGGACCACTCTGAATGTCAATTCAGCCGTTATGCTTAACAATTGTAAGACGTTTTCTTTTAGGGAACCTCAACACTGGGATGGTCTTGTGAGCCAAATATAAATAGGTGGTCATTACTGATAAACTTCATCCCTTCATTTGGTTTGGCTTGTTTTGGACCATTGACTGTATATAGAGAAGTGGACCGAGCAAGTGTGATGTCACCCATAGAAAATGCCTTACCTCTGGCTGGAGCCTGATGGCATTAGTAAGTGGTGATTTGTCCAAATCGGTCAAAATCAGCATTTCTATGGCACTTGCTGTCGCCAATCAGGAGCGAGCTTGTTGGAAGTCTACACCCTTTCCATGGAAAGCGGGCTCGGGAGAATATGTCAATCAAACGTTTTGAATGTTCGAGGTGGTAGCCAGCGGGTAGCCAGCGGGCACTGCAAGCCTTTACTGAGGTATCTGATTCGCCAACTTCAATAACTTGCAATAAATAAAAAAGAAATTATGGAAAAAAATGTTGGATTCTCAAGAACATGTTAAAGAAGGTATCAGAGCAAAATTACAATTACTATTTTAATTGTGCCAGCAGACAAAACTGGTTTATTTGGCCAAAAATGTGTACACTACTTTCAATTCCACATGTTCTGTGTTTTCTGTTCACTGTTCAGCATCTGATCTCATTTACACGCTTAAGGCTCTGATGGGTAAGAGTGGTTCTGTTGGGACCCCTCTACTTCCAAATGAAAGCAGCAAAGGATCTTGTTGGACTTTGATGCAATGACAATGGCATGATGTCAGTCAGATTTATTATTACTGAGTAACAAGGCTTAGATTAAAATGGACAAAGTTGGCAGATTAAATTAAACTTTAAGCCACACTGTGCATTCATCTTTGTGTGCAATGAGGTGTATAGCATTAGAGATGACACGCTGGCCTTTTACTATTATCAAAGATACGCAGTGACGCCATATTGGAATGGTATAAAAACAATGAGACACGGCTTTGCAGATACAGTAAAATGATCATAAAATGCTTAATTCTGGTCGATTTTAAAAAGAAAAAACTATGATCATCAGAAAAATAAGATCTGCGGTATTCATATTTTTGTACAATGTGCAGTTCTCTATAATCTTAGGGAAATATATAGGAAATGGAATGCATACCTGATGCATGTTTGGGATTTTATTCAAATCCACACACAGACTAAGATTGACACAAACTCCTCGGTCCGACATCGCTGCAGACCGCTTGTGGCCGTTGTATAGGCTATGGGCCAATCTCCTTCCAGTGAAACGTGTAGCCCGGTCAACAGTCCGGGGGGCCCACGGATGGGATAGGGGGCAACAGTGAGCACTTCATCTACGGCTCCAGAGCAGCAAAGTCCAGGCGACGTTTGCATTCACCCGGTGGGGGGCTGGGGGCTCCCATCTTCAAGTGGATCCCACCCAACCCATATCTGAAGGACTCAGACACCAGCGCGACACACCGCTACTGAGGAAATGCTGGTTAGTTTCTTTTCCTCCGCTTAGTAATCTGCCTAAATTCAGCGGGTCGTCAGGTCTGATCTGTTCTTGCAGATCTGTTTGTACCATTGTAGCACATCAGTGAACCAGCATCAATCCCAATCCAACATGGCGTCCAACTTTGCGTATACAACACGTTAGCGTGCCATCTCTAGCGTATATAAAACTCATTGTTTGTGTGCGCCATGAAAAGCACCTTGCACTTGGGTTGCTACAATTGCAAACATGTTGAAAGTAAGAAAAAAAATGATCTCTGAAGCTACTTATAATATCTTGAACTATTCCCAATTTAGTTTCCATGGGTCATAGAGAAAGAAAAATCTGAAACAACTTCTTTAGACAACTTCAAATTTTGGAGAGTCTGTCTGAGTATCTTTTGGTTATTTTGAACTAAGTTCATGACACATTGTTTCAGTTATCAAGTATGCCAAGGAAGGACAGCCTCCATTTGAAATGGGAGTTTTCTTAGTTTTCAATGACAGACAGGGACCATAAACATGGGCCAGCAACAGTATTCAAACTCAGTGAATCATGACATGCTTGAGAAATCTCCTGTTGCATTGAGGTTGCCCGTGCTGCAGGTGGTTGCCACGTTCAACACTTGTAAGACAAAACATAAGATGTGATTGTGAGTGGGGATCCTTGTGACTAGGCTGGAGTTTTGTATTATTTTTCCTAAGTAAAACATAGCATTTTGAAACCACTTCATTCTTGTTGAATAACCCTATTGTACAAATTCTGTGCGATTGCAAGTGAAAATCTTTGTTAATTCCAACGTTTTCTTGCAATTTTTATTTCTATCCAACTGCTTGAAATAATGGAGCTGATCATGTCAGTTAAGACAGAACCAGTAGTGGCAAATTGTGAGTTTAGAGATTTTTTTTATCTTTGTTTAAACAAAGTCTGATTTTTTACATTTTCTTAACTCAAAGAACATTTTCACACCGCGAATAGTTACCTTGTTTTCAAGCAGCAGTCTGCTGACTCAACTCCAGATAAAATAGGGCATTTAGAGCTAAATCATGTTAGAAGATGCTCCTTCATGATGTTTTGACCATTTTCGTCCAATTTCAAAAGAGGAAAGGAACATGGACACACCTGACTGCTATTGGTACATGGGACATTTTGGTTATTATAGTAATTCATTGGAGCTCAATCTCAGTCTGTATACATGGGGGAACCACAAGTCTGATACACTCAGCAGAGACAAGAGAGAAATGTTCAGCAGTTTCCTTGTGTTCCCAGTAAACACGGTTTGGTGAAAAATGGGGGTTTAACGATTAATCAACTTAATCGATGAATGAATTTATGTCTTCCGATCCAACCAGATCAATCTGTATGAGGCAAGTTGTTAATCGACTTATACCATTAAAAAATCACGTCAACATTAAATAAATCGATAATATTGAACTTGGAAAATACCATTTTGATTGAGACGTGGTAGGTCTATTTTACTATAAGGTAAAAACGATCAAGTTCCAACAAAACGGATAACACACGTGATGCAGCAAAAAGTGATCAACCATCATTCCTGTCCAATGTGTGGAAATACTTTGAATTTCTCAAAGTCATGTGACCATACAGTGTGGTAGAATGTTCTAATAATGTTCCTTTGGATTATTCTGATGTGGAAAAACAACAGTGGAATGAACTTTATCAAACTCAAATGTGAATGGATTTGACATTCATTCTTGTTTGTTTGTTTATATGTACACATATTTCATTTACACTTGATTATCTGAAAGAAATAGAAGGAATCTGGAAACTTCACCTGCTCTGTTCAGTAGCAGCTATTTATATCTCTGAGTTACACTGTTGAAGTTTTGGATAAAGATGTCCGGGATCCATTTTAGATCAGTGAATCGGATTGTTCAAAATGAATCAATAACGACTGAATCAGATCAGAAAACACAAGTTATGATTTGAATCAAATCGTTGCTAAAATGAATCGTTACACCGCTAGTGAAAAAGGAGATACAGTTTCTGACATTTTCACTGGGGACAATCAGTTTCATTATCAGTTTTATTATCAGTTTTATTATCAGTTTTATTATCAGCTTCATGATCATATAGATGATTGTATAATACATGTTATTGTTGATTCTTTTTTATGGCGGTTTTAATGGGTCCCTTTTATTAACCCAAGGATAGATGCTACGTTTCTTAGTTTGTTAGGTAAATATATAACATCTGAATTTATATCAATTCCATTTGTCTTGATGAGTTCAAACAAAGTCACAAACCAGTCTTTAAATGCACAAAAAAAAATCCCATCAGCTTTACTGTGCATGAAACACTCAACACAACAGATGATCCCTTCAAACTTTCAAACTTGTAATAAAAATGTTAATAGTTTTAGTCTTAAAAACAGAGGGACAACTTAATGATGATATGCTTGAACAATGTAGAAGTGCGTTCATGAGTGTTACTTACGGAGTCTCCATGCTTTTTCTGCAGTGGGTTAAGGAAAGAGGTGGATCTGGAGAACAGCAGGAAGACAGAGAAAAGGTTTTGAAAGTTGTGAAAATGAACACAGCTGCTCCAACAGTGAAGGCAGAAATACACATTTAGGACGACAGAATGATTAGAATTCAAATCGATCAGAACATATTCAGCCCAGAACAAATACTGTAATTCACATGAAAGACTATTTTTTTACTTTGCATGTCAGTGTTTTGGGTTTTTTTTTTCAGTTTGTTGATTTAGGAATCTATTATGAACTGCAGATTTCTGTTTGGTCTCTTGCTTTCTATAGCAGGATTGCGTCATCTATTTCTTCTGTTCATCCGGGGCTGGATCGAGGGGGAAACAATCCAAAGACATTTGCATCAAGACAATAATAAAAAGTTCCTCTATTTTATTCTTATTTTTTCCTCCTTGATCTGATTGGGACAGTAAGTTGTCAAACTCAGTCACAAAGATACGGAAGTACCACTGATGTTGATGGCAACAGATGCAGGGGAACTGGTCGTTCTTTTATTGCTGGATCTATCAGCAGCTTTCCACACAGTTGATCGTGAGATCCTGAATGGTCAACTGGAAAAATGGGCGGGGCTTTCTGGGGAAGCACTACCAGTGGATGCGTCTTACCTTTCAGACAGGTTTTTCTGTGTTAAGATGGGCCCTCACTCATCCAAGTCTTACCCCCTGAAGTGAGGGGTCCCTCAGGGGTCGGTTCTGGGTCCATTGCTATTTTCTATTGATTGTTGCCACTGGGAATGAGATTGCGGAAGCGTAAGGTGGATTTCTACCTCTATGCTGACGATTGCTAAATTGATGTCCCTATATGCAAGGGACCCGACCGCACGGTTAAAACAATAACAGACTGCCTTGCTGAAGTTAGGTTGTGGATGTCGGCTAACTTTCTTGACCTAAATGAAAGCACTGAGGTAATTGAGAGAGATCACGTTCTAGGTGAGTTTTAAAAAAGAATGTTTCTCCATTGCAGTGTTGTAGCATCAGCCTACCCCTTTATTATATAGGTTCTGGTTTGGCTTTGTTCTGATGCAATTACTGAGAAGTTTTTTTTTTTTTTTTTACCAGAAGGACATTTTACATTTTTCTGTTGGTTTCCTGATAGTAGCACTGCACTCGTTGACAGCGGTGTTGCAAAAGGTCATTTAATATTTTATCCCACCTCTTTTCCTCTTGAGTTTCTTCCGGCGTTGCTTGTTGACAAAGAAAGCAGCCATTGTGCTGAACAGGATGGCTGCTGCAAGGAAGCAGATGGTGGCCACAATGCCAGCAAGGACAGGCCGAGTAAGTCCACGCTCATCCACCATTTCTGGAGGGGGGAAGAACTCTGTAGCATAGGAGTCGGAGGAAAAGGTTAGGAAAGTATTATCACAACGGTAAAGTGGTGATGTTTTGACCGTGACTTTCAGCATATATTTCCAAACACACAAGAGAATTAAAAACAGAATATCAGGGGGCAATAGTTGGACATGCACTGTCCAAATTCATTGAAAATCCCAGCCTGTGTATTACACTGATGATGTAGCCTCTTCCAAGCTAAATCCTATGTCAGTATGCTCATGCGTTTCTCACTCCTGTGAGAATAGCATGCAGTTGTGAGCCCCTTTAGAAAGAGCTCATTACTCTGTCAGGCTTTGATCATTTATCTGTGACATTTTGTGACCTAAAATCTAAGAAACTTCCATCTAAATCACTGATGATCAAAGGAAATAACTCCAGCCCCCAAGCTGCAGATCGGTACCGCTCCACGGGACAGTTGGTCAAAGGCAGCGCACATTAAAAAAAATACGTTGTTTTTATAATCCGATTCTTACGGAAATGTTATTTTGAAAACTACTGGATTTTCTCCACCACATCCACCTCTTTTTTGATGCTTGTCACGCCGTTTAGTCACATGTTGAAAATCCATCACTACTTTCTTAAAGGGGCTGCACCGACTGCTAGCACCCTAAGCTAGCAAAGTTAATACAAAACAAACATATTTAGAAAGTTTCTTTTTGTAGAAAAGATCCAATGAGGAAACAAAAGAAGAACCTTCAGTTTCAAAGTAAAAGAAAGTTGCATTTAACAGATAAAAACCAAATAAGGATTTTTTGTAACAGCTGCTTCCACACACCAAGCCTCCTCTGCATACTAACCAGCTATCCAATGTTAGATTTAGAAAATACCACTTTTAGGGACTTTTTTGCATCTTTTGCACCTTAAAAGTCAGATGAGGCTGAAGCTTCATGAGCTTCCCTTTGACAGTTATGGGTTAAGGGAAAATCTACACCACATGTTATTGGTTCTTACACAAAATCTAGTGTACAAATAAAGTTTAAAGCAGCTGCAGATATGTTACAGATGATCATGATAAACTCAACGCTCAATAGTTAAGAGAAACTGGAAGCTAAAATAACAATATTTATAATAATAGTAGTAGTAATAATAATAACAATTAATAATAATATTAATAAGAAGCCCACTTCAACCTCAAGCAGGCTGGTCCGTGATATAATCTGACACTTATCCGGTCTGTGGCCTCAGAAAGGTTGGGACAACTGGTTTAGAGCATTGCTGTACACGGGACTGTGTGTAGGCTGGTAAGTCTCATTTAGCTACCTACCAACAACTGCTTGTTTGGTCAAAACTGGTGGATCAAAACTGTAATTAAGAAAGGCCATCACCTTTCCCGCTTCAGCTGGAACAGGGGAGTTATCTTCACGAGAGAAGTTAGTCAAAGTTTAAGGTGAAGAGTCCACAACACTGGGCGCTGTGACACCAAATCTAATCAACTGTGGCCCTCAGGAATAAAAAAAAAGGGAGGAATACAGTTTCTTTCTGTGCAGGGGGAGTGCTGCATCTGTGTGCAAGTGTGAACATGTTCCCCTTCATGCTGATGACACAGTCAGAGTTGCAGTCAAGGAGCATTCAGCAGTCAGCCTTTGGCATATTGTCAGGCTTTGCTGCAAATCCACAGCAATGTAATCAATCTTTTTTTGCAAGACAGTAAATGGCATTATTTCTGACCTGCTTGAAGGTCACATGTCCATATCAGCTGTATAGTTTTTCATTTCTAGGATTTAAAAAATGCAGCTTTTTCTTTCCTGAGAACCAAACCTATTATTTATAGTGCTCTTTAGGGCTAGGTCTGAAGGCGCGACATCCTGGACCTTTCACTGATACAGTATCTCATGTGTTTGAACCAGATTAGAGGAAGTTTGGTTTCTTTTCTTTTAGAAAAGTAACTATTGTAACCAAAAAACTTTATTTCTAAACTATGCTTTATCAAATCTTAAAATGTTTACACTTTTGCAGAAATGAGAAGCAAAGCAGACGTTTTACAACATATAATTCAAGGAAATTTAGATCTGGAACTATTAGAGTGAAGTATTTGTTGGGCAAATGGAAGTTGCATGCAATTATGACATACGGGTGATGCTGTGTGTATGGTGCCCTTACAGGCCCCTTACTGAACATGTGCAAATGCTCACGCATGGAGTGGGCTCTCACATGACAGTGCCTGTGGGACGCTTGGAGAATGTCCACACAAACTACACTCTGATCCTCTTATTTTCTAACAGTTAGGCTGCACGGCAAAGAGCACACACTTCTCACGTGAACAGCACTAGCAGGCTCCCTGTGCAGTGCACAGGATTTGGGTGGTTGAACACAATGAAGAATCCATTCGACACCTGTGTCACACCCACTTCAGTCTTACTCGTGTATGTTGTAAGACTGTATGTTGTAGACGTATTCGCTACTATCAGTCGCTCGCAGGTGGCCTGTAGAAACATGGAGATTTTTGTTTGATGGGCGATTCACAACCCTGATATTTTGTGCGGGCCATCTGCACGCCCCGAACAGGATTTTTCACCTGCAAACAGCCCGTATCGCCCCATAAGGGCAGTTGGGACTAAAGGTTAAACTATGTGGCTTTAAGAACAAATAAAGCTTATTTGTATTTGTTGCATCAATATACGTTGACCAAGGTAACATGATGTGAAAGATGGAATTAAAGACTTCTGTTTTTAATTCTCTGGCAGGTGGGATAGATGGTGGTGTGCTGGTTCGCAGTCACGCCTTACAGCAAGAAGCCCTGGTTCTAATCCCTGCTGGGAGGGCATGACTGTGTGTGTGGTCCTGTAGAGCAGTGGTCCCCAGACGTTTTCAGGCCTCAGACCAGTTTAACGTCAGACAATAGTTTCCCGGACTCGCTTGTTTGAGGTTGAAGTGGACATCTGATTATTTTTTTAGCTTCCAGTTTTCTGCAGCAACGTTCAACTTCATTTGTTCACTAGATGTCAAGTACAAACAATTAAAATGTGATATAGATTTTTCCATAACCCATAACTGTCAAAGTGGAAGCTAAAAAAATCTACTTTTAACCTCATCCAACTTTTAAGGTGCAACAGATAAAAAATCAGTAAAAGTGGTATTTTCTAAATATAATAATAAACATGAATCCGACCCTGCGACAGACTGGCGACCAGTCCAGGGGTGTACCCTGCCTTCGCCCATGAGTAGCCGGGTTAGGCTCCGGCAACCCCGTGACCCCGAAAGGGATAAAGCGGATTGGAAAATGAATGAATGAATGAATGAACATGAATCCCCCATTTAAGCATCTTTATTCACAGTATTCTCATAACATCAGACAGCCAGTTGATGAATATTATATATTTTTATGATGGTGTGTGGGAAAGCCTGGAAATTTACTGGAAATCCATATTTTCCAGAGAAAACTCCTGGTTTTTGTCTGCATAAAAGCTTTAAGCATTTAGTAGATGTATTTTTGACAAATCAACGAGTGACCTGACATGCGTCAAGAAAGAATCTGAAATTTTGGGGAGTTTACCTAAATAAATCTTCCACCATAATCCGATTAGAAATAAATCAGAAAACTTAGCCGTATTTTTTATTTTGTTCACTGCAATCTGGTACCAACTGTCCCACAGAGTGGTACGGGTCTGCAGCTTGAGGGTTGGAGATCACTTCCATGAAGGAGTGGCAAAATGCCATAGTGAACCCCAACTTAGTGCTGTGTATGATCATTATCTTTATGCCACAAAAATTCGATGTGGAGGAGCCTTTGATTATCTGTTGTTCCCCCTTTTAACCAGGGGAGGGCAGCAGAACAACTTCTTTAATTCAAGGCTCCCAGGAAAATCTTTGAATGCAGCAAACAGCCGCTTCAACCAGGGATGTGCACTCTGTGACCTTTGAAGGAAAGCAATATGTCATCTTTCAAATATCTAATCTTAGAATCCATTAAGTCTATAAGATCTGCAAGAACTTTGATTGTGTTTTTCTATTCTCGGTATAAAGCAGGCACTTCATTGAGCGATGACTTTGCACAACGATGATGTCATATTTTTCAGGGAGCCACAAAGGAGCCTCTATGCAAATTGATCTTAAATTAAACTATGCTGAGGGAGCAAAATGCAAAGTTTCCCCTGTTTCCCCTGTAAGTTCTCATCAGTTGAAGCCTGCACAGAATGCCTGATGTTAGAGATGCATGGCTGGGTTCCTACATAGACAACAGAGACAGCTCTAAGTGAAAGGGACCAACCGCATCATCCATTTGTGGCTCAGAATTTTAACTACGTGCTTTTTGAAATGCAGGGGATGAAAATTTACTAATATTGACTGAACGTCCAGATGCTGAAAAAGCTGATTGAAAACACAAACCCACTATTTCCTTAACGTTAACACTATGTTTGACAAACTTTGGACATGCACATTCACATCCACGCTGGTACACAGCGTTGGGTAAAATACTTCAAAAAAGTAATTGATTACTTTACTTTCCTTACTGGATCAAATTTGGAATTAAATACTTTACTCATTGCCTATTTTAAAAAAGTAATTCACTACTCAATACTTTACTTTTTTTCCACTCATATACAAATTCTCAAGAAGAGCTTCTAACAAACAAGATCTTGCCTTTCATTTAACAGAACTCCTTTGAAAAATAGATTTTTAATCTCAGTAGGACTTCCCTGGTTAAATAAAGGTAAATAAATAAAGTTAAAGATGTTTTATTTTTAAAGCAGTAACCTTGTGAAAGGTATGATCATGGTTCAAGACATAACCTGGCTTCATTTGAATTCAGACAAATGACAAAAAAATATGTTACTGTTACAACATATGTTGTCTATGCTGCAGCTCAAAGTCAGATGTGGAAAATTCCATTACGTCATCTTCATGTTTATATATCTCTATTTTTCATTCATTTTCCAAACCGCTTTATCCCTTTCGGGGTCACGGGGTTGCCGGAGCCTAACCCGGCTACTCATGGGCGAAGGCAGGGTACACCCCTGGACTGGTCGCCAGTCTGCCGCAGGGGCCACAATCACACACCGATGCACACTCACATTCACACCTAGGGACAATTTAGAGTGACCAATTAACCTATGAAGCATGTTTTTGGAGGGTGGGAGGAAGCCGGAGTACCCGGAGAAAACCCACACATGCACGGGGAACATGCAAACTCCACACAGAAAGGTCCCCCAGCCAGGACTTGAACCGGGAACCTTCTTGCTGTGAGGCAGGAGCGCTAACCACTGCGCCACTGTGGAGCCCGTTCATCTCTATATTCATCTCTATGTCCATCTCTATGTTCATCTCTATATCCATCTCTATACTCATCTCTATCAAACCTGAAACTAAGCCAGTCTTTTGAAAACACAAAGAGCTATTAAATGCCTCCATATTTATTCTGCCTGACCTTATGGATTCCATTAGGATGAGTTGCACCAGTCTCTCTCTCCCTCTCTCCCTCTCTCCGAGGGAGAGAGGGAGGGAGGCACTGTGCACTTTGTGCACAGTGCTGCACTGCTGCGAGTCTACCAAACTATGCACCCTTCCTCTCCCCCGCAGAGCACATTGAGTGCAAACTCATATTGACCACTAGTCACGTGCAGCTTAGAGGGACAAATAAAGTAAGAAACGATGAATGAATATAGAGAAAAACGGCTCCCAGGAAGGACCCGGCTCTTGTCTTTCACACCAAAGAGCGGCTTCAGAGTCGTTTCATTTGTAATTATCACATCAGTACACCGGGTGGATCTCTGCTCTGCTGCTCATCTGCTGCTCCATGGTGATTACAGGAACCCTTGCAGCATTTCTTTTCGTCTCATCTTTGAGCCAGTTTGGAAAGCACTGTGGCTACAGCAACGAGGGCATGTCTGGACTGAGACTGATCCCCAACTCTGCGCACACATGCGTGCACGTATGCACCAATTACTCTTGTTTTTTGAAAGATGTTGAAAGTTGGTTGAAAGTTGTCAGAGTAAGATGCAAGGTGTTGGTTAACTGCAAATAAATAGACTTTAAACAGATTAAGTCTGTGTGATCAACACATTTTGTTTTCTCATGATAACGAGATAGTGAATCTCATTATCATGAGAAAGCGATTTAAAAAAAGTTGGATGGGCTGTTTTTGGCTTCGGTAATTAGGTGAGTTAAATAATGTATATTATTTTCTAATAATATGATTATTGATTAAAAATAACAAACAGGAGGGCAGCCCCCTGATATAATGTACACAAGGAAGACTTCAAGGAAGACTTCCATTGTGTGAGGCCCCTAGATGGAAGAGCCATTTATTCCATGTAATCCATGATACCCACTACCAAACACAGCATCCTGCATCTTTATTTCCTACTTTTCTTGAAAGAATATATATCCAGCCAATTATGCAAAATGTTTTTTTTAAATTCAAATCTTGTTTCAATTTTACATGATGTAAGGCTCATACATTATCATGAAGATGCATCCCATCTGTTTTTCTGTCAGACATCACCCTCTCAGTCAGAAAAAAACCCGGCTGCGGACTGGTCCATTTTGGAGGATTGATAAAAAAAACATAAACATACAAACAATAAACGTGAACATAATTAAGGCTTTTCTATTTAGTGTTGTGTTAGGAGTGGTTAAAAACAAGTTTACTATTATAAGATCATCTCATTAAAAACAACTTAAAGTACCATTAAAAAATGTAAGCAACAATCTATTGTTGATACTCAATAATAAACAAATCAGATTACTGATCTGCTCAGCTCTGACACCCCCACTGCAGCACTCTTTTCTTTTTTCATGGAGGTTCTTGCATGAATTGGATGTTCACAACTTATGTGAAATGTGTTTCTGAATGGATGAGCTTGTTTGAGCTTTTATGTGAATGTATTCGTTTGTGAAAGTCACATCTCTATGTAAACAGGCCCGCTGTGTGGGAATCAGCTGTTGGGAGAAAACCATGTTTTAATAAATATGTTATTTACTCATGTTTTTTTTATTTTTGTCTTGAAGTTGTATCCTGTTCTTCTGTCTGTTCCTGCTCTTATCCCGTTTGTACAGCGAGGTTCCTCATACAACTGTTCCTGTGTTGCACGCCCCGGACTGCTTTTATCGCTCAAGTGACAGAAATGTAATCAAGAGATTGCGGTCGATTATTAAAACAAAAAGATTTTTCAGAATAAAAGATCGTTCAGACGCAGTCATTTTGCTCCTCTGACCAAACTTTACAGCTCAAGTGATCGAAGGTGTAGCTGAGAGAATACTGTTATTTTTCAAAATAAGAGTTTTTTGGGATTCAAAACACAAAAATGTATTATTTCTTCCGCGGCCCGGTGACAATCGATCCACGTACTGGTACCGGTGATTTCAGTGAATTAATGTGTAAAGTCCATAGCAACCACTAAATCCCTATTCATATGCTGATGTTGGTGCCTGTTATTCTTTGCGTTTTGTCCTTTTAAATCACCTGAAAATCATAAATAAAAAGCACATGGAATCTCTTTGCATGCATGCACATTTTTGTGGACTTTATTTGCGAGTCTAGTAAATTAGGCTCTAATTTGTATGTTGCATTCATTTAGGGATGTATTTTTTTACTGCCCAACACTGTGAGACGCCCATCTGAAATGCCAGTGTAGTGGGTTATATTGAGCTCACCTGTGCTCGAAACTCCAACAACATTGCTGGGCTCGCTGATTGTATCATCCATTACAGCCATGATACGAAACTCATACCAGGCCTCCTGGAGAGTAAAAACACAACAAAACAGAAATCAGCTCTGAACTAACACTCACTGCTCCATGAGACATGACCAGAACTATAATATTCATCAGCCTGATGGGATTCATGTTTGCTGTGAAGTTCACCCCTCAGATAATACTCATGAAGAGACCTACAACATGACAGAAAGTGACAGAATATGACTCCCAATGTGGTGGGACTGTGCATTGTCCCTTCTTGCATTGGAGATGGTCTTTTCTGCTTCACTTTAAAGCCCCCAGGGTTCTGCCCTTCCCTCTCTTCATGGCGGTGGCCGGCTGTGCCTGCTGGTAGGACAGGGCTGTGGGTTGCAAATGGTTTCAGCAAAAGCTGTCCTTTAACAGAGATCTGCCTTTTTAAACTTTGAACCCAATCGTCAGGCCAAATTCAGCCTATGGTGAATTATAATTTAGGCAACGGCCTTCTCAAAAATCTATTTTTATAGAACGGTGGAGTTTTTTCTTAGAGGCAAAGCTTGGAATTTGTGGGATCATTTCTATGCTTCCATGTGGCTTTCAAGTGCTATTTTCCCTTTTGGTGGAGTTTGCATGTTCTCCCCGTGCAAGCGTGGATTCTTTCTCCGGCTTTCTCCCACCGTCCAAGACCATGCTTCATAGGCTAATTGGTCACTTTAAACTGTCCCAAGGTGTGAATCTGAGTGTGTTTATGATTGTGACCCTGCGACAGACAAGCAACCTGTCCAGGGTGTTCCCTGCCTTTGCTCCACAGCAGCTGGGTTAGGCTCCAGCTGCCCCGTGACCCTGTAGGGGATAAAACACGTTCAGAAAATGGATGGATGCATTTATTTGAGCAGGGATAGTGCACATTAATGAACAATTTTGTAAATGTACAAGTGCTAGCTGCAAAGCTAACTTTTAGCCCCTGGGCAGGTTGTAGGTTTGCCAACAACAAAAACCAAAAAGACATCAAATCAACAATAATAACAATAAGTGATACAAAAAGAAAGCAGTAAAAGTTTGAAAGTCAAAAAGAAAAAAATCTCCACACAGTTTATAAAAACTTACAAGTAAATTGATAAATTATCTGTATTGAAACGATTTAAACAGTCTTTTTTGAGCTTTTAAGAGTATTATAATGTATTAAGATGGTCATCCCCTAGGCTCATCTAGGCTCATCATCTCCTTACCCCAGACCTCCAACTTGACACTCAGGACAATCACTAAGAAATCATCCGGCTCTTCGCCATCGACTCTCCTCGCTGTGCAGTCATCTTGGGCCTGCCTTGGCTCAACACGCACTAGCATGTGGTCTACTAAAGAACTCTCATTCGCATCAACCTCCTGCCCACATCAGTGTCTCCAGCACAAGGTTCTTCAGAGCTCTGCACCCAAAAGTCCCCAACACCACCAATTAGCCACTGCCAAGCTGACCATGTGCAAACCTGACTCTCTGCTGCTTCAATATTGGGACTTACAAGGAGCCTTTGATAAATAACATGCCACTAGACTTCCTCCTCACCAGTCCTATGACTGTGCTGCAGATTTGCTGCCTGGGGCCACTCTGGTCAGGGGAAGGGTGTTTCTGTTGTCACAACTTGAGAACGAAGCGATGCAAGCCTACATCCAGAAGGAACTGCAGAAGGGGTTCAACCGACCTTCCACGTCCTCCGCTGGTTTCTTCTTTGTGAAGAAGGACGGTGGTCTTAGTCCATGCATCGACTTCCGCAGCCTCAATGAAATCAGTTAAGTTAATCTTTACGCCTTACCGCTGGTTCCATCGGCCCTGGAACAACTGCATCAGGCCCGGTACTTCACAAGGTTGGACCTTCGCAGCGCCTACAATTTGATTTGCATCCACGAAGGCGACGAGTGTGAAAACAACTTTCTCAACCACATCAGGGCATTATGAATACTTGGTCATGCCCTTCGGACTCTGCAACACCCTTTCTGTGTGTCAAGCTTTCAAGCTCTAAGACTCATGTCCTCACCAGCTGCTTATCATCATCATTACCACCCAAGCATTTCTATACCCACTCTGAACTGAAGTCTTGTTTTGCACTGCATACATTTCTGAGCGTTAATTCCTTGTTTGCCTCTTTGTGCCCTGACCCTTGCTTGTCCCTCGACTCCCTGTCTCGCTCCATGGTTTTGACTGCTGCCTGGTGTTTGACTTCGTCCTGCCTTCTTGCCCTTGTCTGTTTGTTCTCGTCATTAAAACATGTTGTATATGGACCCCAACACCTCAGCCTCTTTGTTACACCACCACTCCGTTTGTTAACTCTCCAAGTCTGGCCCTTTATACTACATAAAATAACAGTGTTAAAATGTTGGAAATAATTGTGTTCTTAAAAATATATCAGGGTAAAGAATTCCTTAGTGAACGTCAAGCATTCAGTTTGAAATAAGCAATAACTGGAGTTTCCTGACCTATTGCCTGAAAATTTAAAGCATGTAGGTAAAATATGGATGCATGAATAATCAATAGGAATGTGGGGGTGTGCAGGGGAAGAGGACATAAAACGTTTTGTGAATCTGAAGTAGTAGTTAGATTAAAAAAAAAATCTCCTTACATCTCACAGCAGCAGAGGAAACCGACAGGATGAGATGAAAAGAAGCTTAAAAAAGGAAGCATGGTTTGAGAGATCTTAACCAGCAGTTACACACTGTAGCTTCCAATTGTGTCGTAGAGCAGGCTTGAGGAGAAGGCTCGCTCTCAGTTTTTCTCTTTCCCATCATCATTGTGTGGAGTGTGAAGGCTGCAGATCTGCACAATGATACAATTCTACGGGCCGAATTTACTAAGATCTTGGAGAAAGACAGCTAAATGGACTGCACAAGTTATTTAATCAGTTTTTGCAGGTGGTTTACAAGTCAGGATTTTCATGTGCTATGACAACAAATGACTGTAACAAAGGGTAGGGACTGAGTGTGAGGAATGGAGCACTGCTGAAACACATGAGAGGTTTGCTGCCCTAGAAGCTGGTCCGACATCTTGTAGGGCCTTTAAGGTCTGCAAAAAAAAAACAAAAAAAAAAAACCAGCCCCAATTATGTTTTATATTTGATAAACTCTTTGTTTATGCTAAATCAGGGGTGTCAAATTTATTCTGGTTCAGGGGCCACATTCAACCCATCTGATCTGAAGAGGGTAAGATAATAGCAAGATAATCTGTTGTCAACTTGTTATATGTAGCTTTGTTTTTTTTGTTTTCTCAGTTGGAAAAATTGCCTTAACCAATTTAGAAGCCTAATCAATTATTTGTACCCATTCATTCACAGAGGCCAGTGGATATCAAATCAAATGTATTTTACTAAAAAAATTGTTTGTTCAGTTTTATACAGACTGAACATTTGACATGTGACATTGAAGCAATCCTGATAGTAAAGTCAAGAGGGGGATTTGGAAAAACAAATAAACACCCTTTCTAAAATATAAACGTGCCCATTAATGAAAACTTAACTAAATTAAACTTGGAAACATACAAATTTGGAGTTAACCTCCCTTTCTCTCCCGCTTTTTCTCCTAAAACTTGGCATCATTTGGCCTTCACCAGGCCATTAAAATCAGGATTCAAATCCAAATTCAAAATGTCATTCAAGATGCCAAAGTTCTGCTAAACGTCAAAGAAAAAGATTCTAACTCAGATAACTGATAGTTCAGAGGGATGAGCACAACGCTCTGAAAAACGACAGACGTTGCGACGATGAGCAGTGAAATTCGTGTTTACTTCCACAAACAGAGCTGCAGCGCTGATATACAAACTGTCAGAAAGAAGGAAATAAAGTGTCTTAACCACATTCTAGCAATCTCCTTCACCTGTCACGCTGCTTCATCACACTTAAATGCTTCTGGAAAGCACCTACCTGTTCAAGCACCGTTCAGGCACCTGAACCGCTTTAAAGCCACTGGTTTGGCTACAGTTAGCAGGGTTACAAATAAACAGCATTTTCTTTTCTCAACCATACATGGGTTGTGTTTTTTTTGGTGAAAAATATATTGCTGTATGTTGTGAAAAATAAACTTGCCTTGCTGTGAAGATCCGACTACGTTGAGTGTTGAAGAAGTATTTCCTAAATTACCAACGGAAATAAGCCATGAATTTGCTCGGTTAAAAGCAAAGAAAAAAGTGAACAAATGTTTTATTCATTTCTCTTTTGTCTACATCCAAAACGTAACTTTAACAAAAAATGTTTTATTCATTTTTTGGAGGGAACAATTATTTAAATTCTGTTTTAGTTAAATGCTGGCCACTTCACTTTAATTCTGTTTCTTTTATTTTGCTATGATTCATATTTAAACTTAACTTCAATCTTTCAGTATTCTGGAATAGAATTTGTCCTTCAAACAGACATTATTAGAAAGCAGCTGTTTGAGTTAGAAAGACGGCTTGACCAAACACTGGGATCTCTGCTTGTTCAGAATCCTTTGTGCTTCGGCACAAACCTTAAAGAACAACTAAACTGTTTACCTCTGATTTCATCAAGAAGATTTACCAACTCTTAGACTGTTTGATGTTTGAGTTTGTTGTGCTTCATGACAGTTAACAGTAGAGCAGAGATGCTATCACATTAACCCAATGCATCATGGGAGGTGTAGTGAAAAACAATGGTCCTGAAGTCACAAAGACTCACGTCTCTGAGCTTCATTCGTTTATGCACTTTTTCCATGATCTGACACAGGATCCCACCAGATCCTACCGCTGAACACAATCTTTAGCCGTTATTTTGTTGGAACTGAGAGACTCTATGAGCCATGTCAATATGAGGACGTGGCATTTATCATTAAGCCTCCAAGAATGATCAACTTAAAGGTCAAACTTTTTTCCCCAAAAAAAGGGTGATTGGCCAAAGTTGATGCAAAATCAAAGTTCCATCATTTTATCAAAGTGTCCTGAATATAAATCATTCATTCATTTTCTAAACCGTTTTATCCCTTTCGGGGTCACAGGGTTGCCGGAGCCTAACCCGGCTACTCATGGGCGAAGGCAGGGAACACCCCTGGACTGGTCGCCAGTCTGTCGCAGGGGCCACAGAGGTGTGGATGTGGAATAGAAATCAAATAAACTCCAAGAAAAAAAGTATTTTATGATCTTTCACATTCATACTCAGTGTGAAACCTGGTTCTGTTTGGAGAAAACAGAGCTGACATCCTGACAATGATACATGTTTTCCGACCAATCAGGTGAAATTGAATTTCCCACAGCCATGTCTCATGGCACACATCACCGTGACACACTGGTTGAAACACACTGTTTAATAGACACAATTCAACTGTGAAGGGGCCTATACCATTCTTTTCAGAGTCAACTATATCCATATATATGATAATATTTCACCTTTGGCACACCAAAGAACACATTTTTATTAAAATATGAGTTATTTTAATTAGCTTTTTCCTACACAGAAGTAAGATGCCCCGATCTCTAAGGCTCCGCCTTTTGCTTCTAGTTCAGAGGTTCTTAACCTTTTTGACACTGGGGCCCAATTTTCCCAGTACAAAGTGATTCAAGGCCCATTGAAATATTAACATGTTAATATAAACTGAACTACATCTTGTTTAATTTTTATTTAATAATTAAATCAAGTCATTTTATGGTTTATTGAAGTAAAATCTTGTGGGGAAAAAAGATAAAATGTGATCATCTAAAAGACATTTATCTTCACACTGAACAACTAAAGCACAGTTGTCACGCTTAACACAAATTAGAATTCCAAAAATATTTATAAGGCATTTTGTTAAATAAAATTGTGTGGTAGTAAAACAAGCACACTTAAATTAAGTTTCAAATTTAATAAACTGTAAATGACATTTAAATAAAGAGCTGACCTTATAACCTTATATTACCTTATAACTTGCTGATGAACTTGTCAAATTAGTAGTCTTCATTTTTTTACTAGAATCTAGTACAAAAAAAATATATTTTAATATATATAAATATCTATTATATCTATCTATCTATCTATCTATTCCCATTTTGACCATGGGAAACAGTCTGCAGGCACATGAAATGTTTACTTTATTTCCCGGCATCAGACGTAACCCGCGCAGATGATTGGCTGTCACTTACGTGTCCAGGAGCAGCATAAAAACACCCAATCTGCCAAATTCTTTTTATTCATAATATTATTTATTATTTGTTTTGAATGCCCTCAGATGGATTTCAGTGTGGTTTAAGAAGAAAATAAAAACTAAACATGAAATGTGTGTTGTGGCATGCGGCTGTACTGGCGCATGTTACTGACGCCTCATTGCCACTAAGTGGTAGGAAGCTGCATTCAGGTCCCGCGGCCCTCACAGGTTCAGAACAGATTTTATTTCACAGCCCACTAGGGGGCGCTTGGGAACCGACATTGGGCCGCGGCCCCATGGTTAAGAATCACTGTTCTCGTGGGTGCCGTCCATTTTATGACGTCAGCCTAAAGCCAGCCCCGGCAGTTTCACAGTTGTATTAGCTATGTTTGAATTGCAGTTTCTGCGTTTCACCCAGAAAAAAAACAATATATGACCTCAAAGATTGATGTGCAAATAAAATAAAAGTGTTTTGGTGATCACCGCTCTAGCTCCGCGGTGAAAGTGTGTGTGTTAGCCTGGGGCGGTGCTGGCAGTGCAGACTCTTCCTGGAAGGGGCTGCCCTCACTGTCATACGTCACTATGTAAGGACCCGCTCATTGTTGTGGGTTTGGAGGGGCTGGTGGGTTTTAGAGGAATACTCGGATCAAAAATACCGCTTTGGGATGTTATTCATGAGGGAATTAACATTCTAATGCACTTCAAAGGACTCTGCAAAACAAGGTCTAAATGTTTGCTATATTAGAATGCTTGCTAATGGTTGATCTGCTGCTTCTCAAATTACTTTTTTTGAAAGAGTTGGCTTTACAGATCTTTGCGCCATCTACCACTTAATCCACAAATAAAATGAATTAAATAGGAAAAACATCTTTGACATCCTTAATCGCTTACCTCCCAATGTAGATATTCAAGAGTGGCAGAAAGAAAACAGCAAATGTGGGACCTAACATGGAGTTCATATAAAACTAGTGCTGTCAATGGATTCAAAACTGAATTAGATTAATCACTTTTACTCATCCTGACCATATGTGTTTTGTGGATTTGGAGTTCTGCTCTGTTCACAAAGCCCAAATGTTCTATATCTCTGTGCAGTCTTCTTTAAAACAAATGTTTTGCTTCGTGATCTGGACAAAAACAAGCGGTAAGAGGTGACCTTTCTCTCTGATCTGATGCTTTACTGAACCTATCGTGACGATCAGCATATATATCGCTTTGCTTTGCCGCCAAAGTCGTGGATTGCGAGCCCAGCGACACATTCTCATGTTACCGTGACAACGGGCTGCATCATTTATAAAATAGTCCGCTTTTTGTAAAAAAAAAAAAAAAGCAATCTAAACCTCAAAAACAACAAGAATGAAGTACTAAACATTGATTGAATATTTATTTCTTTTGGAAGTAACCATGTTCTAAGTGGAATAATACCCAACGCTGAGAGGAAGACGGTTGCTTCTGACAGGTAATTAATCTGTTTTAATGAATAATAACGCGTTCATTTTTTTTATTTATCGCGTTCGTTAGCGCGTTAACGTTGACAGCCCTAAAAAAAACTTTAAAATGTTAACGCTGGTCTGTCTGAAATGGTACCAAACTGTCATTGTGGGAGTCTTTTATAGCAAAACAGTCTTGAAAGATCTCTGAGGTTATTATTTAAAAAGTTAAAAACAAACATCATCTGAATAAGGTTTCTAACCTGGATGAGGTCTCGGGCGAGCAACTCCAACTCCACAGGGGGAATGCTGTCATCTAAGATCTCCCAACGCTCCCCCAGGCGAAACTCCATCACATAATGCTGGATAGGTGCTGAGTGATTGGCAGGTGGGATCCAGGTGAGCAGGACTCCCTGCTGCGTGCGATTGGCTGTGAGGCACCGTGGTGGGGTAAGCAGCACCAATGGCTCAGGGGAACTTGTAGGAAATACTAGCAGAGCACATCAGAGTTGGACTTTCAGCTCAAACCTTCAGCTATAAACCTGTTGACCACTGTGTGTGGTTTTTTTAATCAAATAAAAGCATAAAACAAAACAAATAAATATTGAGTCGTGGAGTCAAGAAACAGCCTGAAGAAATGTATCTCTGTAAATAGTTTTCTGTTGATTAGGGTATTCATGTATTCAAGCATTAATCAGTGATGAATCATCAATCTGCACTGCACAGGGAACATTCCAACTCCGGAAGCCATCCAAGAGTGCCACTTCTTGTTGCATTTTGGAAGTTTTTTCTTCTAAAATGATGTCCTCCTGAAAACAAATGCTGCACTTGGTGACTAGGTTCTGAAATCACTGTTTGGTGTTCTTGACAGACAGGGAGCAGTCTTGACTTTTAATTTGGTGTTTAAAAGCAAAAACCCTTGGACTCTGTCAGTGCTCGTTTTCTGTATACCATATGTTAGCGTCCAGGCCTCAGAAAGCAGCAAACTAGCATCTGCCGCACTGCTTTCCGCCTGACTGTGAGGTTTGACTGAGGAGTTGCTGGAAGAATATTCATTTTAGTGAAAGGAATTGAAATCTGCTTCAGCCATGTGCATCCATTTCAGAGAAAACGGTTAGAAATCACCTCACCCTACACTGCAAGGAAAGGTGAGATTCCTGCTGTCAGAGTTGTCTGGCCTGTACAAGGCCTTGACTCAAACTCTACCAAACACCTTTGGGATGAACTTTCAGATGTTGTTCAGTGATCTCAACATGATGTTGTCAAACATGATGAATAAACAAACAAGAATGTTTTTGTTTTTGTGATCAGTCACAGCCCTCAGGAATAAACTCCTCTTCAGTCATTTAGTAAAAACAAACTGACATGAGACACATTTTGAAATCACTTACTGCTCATAGCACATCATGATACTAAATGTTTAGTACTTAATAAGCCCTTTCTTTGTAGTGTTCACGACTCAGTGAAAGAAACACAGCAAACTGCAATGCCTATGATCAACATCTGAACTTCGAACAGGATTCAGATCCACAGAGTTTAAACATTCCAGATTTGGGATTTTCAGTGTGTTAAAAGGCTCAGAACTACTCAGTACTACTGTCAACCTTTTCTTTAAAGTTAAGTAAGTGTTAGTTTTTATTGGTTTGGAGTCAGCGTTGCTTCTTTAATCCATCATGCTGGGACTAACATGACAGTCTGTACAGTGGAATCAGTCAGTCTACTCTGACAGTTCATCACTCACCGATAACACAGACCTGCAGCTGTTTTAATGCCTGAGTCACAACTGCCCTTACAGGTGGACACGGCCTGTCTGCGGGGAAATGGGCCAATCGGTAAGGGGCAAGCAGAAGGCCCGCCCAGAATTCTAAGATTGTAGACCACTCAGTGATCCCGTAGAAAGAAAATGTTTTAAAAAAAGGTGCCCCCCAAACCCTGCTAACCGAACAAAGGCCCCGTTAGTGCTGTTCACGTAATCCGCCTTGCACACCCGTTGTGCGCTCCTTGCGTGCAGTCTGACTGTTAGAAATGAGGTTTTTAGACATTGAGAGCGTAGTTTGTGTGAAAAGACCTGCTACCAGCTCTCACATATCACCTGCACACCTCAAGCATGCAGCATGTGCACGCAGTCAGTGAGGAACCAATCCTTGCACCTCACTAAAGACCAGAGTGTGGCGTAGGGGTCAGTACGACAGCATCAGACAGAAGTGTGTGTAACTTACATTGTCCTTACAAATGCTTCATGATACACTTACCACACATACGACAATGGTACTTTCCATTTTCATGACGTCCCTTGAGATGGCTGTATGAGCCTCAAGGGAACTGTGAGACACACCTGCGATTCCCTTAAGATGCTGCCACGCCTCTCTATGACCCTCCACAGACCAGAACAGACCCTCCCAAAATCTGCAGCATCCCTACGGGTTCATCCCTGTACGTGTGCATGTGCCTAAGGCACTGGCTGAGATGAGCTGGCTTGAGAGTTGACTTTAATGTTTGGTAGTTTTAACTCACTAAAAATCTGCCCCTTATTTCTGATCGAATCTGAAGTCACTATCCTCCCTCATTCTTAAAGGTCCACTGACAGACTTCTGATTTAGAGGACTCAGAACCACAGATGACCTGGTCTTTGCTGTGGTCCCCAAAAACTGCAAAACAAACAATCACATCAGCTTGTCTGTCTGAAAACTCACACAGGAAGACAATCACACGTGTGCACTCTCAATTGTCTTCACAATTCAAAATCAACACCCAATCCAGGTAAATGGTCAACTTCAGAAAAGGGTGCTAATATTGCATCACCTTGCGTTGCAACAGATTCTGCTCTCATTAGATTTTGGTTTTGTTAGGCTCTTTTTATTCTTCCAGAACAGTCATCTGTTGCTTGATCAATGGGTGAATGATGAAGAAAACTCTTCAATTTAATCTGTACGCCACTTGTACAGCTCAATTTCAATTTCGTCTTGTTAAAATGATCAGAACTGATTTGGCTTGTACCGATGTTGAATTGAGAATAATGAACTGGATTTTAACAGTCAGAATTTGATGTATCGAGGCTTATGTGTTGCTTTGAAACCACTGTTGTGTTCTTTTAAAAAACTGAAATAAATTCTTCTTCTTCTCACATCTTTCTTCTCTTCTTTTTATGCAATGCACTAACACCTTTCCTTTCAGTAGAGAAGTGGTTGGTGCACTTACCTAGTGTGTTCACAGTGACAACCTCGCTGAAGGGGCCTGTGCCAAGCTTGTTCTGCGCCAGAACACTAAACTGGTACGTTGTCTCTGGCTCCAAGCCGGACACCAACATCCAGCCATGGCCTCCTGGCACGGCTGTGGAAAGCCAGTCATGCGGGCCTAAACGCTCCCTCTTTATCCTGCAGGAGTCCAGTGAAAAGCAAGAGGACAAAGAAGACACAGGAAGGAGGATAATTGATGGAAACGGATCTTCATCTGGATGATTTACAAGTCATTCATCATTTTTCCATATGAAGCATGTCAAATGGAAATGCAATACACCAAAAACTCAATGAAGATCAGTTTCTTTCCACCATCGATGAAGCATGTTGAAGTCAAACGTTTGAACCCTTTGACGGTTGAAAGCATGAGTTTGACTTGATGAGGCCATGCTCTGCTCAGAAACTGCACATCATTGCTTCCATGCATCATCCCCACAGGAAGGACACTTCACATGCTCCTGTCCACGCCTCAAGGACAACATTATACACCAGCAACACTTGTATCTCACAACACTATGGCTTCATTTTACCAGCAGAAAGAAGAACTCGTGAATGATGAGACCGTTTTTATGTAACTTTTAGTGTATATTTGCAACATGTGTGGTTTGATCTCAATATAAAACTTGGTAAGTTGTTTCCTAGCAACCTAAAAAAAAAAGATGTTTAAGTAAACTGGATTGATTAATTTGAATTTACAATAGCATATCAAGCCCACCAAAGGCATGAATTAGTGCAATGCAAAGCAGTAAAGAAACTCTAGTGTTTACTTTGCTGAAGCTGTTGGTTACATTCACCACACTGTTACTATTTTCATTTCTTTGGATGTTTCCTGATCCTTCTGTTAAATCTACTATTGGGATACATGCATGACTAAACCTGAAAGGCTGTACAGTAATTTCACCCATCAAACAGAAAAACCATGGATGTCAAACGGCTGACGTCCAAACCACGACCTCAGATATCAGAACACAGTTCAATGTTTGAATGCTAAACTTGGTGATTTCTTTTGAAAGGCTTATGTATCTTAGTGAAATAACATGTAACATTTTTTTAAATCGACTAGTTGAATAAACCACATTAACATGAATAATGTAAACATTTATTCACATATTAAATTGATTATTTTAGGTCAGTTTTATTAGATAACATTTCCATGGTTTTCATTGGTTACCTTAACAAAACACACTGACTGGTGTTGGAAATGATTGGTAGCATTTAAACTAGCACTCCTCTAATTGGCCGAGACAGCACGTAACCATAACTGTGCCATGAAGTTTTCCCTTTTCTTCCCATAAAAGTGCATGAGCAGTATCTTAGCTGAGCTGGTTTTGGATGTCGGACATTTGTGGCCTCCTGGGTGTTGACTGTAAAGCCAGATTCCAGACTACATGTTGCGTAAGAAGAGTCTGTTTGACGTTGAGAAGACTGTCACAGTGACCACGTCTGAATGTGCAGTTGAGTTTAGAAAAACGATGTCATCTGGCAAAAGGGACCCTCCTCAGAACGTCCCAAAACAGACTCGCTTACACTAGGTAAAATCCAAAACCTTTTCAATTCTAACTTATACTGGGCTGAGATCTTTTATGTTCCCATGCTGTTGTTTCTGTATTCAAGGTAACCAACAATCCCACCAATCCACTGTTTAACAAACATATTTGTGCACAACATGAACAAATAACCTGACTCTTTCTCTAGAACTCTAGCCGGCTAGGCCAGTGCCAGTGCCAGTGGCAGGGCAGGTGGGGGCCAGCATATTTTATATCCAAAACAGAACCTCTGCAGCATCTCACAGAACAAAATCTGTTCCACTGCTCCTGACAAAGACAGAACCTCATGTGCCTTTTTGTGCATGGAGTTTGTGCTTTGCAAAAAGGATAGATCATTTGCTGAAAGTTCTGTCCTAACACCAGGGTGTGACAAAAGGCACGCAACCATCAGCCAAACCAAATTAAAGTGTCTTGGGTTAGACCTGGGTTAAAAAAGTCAAAGTCCTGGCAATTACCAAGATTGGCACAAAGTGGAGGGCAAATAATTAGTTTGAAAAACAAATTAGATGTAAAAAGTTATTATAAATTGAGCCTAAGCATTCCTAAACAAAATGTAATAAATTTGAAAAGTTCATGAAAATATTTCAACCCAGGCCTTCCTTCACATCGAACAGCAGCAGCGCAGCAAGCCTCAGAACAGAGAAGTCTGGGTTATGTCCAGTTTAGTTGCAATGCTTTTATCTAATTTGTTTTGATTGCATTCCTCAAGAAATTTGGAGATTAGAGACAGAAACTCACTGACACTGGAACTCCAGGTAATTTCCATCTTTATTCTTTCACAACTGTTCTGAACGTAACCCTGGAAAAGATATTTTCAGAAACAACAGAGGATGTACTGAGAGAGTAAAAAGCAGGAAGCAAAGCATGCTGGGATGACTCACACATGGCCGTACCAGACTGAAAATGTCTGCTGGAAGCCTCCATTGTAGCCGGCCTCCCAGGACACGTTGGCCCAGGTAGAAGAGGCCACTGCATGGACATTGGTGGGAGCATGCGGGCTTGTGCCTGCACAGAGAAAATAAGAGCAAAACAACCTGGAGTTAGTATTTTAAGTTTCCCTTCTATATTTTTTTAACCATTTTGACTCATATTGGTGTTTTGCAAAATCCATCTTGTAAAACAGGACAGTGGAAATCGTGACAATTTAAACACAGCGTGATAACAGGTTTGAAGACGCGTGATGCTGATAAGAACACACCACAGTTTAACAAACTATCTTACTCACATGGACCCCTATGGGGATTGACCCGTGCGGGTGCTGCAGGTTTTTAGGTTGGCCGGGTCCGTGGAGGGTCATAGAAAGGAGCAGCTGCATCATAAGGGAAGACTGTGTATCTCGCAGTTCCCTTGATGCTCGCCACCTTAAGTGACGTCATGAAAATGTAATGCACCATTCTCATGCGTTTGGTAAGAGTATTGTAGAGGACTGCAACATTAAGTTACATGCAGTTATGATGCTGCCGTACGGCGCCCATTATGCAGCACTCTTGTCATTAGGGAGGTGTCCACACCAAGTCTTTACTGACCACGTGAAAGGGGTGCACAAGGAGCGCACGTCTCACTTGAACAGCACTAACGGCTCCTTGCACAGTGCACGGTTTGGACTGCAAAACAGGAAAATCTGTACAACACGCCTGCATCTCACCTGTCCCTACTTACAGGTGTTATGTTACATTTGTTGTTTAACTGTTGCCCACAGCGTGCCCGTAAAAAAATATGCATATACTTTTTTTTTTTTACGGGTTCACTGAGCGGTTTACAATATCAAAATTGTGTGCGGGCCGCCGGTGTACACCATACAGGTTTGCCCATTTTTCACCCGCAGACAGCCCGTAATCCACCTGTAAGGGCAGTTGGTACTAAGGCAGTATGATCAGTCTTTTTTTAGGGGGAGCCATTTTTAAAATTCTGGGATGTTTTGATATTCCATCCTTCTTCTGCCACTCATCTGGAACTTGTTGTGGGAGCGGCAATGTGAGCACAGGTGCTCTCTTCCACATACATCTCCTCCAGCTCTTCTTTTTTTTCTTGAACAAGGTATGGAAACCTTGAATATTTCATGAAAACTTCAGCGTGATCATCGCACTGTTAAGAGACTTGTGTCTGATTCAGAGCACACACAGGTTGGTGCAGATGAAGGCAGAATGAGGAAGGTTTCTGCCAGATAAATACATGGGATTAAGAGAGCAGCTGCTAAAATACCATTACAAAGCAGCAAGAACATGTTTGAAGCTGCTGCTGTCTCTGGAGTTCCACCAACATCAAGTGTAAGATCCTGCAGAGGCTGCAGTTCTACTTAAGTCTTCTAAACAACACTCACAAGCAGAAACGGCTGCAGTGGGTCCAGACATTCACAAAGACTCATTTTCAAACAGTCGCTTCACTGATGAGTGCTGTGCAGCCCTGGATGGTCCACATAGATGGAGTAGTGGGTGGTTGGCCACCATATCCCAACAAGGCTGCAACATCAGTAAGGAGGTGGTGGAGTCGTGATTTGGGCTGGAATCATAGGGAGAGAGCTGGTCGGCCCCTTTAGGGTCCGTGAAGGTGTGAAAATGACTTCTGATCAGTTGGTGGAGTTTCTGAGCGGGAATCCCTCTGCATCATTGGCTGATATGGGAAGAAAGGAGATAAACTGATGGTTTGACCCCATCCTGACCTCAACCCTATTGAGAACTTTTGGAACAGTCTCAAGACAAACATCTGTGAGGGTGGGGGGTAGTTCACATCCATACAGCAGCTCTGGAGGCTATTCTGACATCCTGCAAAGAAACTCAAGCAGAAACTCTCCAAAAACTCACAAGTTCAATGGATACAAGAATT
>BSAI01000201.1:2949991-2972592 GCA_036245035.1 Adrianichthys oophorus | reverse complement strand
CTAAAAACAGCAGAATCATAATTAAAAAGAACACTTGGAACACTGAAAATAGATTAGAAGGTTATAAAAGTGGGACTTTAAGGAGCTTCGCTGAGCTGAAGTTTGAACTAAAAAAGAAAAACTTATAAAAGCTTTTTTGATTACAGAGCATACCCAGCATCACTTCATAGGTGTGTTCTGAATTAAAATATTCTTTGATAGCAGCTTTGAGTCTACCTTTAATGTTTTTGGTTTAAGGCACTC
The DNA here is from genome assembly GCA_036245035.1 of Adrianichthys oophorus. Lineage (NCBI taxonomy): Eukaryota > Metazoa > Chordata > Actinopteri > Beloniformes > Adrianichthyidae > Adrianichthys > Adrianichthys oophorus. The sequence goes on along the minus strand of BSAI01000201.1, from coordinate 2,972,349 downwards.
CATGTCAAATAACTATCTGTTCAAGTTATAAACAAATGTCATCACTCAATCAGCAATGTCCCATAATACTTACCTTTTCCAGTTTCTTTTTGTTTTTTTTCTTAACATTTCATTTTAATTTCTGGAAATTGCATTTGTTTTCTGAAACATTTCAATTTTATTTTGTTTTGGTTTGTGGAATATTTGATTTTATTTCTCAAAAAATATGTTGTTTTTTATTATTACCGGTAGTTTTGTTTTCTTTATTGTCGTTGTGATCTTTATGATGTTTGTGAGTGATTTATTGATGTGGATTGAACTTTAGGGCCACCATAGTTCATTTTTTAACACCAATAATGTCACAGCAACATCTAAATAACGGACTTCTTGACATACTGTGAATCTCCAGCCGTTCAAACAACCCCAGTAAATCAAAGGATTCAGAAAAAAGCAGATATTTTTTCTGGTTTTGATCTGTTATTTATGATTAGAATGCTGCGGCACAAAGGCGCTTTTCTCCACGACAGAATCTGCTGATAAACGTTGAGGACGTAAACACTACACAACTTCACAGCGCTGAAGTGTCAATATGCTTTCAGTATGAGTTATATGAATAAGTTTATGTTTTTCTGCACAAACAAACTTGCCTTGCCTTTCTTCCATTAATAGCAAGGTTTTAAAGGTTATGTCCATCAGTAAATATTTTCAAGGGTAACTGCTTTTCTGCAAACGTGTTTGCAGCATTCACTAGGGGAATGGTTTCACCAAAGGCTGGAGTATGAAGAAGCATAAGAAGCCGTATTTTTTCTGATTGCTTGATTTCAGTTTTTTACCTCAGAGAATTTTTGAGCAGATGTGACATCATCAAATCACAAACTTTTCAAAAATGTAGACAAAATGGACAACTACACTTGTGCATGTTTTCATCGAGCCCTGTGACGGAATCCTACCTATGACTTGGACATGCGTGCTGGCAGTGATGCTTGTGGCAACATTGGTGGCAACACATTCCCACTCCCCGTGATCTTCCTTTGTGAGTGACTTCAGCTGTAAGCTGCCTCGGGGCAGAACATTGTGCTTGCTTCTGCTGGGCTTTCCAACCTGCAGTTCAGCCGAGACCAAAAGAGAGAAGCAGAGAAGTGCACCACACACTGGCATGTGCAAAGCTGCCATTTATGGAGCCAAAACACAAGACTTTAAATGACTTCAATAGCCAACATTGAAAAAATCATTTAGCACTTAAATGTGTCATATGATCATACAGAAAACTCAGATAACATTCTGGATGTCTTCTCTTATATAAATTAAAAACATGACAACACCACCAAACCAAAGTTTAAACATAACAACGAGTCTTCACAGCATCACGGCTTTCTGAAAACGTTGTGTGCCAACAGGATTCACTGACAGTCTCTTAACAAATGTGTCCCTCACCTTCCTCCAGGTGATGTTGGGGAAGGGGTCTCCCTCTGCCTCACATGGGATGACCAGCTCTCTCCCCACCTCCTGTCTGTACTCCCCTCCAGGAACAACAGAGAATTTTGGAGGGTCCTGTTAGAACAAAACCATTCCAGCACAGAAGTTAGAAACTGCTTATCTTCTCCTATCTAATGTGGGTAAATTGTGTGCACCTTTAGCACCAGGGGAGCAGGAGTGGACCATCCCATGGAACCCAGGGCATTGTAAGGCATGCAAGAATAGGTGCCCATGGAGTCCTCTGTCACTTCAGCCACACGGATGCTCCCGTCGTCCATCTGGCTCCACCCAGGAAACTGAAGACAATGGTCACCGTCAATAAATACTGAAAAGAGCAAGCTTTACTATAGAACTTCCAACTATTTTTAGAGATAAGAAATGGAAGGGATTCACTTTATCTATGCGCAGAAAGAGGCCATCTTTCTTCCACTTAACGAGAGTGACAGGAGGGTTGGCATCCACTGGACAGCGAATGAATCCAGGCAGCCCAATGGCCACGTAAATGACAGACGGCATGTTTACCACTCGGGCAGGATCTAGACAACAATGACAGGAAAAGACAAGAGCCAGAAGCCTGCTGTGGTGCACGAGCACTGGACTTGAAAAATGTCAAAAACCGAATGCACAACCATGTTTCTTTGAGAGCAGCTAACCCAACAGTGAAGGGATCTCAAAGGAATCTTGTTGAAGATTGACATTTTCTAAATAATTTTTCTGCACATTTGTTATTGAGCATTAATCTGATTATCTCAATGTGATAATCTGAATGCGTTGATGTCACTGATTTTTGTTCATAGACTGCAGCAGCAGGCTGTTTCTTCATTACCCTGAATGAGGTAAGGATGCATTCAACTGCTTGGCTCAGTTTTGTGAAATAAAAACTGTGACAGTGTCATGTGCTAAGTGTTCTTCTTTTGAATTTGCCTTTGCAGAAAGGTTTGATGCCTCAGAGCAGCAGCCCTGAATATTGCTCCTCAGGACCTCCCTTTCCTGGGGGAACTGAACTGGACAGGACACAATTTTTTCTGACTTTTCATAATAAATGAGATAAGGAAGACAGAGAAAGGGGTATCTTGTTAATGGTCACATTTAGTCTCTGTCTGCAGTCAGGTCAGAAATCAAGGAGTAATCCTGGACTCAGACACAAACATTAACAGTTACATTCAATCTACAATATTATCAGCATGTAACCGCCTTAAAAACATTGACAGAATCAAAGGCAGATTGTCTAAACCAGACCTAGAGATGCTTCTTCACACATTCATCTCCAGCAGGTTAGGGGGGGGGTTGCCACACAGAGAGTGTGTGATAAAAATGAGAGGTGATGTGAGCAAGAAGAGAGTAAAGGGTGCTTTTAGGAAAGTGATGGAGGGAAGGTTGAGAGAGGCTGAGTGTGGGACCAGCCGAAAAAAGAGAGACAGAATGACGTAAGATGGAGAGCTGAGCATGTGAGAGAAGCAGAGAATGAAGCCATGAAGGAGAACAAATGATATAGACAGGAAGCATGAACTGTTTCCAGAAAATCTCTCCTGTGAGCATCAACCTGCCAGCTCTCTGCACCCAGAGGAGTCCCAGCAACAGCAGCACAGACCAGAATATCAGCCAAGACTAAATATAGCACAGAAAAAGCCCCATCACTTGTAACAAGCTGGTTCTCACTGCAGGATGCTGTGGGCACGTTATTTTCCTGGCAGATTATCAAGGACTCACAGCAAAATGAGAAAGAAAAAAAGGTAAAGAGGGCCAACGGGCAGAGGAAACACTTGGAAGATGAGCAAAGGGAATGGCCCTGCAGTCTGACAAAAAAGTCTGCGGTCTTACAGCAATGATGTAATCTTTAACTCTCTCACCACCCCAACGGTTGCTGCTGCCGGTCTGCTCACACACACCACAGCCAGATTCAGTCAGCACAGAAAAACATTCAAAATGTCTGCTTTCTGACTGATGTCAGAGGTAGTCGTGTCTCAGCTCCTCAGTCTGGTGTCTGAAATCGCACAGCTGTGCGATGGGAACTGAGGTGTACATGAGGGGTAGGCAATCATCAGGGAAAAAGAGAAAAACAAAGACACACACTATAAAGTTTCGTTTAACAAATTCCTCACATATCAGGCTGTAGAACACAAAACGAAAAAAATATTTATGGGAATTTTTTTGAATGGGTCAAAGAGTTCTGTCTTCCTACGAGGGCTCGGTTTGTTAGAACTGAAGTTTCAAGCAAAGTAACAACTACCACACAGCAACAACGGGTGTGTGTCTCACATGCAATGGTTCATGCACTGAAAATACAGTGTGTATGGAAGGTATTCAGACCCCTTAAATTTTTCACTCTTTGTCATATTGCAGCCATTTGCTAAAATCATTTAAGTTCATTTTTTTCCTCATTAACGTACACACAGCACCCCATATTGACAAAAAACCACAGAATTTCTGACATTTTTGCAGATTTATAAAAAAAGAAAAAACTGAAATATCACATGGTCTTAAGTATTCAGACCCTTTGCTGTGACACTAACATATTGAACTCAGGTGCCGTCCAGTTCTTCTGACCATCCTTGAGATGGTTCTATACTTTCATTTGAGTCCAGCTGTGTTTGATTTTACTGATTGGACTTGATTAGGAAAGCCACACAGCTGTCTATATAAGACCTTACAGCTCACAGTGCATGTCAGAGAAAATGAGAATCATGAGGTCAAAGGAACTGCCTGAAGAGCTCAGAGACAGAATTGTGGCAAGACAAGATCTGGCCAAGGTTACAAAAAATATCTGCTGCACTTAATGTTCCTAAGAGCACAGTGGTACCACTGTGTTCCTAAGAGCACAGTGGTACCACTGTGTTCCTAAGAGCACAGTGGTACCACTGTGTTCCTAAGAGCACAGTGGTACCAAGATAGAACTTTTTGGCCTTAATTCTAAGCGATATGTGTGGAGAAAATCAGGCACAGCTCATCACCTGTCCAATACAGTCCCAACAGTGAAGCATGGTGGTGGCAGCATCATGCTGTGGGGGTGTTTTTCAGCTGCAGGGACAGGACGACTGGTTGCAATTGAGGGAAAGATGAATTCGGCCGCCCCTGCGACAGACTGGTGACCAGTCCAGGGGTGTACCCTGCCTTCGCCCATGAGTAGCCGGGTTAGGCTCCGGCAACCCCGTGACCCCGAAAGGGATAAAGCGAATTGGAAAATGAATGAATGAATGAATGAATTCGGCCAAGTACAGGGATAACCTGGATAAAAACCTTCTCCAGAGTGCTCAGGACCTCAGACTGGGCCAAAGGTTCACCTTCCAGCAGGACAATAACCCTAAACACACAGCTAAAATAACCAAGGAGTGGACTCACAACAACTCCGTGACTGTTCTTGAATGGCCCAGCCAAAGCCCTGACTTAAACCCAATTGAGCATCTCTGGAGAGACCTGAAAATGGCTGTCCACCAACATTTACCATCAAACCTGACAGAACTGGAGAGGATCTGCAAGGACGAATGGCAGAGGATCCCCAAATCCAGGAGTGAAAAACTTGTTGCATCTTTCCTAAAAAGACTCATGGCTGTATTAGATCAAAAGGTGCTGCTACTAAATATTGAGCAAAGGGTCTGAATACTTAGGACCGTGTGATATTTCAGTTTTTCTTTTTTAATAAATCTGCAAAAATGTCAAAAAAATTTCTGTGTCGTGTCAATATTGGGTGCTGTGTGTACATTAATGAGTAAAAAAATAAACTTAAAAGATTTTAGCAAATGGCTGGAATGTAACAAAGAGTGAAAAATGTAAGGGGTCTGAATACTTTCCGTACCCACTGTAAATCCAATTATTATTATTATCCATGGAAAAAATAAAAAATGATTCAAAAAGTGAAACTCACGGGTAAACTGTGGAGTGGATTCGATAGAATTTTACACAACAAAATTAGGTAAAGACTCACATTGCACTGTCAAGTAGGCAGAGGCAGATGGTGGCTGGCCAAGGCTGTTGCTGGGCACACAGGTGTATTTCCCAGCATCCTCTGGCTTCACTTGGGCAATGATGAGGGAACCATCAATGAGAATACTGACTCTTCGTTTCAGGTCACTGTGGACATAAAGACGAATGAGGGACTAAGTTACAACAGGAACAAGTGTGGTTTCCTTCATAGCAGGTCATTTGAAAGAAACATTGATTTAAATTGTTAAAGAAGAGTTGACAAGTACATCACAGACGCTGACTTAAGTTTGGACAGAAAGTGCTTTCTCCTGGTACTGATGCATGTCTCCTCTTATTTTTGTGATGAAAACCTCAGTCAACCTCATGACACTATAATTCACCATTGCCACACTTTTATCCTTCCCTTTGCTCTCAATCACAAAGATTATTTGACTTTTATGCTTATAATTGCTGGCACAGAATTTGATTTAAGAATCAAAGCTGAGGGACTGGCTGCTGGGGACCTTTGCAACTTCATATGGTTCAATGGTGAGTTGAAAATCCCAAAACTTTCACTACAATCATCTGTTCGTACCCTACAGCACAGAAACAAGAATGAGTGATCTTTTTTATGGCTACTACCAAACATTCTATCATAAAAACTGTAAAAAAAAAAAAAAAAGCTGTACAATCAGGGATTTTGTATATATCTGTTCACCCACAGAACCCGCTGAATCTCTTTCAGCATCACATGGTTACTGGAGCCAAACCAGCTACTGTTAGGTGAAGTCCTGTTGGTTTACCCGTAACAGGTCGGCAGTCACCAGTCTGCTGCAGGGCACTTTTTAGGCAATAAATACAAATGAAGTTCGTCATCATCAGGGATTCAGTCTAAAAGACCTAAATGCAGGAGACAAACTACTGTTGTGCTTTTAAGTTTGCAAGAAATTATAATTTCTTGGTCATTTTTCATAGAATATGAATGATAAAGCAAACGTTTGTTTTTTTTTCTCACTCATGGTTAGTGGTTGGATTAAGCCCTTTATTGTTAAACAACAGTGTTATTTTTAATTTTTTTTTTATCATAACGACAACAGAAACTTGGCAAATTACACAAATCAAAGGTACACACACATATATATATATATATATGTGTGTGTGTGTGTGTGATATAAGAAATAACAGTTCGAAGTCTCTTGTGGTTGTTGTGGATGAGGTTCTTTATTTTCTCTATTGGTAACGCAGTGCAATCTTCTTGACCCAAGGAACCTCAAGTTTCTTTAAATTCTTGGGCTGTCTTGCTTCAACTGCCTGTTTGACATCTCCATTGGGAGTTCACACATCCCCAAACCATCAGGGTTTGGGGATGTGTGAACTCATCTGCCTCTGTGTTTCACAGTAGGAATGGTGTTATGTTCATCATAGGCCTTGTTGACTCCTCTCCAAATGGTTGTGGCCAGAAAGTTCAATCTTGGTCTCATCACTCCAAATAACGTTGGTCCAGAAGTTTGGAGGTTTGTCTCTGTGCTGTTTGCTGTATTGTAAGTGAGCTATTTTGCAGCATTTGCACAAAAAAGGCTTTTAACTGCAGGCGACTTGTCCATGCAGCCCATTTTTCTTCAGGTGCCTCCTTATTGTACATCTTGAATCATCCATACCACAGTTTTTCAGTCCTGGATCACAGTTTCAGTCATTTGTGAGTTTTTCACTGTATCCCCAATTTTTTTGGTAGTTGTGGCAGAAACGTTTGTGACTGGTTCGGTTTCATCAGAACCCCTCGCTTTCCACTTTTTTATGAAAGTTAGCTCACTGGCATTGTCAGTTCCTTCGATAGCTTATTATATCCCTCTTCTGTTTTGTACAGTCCAGTTACCTTTTCCTGTAGGTCTTTTGACAGTTCTTAAGCGTTCCCCATGACTGTGGATCCAGAAATGTCAGTGAAGCACAGGATGCAAGGCTGTGTTGGGAGCCCAGAAACTCCAAGACCTTTTGTGCACAAACATTGATTACAGGCAAGCGAGTCACAGGTTAAGATGGTTACCTTTAGCGACCATTCAGAGCCTTTTGTATCCGCTTGTGTGCATGTTTTCAGAACAATGGAAACTTTTGAACACATTTGGAAAGTTTCTGTTGTCATTATGAGTTGAAAAGGGTAAACTCAGTTTTTTGACAATAAATAGGTTATTTCAACTACTATGTCTGTCTCAGAGGTTCTGCGGTAGAGGAGAGCTCCCTCAAATAGAATCTCTCCAGTCTTGAAAAGAAAGTCCAGGAAATCACCTCACTGACCAGCCAGCTGCAAACGCTTGCTGCTGAGCTGGAAGGCAAAGAGAACCTTCAAGAAATTTACGCTGGATTCTGCCAGGCAAAGAAATCAGCGTCCAAACTCAATAAGCAGCTGGAAAAAGACTTGTAACAGGTCAACAAGAAACTCCAGGACCAGAAACCTCTGGATGACCGCAAGAAATAGCAGCAAAAAATCCACCTCCTGACTGAGACCAACACCAACCTCAGAGAAACTCCTCAGGAACTCCAGATAAGAGTGTGGGATCCTGAAGAGCTATCCAGTGAGTTAAAAAAACCCAAGCTCACCACCAAATCTCTCAGTCAGGAGAACCAAGATCTCCAGAAAGAGATTCAGAGGGTCCAAACCACTATCATGGCACTTGTACCTCAGAAGAAGCAACTTCAAGAGGAGAGTGATCGCCTCCAAACACTCCAAGAGCAACATGAAAACATCGTCAAAGAAGTTAGAAACCAGCTAGAAAATCTTTTTAAAAAACTCAAAGAATTAAAAGAAAAGTTTGCTGCAACAAAAGTTGATCAGGAAACAATCTCCAGAAACAAACATTGGAAAAGGAAAATCAAAACATCATCAAAGAAACAGAAGAATTTCAGGAAAACCTGAAACATTTGGCCAAACTAAATGACAAAGTTGCTGCAACAAAAGCCAATCATAAAACTGACGAGAAAAAAGCCCTCATCTCCGAGCTCCAATCCTCCAGAAGTTCTGGAACAGAACAACAAAAAAGAAACTGTATATATCCCATCTGAGCAGGAAATAAATGCCACTTTACAAAAAATGCTTTTGGAAATGGAGGGGGAAGAAGCTAAAAGACTCATCAGGTGTCCTCCCTGCAAGATGATAAAAAGGCTTTGGAGAGAGAAGTCAACAGCCTGAAGCAACAAATAAGAGAGCTTTCTCAGCAACGTCCGGACTCCAGGCCGATGGCTGAACACTTAGCAGCGATGGACAAAGCCTCACAGCAGGAACAAGAACCAAAGAACGCTGCTTTGAGACGCCCCCTAAAGGCGGCAACAACAACTGCTATGGAAGACATTCCTGCTCCTAAAGCTAGTCCGCCTGTGTTGGAGGAACCTTCTAACATCAGAGAAAGAACTAGCAGGTTCCACCAACACAGAGCTGCACTTGCAAACCATCAGGGTGCCCGGCCAAGGAGGGTTCCTGGTACCCAGCGGGTCCAGGACCTTCAAAAAGACTAATTTAGGCAGTCCTGATTAAAAAATAAATAACAACGTGGAAATGAAATGTAAATAGAAAAAAAATAACAAATAAGGAGAAAGTGTGTTTGGTTTTTTTGTGTGTGTTTATATGTAGGGGTGACTGCAGTGTAGTGGAAAAGGCAGTCATCCTCTGATTGAAGGATTGCAGGTTCGATTTCCGCCTTGCCCGCCATGTGTCAAAGTGTCCTTGGGCAAGACACTGAAACCCACATTGCCTCTAATGGAAGGTTGGTGCCAGTGTTTGGCAGCAGAGCTGCCATCAATTTTTGAATAGGTGAATGGTACCATGACTGTAAAGCACCTTGGGCCTTTAATGAAGGTAGTAAAGCGCTATATAAGTATACGCCATTTACCTTCTTATGTATGTATCAATGTTCTAAATGTATCTATATATCTATATATTTTTTTCTGTATGTTTATGTGTGTGTACCTATGTGTGTATAACAACATCACAATGTTATAAATGTATGTATTTATATGTATATTTTCTATGTATGTATGTGTGTTTGTTTGTTTGTTTATATGTGTGTGCGTTTGTGTAAAAAAAAAAAAAAAAATTAACATGTAAATCACAAACATATAACACTGAATTATTACACTCTGCAAAGAAACTGTCTTCCAACGGTTCTGGCTTCCGCGTCATTCTTCACTGTCTGACAATGCACACTTTGTTGGACACTATCCGCTTATACCACGGTCACCTTCAAAAGATTTTTACATGAATTTCTCACCTACAGTTTAGGCAAACCTTACAGGAAGGGGGGGTGGGGTTGGGCATGCATTGTGGCTGCTTCGCAAGTTGGGTCGTATCGGGTCAAAAGTGCAGGTCATCCAACGCCGCTCGCGGCTTTAATTAGAATGATGCTGTTTTTAGACCAAATCAAAAACCCTGTGGCTTTTTCTAGAACATAGTTTCTGCAGAGCAGCAGCAGTTCATTGGAAATTCACCTCTGAGTTGTTTTCAGGACTGTTGGGGCGGAGTAAACCTGTCTTCATCTACCACAATTCTTTTGTTTACACTTGCTCTTGTGTACATGAATCTATCCTTCTGTAAGGGGATGAGAATGGAACAGAGCAGGGAGCTTGTGGCTCGCTGTAGTAGCTTTATGTCACACCTACAAGCTTATCAGAATGGCATTTTATTGTCTGTTCCGGATTTACAAAATGAAATAAAAAAATCTCAAAAATGCAGTCTTAACTTGCATTTTATTCATAAATGTCCTCCATAATGAGAAAAATGCTAAAAGAACACGTTAAAAACACTATTTTCATCTGAGTGGGTTTTTAAAAATTAGTGTATCATTCGTTCATTTTTTTTTCAAATTAAAATCAAAAACAAAACAAAAAAACTATTTATTTTTTCATTTTTCAACTTAAAATCAAAAATGAAAAAACTAATGCTGTCAATCCATTAAAAAAATTATCAGATTATTCACACTTTTGGATTGTGATTAATCATTTTAATCACAATGTTTTACGAGTTAAATTTTTATACAACAATATGCAGATTTCTTGAAAAAAAATGCCAGAGAGAAAATGTTTCCTTCACTTTTATTGTTTGAAATGTTTAAATTTATAAAGTGTTAACTCAGAAGTTTAATTGCAAAAAACACATCAACAGTAAGGCAAGCAGAACTGTAAAGACATTTATGTCTGCAGTATTGCTCCAACAAAATAAAGATGCTGATATACAGCCATCAACAAACATTGTGTTTCTGCACTTTAAATAGTCTGGGTGAATACTCTATCCTGATTGGCTGCTGGGTCTTCTGGAAAAAATTCCAGCCACAATGTTATATATGTGCAGGCTTCTTCAAGACAAACTTTTCCTTCATGATCTGGACAAAAAGAAGCGATAAGAGGTGAACGTTCTCTCTGAATTGATGCTTTATTTAACCTATGGTGAATATATATATTTATATTGCTTTTCTTTGCCGCTGCAGTCGAGGTCTGTCGGTTCAGTGATGCTGGTCATCAGTTCTACTATGACAACGGGCAGCATTACGTATCAAATAGTTCACCTTTTGTGAAAAAGTGACCCAAACCTAAAAAACAACAAGAATAAAGTATTAAAAATCAATTGGATATTTTTTTTTTTTTGTAAGTTTCCATGTTATAATCTGGATTGTGCCAGACGAAGTGTGCTTTTTCAGAATTAGACACACGCCACGGAAGCCCAAAATGGCAGAAGACGGTTGTTGAGTTTAATTAATCAGTGTTAATATATATTAAAATGTTAATTGTTTTAAATGAATCATGCGTTAACGCATTAACGTTCACAACCCTCAGAAAAACAAAAAACAAATATATTTTTTTTATTTTCCAGTTCACGTATTAAATCAAAAATGGAGCAAACGGATAACAAACATTTAATTTGGTTTTTTTTGTTATTTCGTCTGAGACACAAGAGTCACCTAAAAATAATTTGCAAGGATCCTTATTTTGAATGCTGATCCACTGGTCGGGCTATCAGTTGTCTTTCAACAAAGGAAAAAGATCCTTTATTGTTATTTTGCAGCCATAAAAGGAAACTCAAAAACCCAAGGGTATGATAACCAAAAATACTTCAGTCACTTTCCAGATAAGAATCAGTTATAAAAATCTTTTTTCCGTCACGTGTCTCCGACGATGTTACTTCACCAGAAGGGCTACTTTGACAAGCCATCTGTTGCTAACATTGTCTGTATGTCTGCTAACTGAAACTCGGGCATGAACAAAAGGAACCCGATGGAGACTGGAACTGTTTTGACATGATTAGCTGTTCCTGTTTTCGGTGATAACGTGCCAGAAGAAGCTCAGAGCCAGCCAGGCCTGTTTCTTCCTATAAGTAAACTTGACAATTGCCTAGGGCACCCACACCAAAAGGTAAAGCCACATGTTCAGCCTATTTTGAGGAAAATTAAAATGTCAGTTTTTATCTGTAGCTACAGTGGCTTGCAAAAGTATTCATACCCCTTAAACTTCACATTTTTTCACAATATGACCACAAACATAAATATATTTTATTGGAATTTTATGTGAAAGACCAACACAAAGTGACACACACTTATGAAGTGGAAGGAAAATTATAAAAGAGATCAATTTTTTTACAAATAAAAAACTGAAAGTGCAGTGTCCAATAGTATTCAGCCCCCTGAGTCAATACTTTTTGGAACCCTTTTTGCTGTAATTCCAGCAGCAAGTCTTTTGGGGTTTAGCTCTACCAACTATGAACATCTAGAGACTGAAATCTTTGTCCATTCTTCCTAACAAAACAGTTCAAGCTGAGCCAGATTAGATGGAGAGTGTTTGTGAACAGCAGTTTTCAGATCTCTCCACAGGTTCTGGATTGGATTTAGGTCTGGACTTTCACTGGATCATTCCAACACATGAATACATTTCATTTGAAGTCATTCCATTGTAGCTGTGGCTTTATGTTTAGGGTGGTTGTCCTGTTGGAAGGTGAATCTCTGCCCCATTTTCAAGTGTTGTTCAGACGTCAACAGGTTTTCCTCCAATATTGCTCTGGATTTGGCTCCATCCATCTTCCCATCAACTCTAACCAGATTCTCTGTCCCTGCTGAAGAGAAGCAGCCCCAGAGCATGATGCTGCCACCACCGTGTTTGACAGTGGGTATGGTGTGTTCAGAGGTATGTGCAGTGTTAGATTTCCACACAGTGCTTTGCACTGAGGTGATAAAGTTCCATTTTGGTCTCATGTGACCAGAGCTCCTTCTTCTACATGTTTGCTGGGTTTCTCACATGGCTTATGGCAAACTGCAAACAGGACTTCTTGTGGATTTCTTTAACAATGGATTTCTTCTTGCCACTCTTCCATAAAGTCCAGATGTGTGCAGTGCACGACTGATCGCTGTCCTTTGGATAGATTCCTCCACCTGAGCTGTAGATCTCTGCAGTTCCTCCAGAGTCACCATGGGCCTCCTGGCTGCATCTCTGATCAGTGCTCTCCTTGTTCAGTCTGATAGTTTAGGTGGACGACCATGTCTAGGTCTGCAGTTATTCCAAACTCTTTCCATTTGTGGATGATGGACTGAACAGTGGTTCGTGAGATGTTCAAAGCTTTGGAAATCTTTTTCTCGCCCAACCCTGCTTTAAATCTCTCCTCAACTTTCTCCCTGACCTGTCTGGTGTGTTCCTTACACTTCATGATGCTGTTTTCTCCCCAATATTCTCTTGACAAACCACAGAGACTGTCACAAAACAGCTGGATTTGTGTACTGAGATTAAATGACACACAGGTGGACTCTATGAAGTCATGAAGTCAACATTTGATCAGTCACCAATCATCAAGCAGATTCTGAAGGCAACTGGATGAACTCAGAGAAAAAAAGGGGGGGGGGTTTCTTGTATAATGAAACTCTTGAATAATTTTCTTTCCACTTCACCAGTGTGCGCCACTCTGTGTTGGTCTTTCACATGACATTCCAATAAAATATATTTATGTTTGCGGTCATGATGTGAGAAATTGTGGAGAAGTTGAAGGGGGATGAATACTTTTGCAAGCCAATATATTTCCTGAGTTTATTAAACCCCTTATGTGATTATAAATGAAAAATTGTTGGCTGTAAAAAAATAAAATGAAATAATCAGTTGCGTCTCATCTTTTTTGAACCACACTGTCACACAGTTTGTGATGTAGCTGGCAGCGCCCCAGAGGTGTGGAATGTGTTGCTATTATTCTAGAAATATTCTAATAAGAAAGGTTTTGACTATTTTAAGCTATTTTCATTATTTTAATCATCATTATTTTATTGTAATCAGTGCTGTGTGTAATCTCGTGTTAAAAAAACAAATTAATTTGAATATTTCTGCATTACTGCAACATTACTAATAACAAAAGAGGAATTTGCACTTCTGGTCTTTTTTTTTTTTTATGATCTAATGAGCTCTCTGCTGGAGCAATTCTAAAATGTTTTGGAGCTAAGACACTGAGCCAGAGGGAACATCCTGACCAAGAAGCTCAGGAGGACTCAGAAGGTTTCTGAGGACCTCTCTGTTGTAAAAGCATCATTTGCACATTTATCAGGTGGTTGAGCAGGTCAGCCAATGATCGAAGAATTGGTAGTTGGAACCCTCCAGCAAACCGTCATTGTCTCCTTGGGCAAGGCACTTAACCCTCCTTGCTTCCAGTATGTGGCTCCACTGGTGTGTGAATGCATATGAATGTACCAGTGATGGTCACAGGGGTTGTTTGGTGCATACTGGCAGTCTGCCCAGGCAGCTGTGGCAACACCAGTAGCTTACCATCACCCAAGTATGAATGCGTTGTGAATGAATAATGGTTATACATTGTAAGCGCTTTGAGCGCAGATAAATCCAATCCATTATTATTTACATGGATACTGGATAAACTTGTAGATGCAGATGACTGGCCGTCGTTTCTCTGTGATTTATTCTGAACGGATGTAGTAGGTAGAGAGACAATTCAGATTAGTTCACCTTTCTCCTAAAAAAAGACTGTAGAAGCTTTTAGCTTCACCATCTTCAAAGACCTAGAATTGGGGAAGAGCTTGATAACTTTGCAAATAAAAAAGCCAGAAAGGAGACATTTTTGAGGACAGTAAACTGTGACTGTTTGAATAAATACTGTGTGTTATTACTCACAGTAAGAAGGTTCCTGGTTCAAGTCCCGGTTGGGGGAGTTGAACAGTGTCACCAATGGGGGGCCTTTCTGTGTGGAGTTTGCATGTTCTCCCTGTGGGTTTTCTCCGGGTAATCCGGCTTCCTCCCACCGTCCAAAAACATGCTTAATTGGTTACCCTAAATTGTCCGTAGGTGTGGATGTGAGTGTGCATGGATGTGTGATTGTGGCCCCTGCGACACACTGGCGACCTGTCCAGGATGACCCCTGCCTTCGCCCATGAGTAGCCGGGTTAGGCTCCGGCAACCCCGTGACCCCGAAGGGGATAAAACGGTTTCAAAAATGAATGAATGAATGATTGTTATTATTAGGTGTTATAAGTGTGGGACTACAACAATCAAGCAATTATTTTAAGTGTACAACTGTTGTTTTAATTGCAATTGTTAGTTTATTGAATCTCTTCGTTTTATTGAAATAAAGATATTTGTTTTCTCCTGTGAAGCTATTTATAGTGGGGTTTTTTTTCTTATATTGGGCTGTCTTAGTAGCCCAAAGGGGTTTGGGGATCTCTTCATTACAGTCTACAAAATGGGGCTGTTAAACAGCATCTTCCCTAGGGCCCCCATAAGGCTAGAAATGGCCCCAGACAGCCTGGATGATTCTGTGATTCATAATGTAATTTTATGGGATCAGTGTTGCTTAAATATATTTAACATTTAAATAAAAAATAAAAAAACTTGTTAATACAGTACATGTACAATTATATCATGGAAATGTATTGAAGACTTTTAAACTGTATACATAAACTGACACTTTAGGTGATGAACTCCAATAATATATAAAACACTATGTTGAGTTAAAATGTATGATTTCTGCAGGTCAAGTTTCTAAAAGCAAAGTGCCAGAAAAGTTTGTGCAGAACCAGAAGAACAGAGGGCAGCTCTACAAGGGAACAAAAATGAGACTAAAGTAGTTTGACCATGGTATACAGCATACAGACAAATCACCGTGATGGCCACTGATGAGCTTGAAAACAACATCCCAAAGGACTGCATCATATTGGACTTGTTTCATTTAGGAGTTGGTGTTTACATGTTTACCATTTTAAGTTTAAAGCTTTATTAACACAGTTAATGTTGACGTTTTCAAAGCTGTTTAGAAATGTCTCTTCTTGCTGATAAAACTGAATGCTGACATGAGTGTTATAACGGATATAAAAACAAACAACATGGTTTCATGGCAGAGCAGTATATTTATTATAAAATTAACATAAATACATTTTTCAACAGAAACAAAGAGACAGTTAGGGGTTTTACTTTGTGGGGTTCTTTATGCATTCAGTCCAATGTTACATTTACAGTGCCTTGCAAAAGTATTCGGCCCCCTTGAACTTTTCAACCTTTTGCCACATTTCAGTTTTCAAACATAAAGATATAAAACAGTAATTTTTTGTGAAGAATCAGCAACAAGTGGGACACAATCATGAAGTGGAATGAAATTTATTGGATTTTTCTAACTTTTTTCATAAATAAAAAACTGAAAATTTGAGTGTGACAAAATGTGACAAAAGGTTCAAAAGTTCAAGGGGGCCGAATACTTTCGCAAGGCACATTTATTAGATGAAGCAATGCATCTGGAAAAAGTCTGGGTTTGTGCTTAACTTATGTATCAACAAGAGTCACGTCAGGGAAAGTCTTTCCATGTTGATGCTCAGCATCTGTTAAGAACTGATCCTCTCCAGATGAAGATATCTGGGTAATGGACCCCAGCTCCTGCTCATCCATGCGGCACTGGACTCCAGCTCCACCAAAATCCCTGACAGAAACCCATCCGTGGCTATTAGTCTTTCATTCAGAAAAAATCAAGCTCAGCAAAATGAAGTTATACCAGAAAAGCATTAGGGAAGGGTCAAAACACCAAAATCAGATTGAAATACATCCTTTCAGTCAAACGTTTTGGTATTCCTCTGCCTCAAATCTAAAATGCTTTGTTATAAGTATATGACTCTTTAATGATTTCTTTTTTAATTACATTTTAATTTTAATTTGTGTATCCCACATCAATAAATATACATTTAAGGGCCAGTCTTACCTTATCTATGGCTGATGCAACTTCATGCCTTTTTCTCCGGAGCTGGAGCTTCAAACAGAATCTTCTCACCAACATTTCTGAACACTTTCTCACGCCCAGTTGGTGTAAGGTGGCTAAAATCTCCACGTGTGTTTAACTTTTCTGAAAGCACTTTGTCACCAAATCTGAGCATTAGCCCCTAAGAAAGTGTCTATTCGCACCTAATTTTTTAAATACGCGGAGCCAGAACTGAACTTTTTTCTTGGCTGCGCAGACCCCAGAGGAAGGGTTATACTTAAATTAGGATTACAGTTAAAGTTACACCACCAAATGGTTCCTGAGCGTGGCTGTTTCTGCTGCTCACCGCTCTTCCAGGGGATGGATCAAATGCGGAGAACACATTTCACACACCTAGCATGTAGCTAATGGGACTTTAAGTTTAAATACGTGCAGGCAACAACAAAATCCAGCCTTGGATGCACTTAAGATATGTGCGGGAAATGCAGCAATGTGCATCTTGGCTGCACGCATTACATGTGATCAACATTAATTTCCATTAATTTTTGTGCTGATCACACGTAAATAAACGCAAAAAAGATCAGCCTTCTTCTAACCATCCATGTTAGCACCCGCAGCTCACCCCGTATGTCCTCAATACTACCCCCCCAAAAAAAGAAGTACTTCTGGGTGACTCCTGTGTCTCAGACGAAAATGCAAAATGTAATATGCAAATTACAAAATAAAAAAAACAAGTCAATTTTCCTTTTTTCATTTTTGATTTTGATCTGAAAAACGAATGACACACAGCTTTTTAAAACATTAATTTGTGTCTGTCCATGTCTGTGTGATATTTTATTTAGAATATTCTAAACAATATTAATTATTAAATCATTAAGCTATAAATGAATAAATATGAACATGGGAAAATAAATAAATTTAATTTTTAAATAAATGTGCATTCCTAATACAAGTAAATATTTCCCTAACCAGTTTTTACCAGTAAACTAGAAATGATATTGGTACCAAGCAGTAAGATATACCAAAAGGCAAAGTATCATGATACATGTATTCATTCGCAGATTATTTTATTTCTGAAAAAAGATAAAGGCTTTTTTAAACTTCTACCTAAATATTTGCATATTAAACAAAAAAATGTGGATACTGTGAAGTAATCTATGGCGCAAAATCTGAGCCATAAAGATTTGAAACCCAAATGACACAACTAGAAAAAAATCAAACTGAAATATAGGTATTAGGCTAAAAAAAGTGTCTGAAACTTTCTGCAAATCTATTATAAACGTAATTATTTTTTAGCTTCAAATCAAAAACTGCAATCGAGGTACTCGAACCCATGTGACTCCAAGGAAAAACATTATAGATCCTACCGCACCACCTGTGGTGCCAGCAAACAAAATTTGGTTAACAAGAGAAACCTACTACATGGCCCTGGGCGTGTAGAACAGGTTGGTTGACCATCTGTCACCTGCAATGACTTTTTGTGGTCGCCGGAGGATGAAACACAAGCACGCAGGAGCAGAGGAGCGCTCGGGCTGTCTGAATTGTCCAAATGTTTGATGCATGCGTGGAGTTTTGAATGACAAAAAACCGCCACAGTACAGACATTACAGGCATTTTCTGACCGTAATTATACAATGCACCAGGACTAAGGTTACCACCCTCATTGATTTTGACCGGTTCTTGTTTGAAAAGAGAACAACTTGTAGACTAAAGTAATGTCAACAAGATACAATCAGATTTATAAAAAACATGGGAGTGTTATGCTCAGACCTCTACATCCACACTGAGAAAAAAAAAACTATTTATGACCTGAAAAATCCTAACCAAGCAGTTTGGACAGTAAGATTACCATGTAGACCACTCAAATCAGATTATTGCAGTTTTCTGATGATTCCACTTTTTCAGATTCTGTGGTAAAGCTGTAGCCTCATCAAACAGCTCCACCTCACAGTTTTTGTCTTGCTTTTTTGATGTGATGCTCCAGGTAAGCCCACACTGAGTCAACTGAGCAAACTAGAAAATCATCTTAAAAAGGGTGGTGGATGTAAGTGGGAATTTGCTCACGAGAAATTCTGTGACTTAAAGGAAAATGATCATTCCAGCGCAAGTTTCTATGAACAAATGAAGGATTGTCTGCCTTTGTTCTGAATTTCAAATCCACATTTTGACCTGCTCTGAAAACCAGCTGATGTAGGACAGAAAATGAGGTAAGAGAGCAGCCAGTGACAAAAATGCTCATAACTTTACTTCTTGAAGAAGACGTTGTCCTCCTCCCAGAACCAGGTGTAGGTCAGGTTGCGAGGATAGGCCTCTGCCTGGCAGGTGAAGAAGGCGTCCTGTGAGATGTTCACGGTTATGTTCTCTGGTGGCGATATGATGAACGGTGGGCCTGGTGGAGGACACACACAGGGGTCAGACAGGTCACTCAGCTCAGCGGCAAACTCAAACTCCACCATGAAAGTCAAAGGTGTGGTTGTGGACAGCTCTGTGGTTTCTGTAGGTTCCTCTGAGTCCATGCAGAGATTTTCATAGAGAATCACGACCATGATCCTGTTCCTAATGCAGTGCTGCCTGAAACTCACGTGTGTACAGTTAATTTTTAAACTTTTCAGCACATTTCAATCCTGATTCCCAGAAAGTTTGACAAATATGCTGTAGATTTGAAGACATTCACATTCATCAACATCAGTATGACAGCACCAGCTTTCCTGTCTCTTTCTCACCATGTGAGCAGGTCAGGGACTCTCTGAAAATGACAGCAAAGAGACAGCAGATGTAAGCCCAGATCTAGGCATGGGCAAGGAGGGGCAATGCCCCCCAAAAGGCCGAGACTGCCCCCACAAACGTGACGCCCTGCAAACATTCCACATTTAAAAAATATGTAAAGAAAAACAGAGCGCTCGCTGCTCTCTCTGGCTCCCATTCAAAGTATCTGCTAGTGCTGATTGGTAGATGTCAGGGACAGAGTGGCCTCTCGCTTCACTCCCGCTTCTCTTCTCAGTGGTTACTCAGTCCCAGCAGAGCAGAGCTCAGTCGCTGTTTGGAGTTTTCCTCTGCTGTTTATTGCTGATAGTATTTAATCACTCGTTCTTCTTACTCGTTCTCATCCTCCATCTATTACTCTCTTTGTTTTAGTTTGGAGTAAACCGAGTTAACGAGTTGACTTTGCGCAGATTTCTGGTTGTTAAAGCTAGCGCGAGCAGCGACGCTGCCAGTGCTGTGGCATTTGCAGCAGCAGCAAAGACCGACTGGACTGTGGTTCTGCAAACTTTAATCCATGCGTCCACCCCAGCACATCTAGTTGGTCTAGTGTCACTGCACAGCCCCTGCTGTCCCAGTTGCTCCCAGCCCTTGCGGTGGTCGTTGCAGATGATGTAGATTTAGGCCTGGACACATAAAGCACTGTCACAACCCACAGCTCTGGTTTTCAGCAAGTGTAACTTTGGTAAGAACACATTCGTTCTGCCCAGGCTGGTATCGTGCATGACCATGGCTGGAATATTCAGCAAAGCTTAATGCATGTTTTTGTTTCCCGTGTCGTAAATTTGGGCGGAACAATCACAGGGATTTGGTTTTCACAAAACAAGGATAATTTAATAATTGGAAAACGGCACTGGAGAAAGACAAGGGACTCACAAAGCATGCATCAAGTCAATGCCGCATACAAAAGGCAAAAACCTGGTCTGAAATGTCCCAAAGAGAGGCTACAGGGGAAACCATTAGTAATCTAATAGGGCCCTCTCAAGTTGAAAACAATAAATATTCTATAAAAACAATTGGGGGAGTAGTTCAGTTCTTTGCAGTAAATGAACTTCCACTTCATGGCAGAGTGGGAAGCTCAAATGAGGATCCTCTGCAGGATCGTTCTTAAAAATGGTTGACTACACACTGGCAAAGGACCCCAAATGTTATGAAATAAACAAACATCCCACAAAATGCAAAATCCACCTCTCACAACATCCAAAAAGAAATTATTGAAACATTGGCCAAAATGGTATTAAATTAAATCAAGGATAATTATGACAAAGCAGATTCTATTGGGTTTTACATAAAAAGTGATGGAACCAGAGACAGATGCAAAGTGGAGAATCTGTCAGTCATGATTAGATTTGTCTGTAAAGGTATTCAAGAGGAACACCTGATTGGTCTGCTTGACCTCAGCCAGTTAAATGCAGTACTTATTACCACCCAAATTCTTTAACATGTTTCTGCTTTAGATATAGTGCAGCTGAAAGGACCAGTCAGTGCTACGATGGAGGTTCTGTCATGAGTGGGGTCAGGGTTTGGGGTGGGGTTCAAAAAGGGGTAGGGAAGGATAATCCTTATATCCACTGCTTTAACCACCAGCTGCATCTGGCAGTGGTCCATGCAATGCAAGCCCAACCATGTGCAAAAACCTGCTTTGATCTGTCAGGATCCCTGCACTCATGTTTTTGTAAATGCAGAGGGAAGTGTCAGGAACGGCATCCTACAGAAAACTTTGAAGACAAATCAGGTGGCTCACAGGAGACAACAGTTATAGCACAGTTAGCATAGTTTGTATGCATTTTAGGGGCTTGGGAGGATTTTAAACCCCAGCCTCTCAGTATGCCCAAACTTGCCCCTCCAATAGGGGCTGGTTAGATCCAGCCCTGAGCAGAAGAGCACTAACACCACACACCATCTTCAATTCATGCGTTTCACTTCAGAGCTGACTGTGTGAGGGTTAGAAGTACATCCGTCACAATACTTGACAAACCACAGCTATAGCCAGGGGTGCTGTATGACACCCCAGGAGTGAGAGCATGCTGGGATGTCAGTCTTTGTGATGGACACGCACAATCAACACAACATGATTCTGAAGAGTTTAACAATAAACAGCATTTTCAATTCATTTCTGGATCATTTCTGTATTCTGAATTCTTCAACCTGACAGAGTAGAATTATGAATTTGAGCTTTTAGTTTTTACTTTTATGACATAAATACATGTTTTGAATAAAACTTTAAATATCTCTAAAAGGAAATAAATATTTCTGTTCGCATTAAAATGTATAGCACCGATTTCAAAACTTTAATAGTGATCATATTAGCATACCAAGAACATTTGACAGTGTTAGTATGCTGTAAAACAGACAGAGGCATGTCAAGAGGGGAAAACAGGGGGCCCATGGTCACTACAGCTTCCATTTGTTGTTGGTCATTCAGTCCATTCCATTACACTGAAGACAAACGCTGAAACGATGTGTAGCCCGGTGGTAATTTTATTTGAAAATAAATACATAACTAAAATAGAACAGAAGGTTTCTTATGTGATTTGTAGATTATTGTGAGTAAATATTAGCTATTGAGTTTCTTTTATTTTGTTAAATAGTTTAAGCAGAAGCAGTTTATTTCTCCCTATCATTATTTTATTGCCTCATTTATAAGTCCCTCTATTTAGCCAATTGTGATTGGTTCCTGAGATGTGAGAGGGCGGGACAGATGAAAAGATGAAAAACAGAGACAGAAACTGGACAGAAATTTCGAGGGCACATGGGGACGGTATTGAGAACGCGGAAGCTCAGATCTTTTTGGAGAAAAACATCCCACCACAGAGCGGTAAATTCTGAACGGGGAGTTCAGAATATTGCGCGGAGCTGTGAGGGGAGAACGGCGAGCAAGCTAACCGCCCAGATACTCGTTCTTCTGGGGAGACAGAAAGACGGAGCAGGAGTCGGAAGTGGAGGAAGCGGAGCTAATGTGCGCCACGCTGGGCCATGTTGAAGCAGCGTTGTCGCTTGTCTTCTGGATTATTTCAACACACTCAATGTTTTATGGAAGCAATTTTGA
>BSAI01000201.1:2884659-2946991 GCA_036245035.1 Adrianichthys oophorus | reverse complement strand
GTTTGCCCTCTCTGGGTGGGTGGAGTGCTCCTTCCCCAAGTGGAGGAGTTTAAGTATCTTGGGGTCTTGTTCACGAGTGAGGGAAGATCGGAGCGTGAGATCGACAGGCGGATTGGTGCTGCGTCCACCGTTATGCGGTCGCTGTACCGGTCCGTCGTGGTGAAGAGAGAGCTAAGCCAGAAAGCAAGGCTCTCAATTTACCGGTCGATCTACGCCCCAATACTCACCTATGGTCATGAGCTCTGGGTCATGACCGAAAGAACGAGGTCCCGGATCCAGGCGGCTGAAATGAGCTTCCTCCGTAGGGTGGCTGGGCGCTCACTTAGAGATAGGGTGAGAAGCTCGGTTACCCGGGAGGAGCTCGGAGTAGAGCCGCTTCTCCTCCAAATCGAGAGGAGCCAGTTGAGGTGGCTCGGGCATTTAGTTCGGATTCCCTCTGGACGCCTCCCTAGGGAGGTGTTCCAGGCATGTCCCACTGGGAGGAGGCCCCGGGGAAGACCCAGGACACGCTGGAGAGACTACGTCTATCGGCTGGCCTGGGAACGACTCGGGATCCCCCCAGAGGAGCTGGAGGAAGTGGCTGGGGAGCGGGAAGTCTGGGCATCTTTACTTAGACTGCTGCCCCCGCGACCCGGTCCCGGATAAGCGTAAGAAAATGGATGGATGGATGGATGGATGGATGGATGGATGGATGGATGGATGGATGGAGCTTTAATGTTGGTGTTGCAGATAATTCTCTGCCTCACGAACATTTTTGATACATTTCTACTCTTTTAGCAAAAAATGAAAGATCCTAATAAGATTAATTAAACAACTAAAGGAAAACAGCAATTAGCTTTGTGATTACACCAATAAAAAACGTCTGAGGCCGAAACCAAATTGCTTCTCTACCCCTCCGGCTACCCTCTATTTCTCCAACTGAAGGGGCATTTGAAGCTGTAGTGATGTCCGAAAGGGTTTTTTAGGAGCGAGCCTCAAGGCTGACTTAGGGCTGGCTTTCCCTTCGCTGTTAGGGTGATCCAAGTCACGCTTGTGGCGTGGAAATAAACGCCTTTCTACACGTGGGAGTGCTCATCATGTCAGGAAGTTTGGTGACTGTAGTTTTAGTATCTTCAGAACTTTTGAACATTATTTTTATGAACATTCTTCTTACCCAGAGGAAAGACAAGTTGATCTCTGAGGCTCCGCCTTTTGCTCCTTGGGGGCGGCGCACCATTTCATGACGTCAACCTGAAGCTAGCCTCAGCTGCGTGTCTGCATCTCGCCCACGAAAACAAACATCCACATTTTTGCAAAGATGGATGTGCATATTGTGCATGTGCCTTTAGTAGTCCGGACGTTTATAACAGAAATGTGGCAGCCGGCCTGGTGGTTTTTAGAGACTGTGTCTGTTTCATCACAGACAGAATGGTGATGGTTAATGAGCTCATTCTGCTGGGAAATTTGGTCACAGAATGCAGACAACAGCAGAGGAACATCTCAGGATAATTTGAAATGATGAGAACATTGTGTTCTGTTCTGATTAGATCTGGCTGTGAATGTTTCTTTTCTCTTTGAAGCGTGATCAATCTCCAGATCAAAAATCCTCTTCACTTTCATACCAATCATTTTCCTGGAGACACGCCCACCTTTCTGTCTTTGCTCAATAATTCATGTTCAAACCAGTTCTTCTAATTTTTCGCTCACTTTCTTTGTACCTCCACCAGGAAATCGTTTGCCTTTTCTGCAGCCGTCTTTCCAGTATCACCATCTGCTTGAGTCATTCATACAGATTCCTCCCCAAAATGTTCTTCGGCGTATGTCACCACACGGAGTTTAAATGCTAAACTGAATGAGTGTTTTTTTGCTATTGCTACACAATACAAACATCACAGACAGACAGCGTCTGCACAACTGTGCACGGGACAGGGGAGAGGGGGTCTTAAAGGAGCCCATCCACTGTTAGAGACCAGCATCTAAAGCTACAAACACCTGTTAGATGAGGCGGATACTAAAGAGGGACACAGTTGGAAGATGTAGGGTATTGTGCATTTATAATGAGAGTGTTTGCAGATCACTGTTAGCTTCACAGAGAAAGTGTGTGTGTTAGCCTGGGGGCGGTGCTGGCAGAGCAGACTCTTCCTGGAAGGGGCTGTTCTCCACTATGTGA
Source organism: Adrianichthys oophorus (assembly GCA_036245035.1). Lineage (NCBI taxonomy): Eukaryota > Metazoa > Chordata > Actinopteri > Beloniformes > Adrianichthyidae > Adrianichthys > Adrianichthys oophorus. The sequence continues at coordinate 2,944,842 of BSAI01000201.1, read as the reverse complement.
TGTCAGGTGGTGAGAACCAGCTCAATGTCACAGGCTAGTTGTGTGCAGGTGTTTAGAGGAATACTCAGAGATGCATGAACGGATCAAAATACCTCTTTGGGGTTGTTTAAAGTGCGGAAAGAACATTATTGTATACGCCCTTCAAATGATTTTAATGATTGTCAAATAGAGTAAAATAGAGTTTGATTTGTTGCTTGAACGGGAGTCTGAAGAAGCAAAGCTCTAAATCCTTTTCATTTTATTCTGTTGTCTTAGAGGGAGCTGTTTTTCAGCCAATGGTTTAGAGGGTAAACAAGGTCATAATGCATAAACAGCTTTGCATTTTAAAGGAACAATTAATGATGAAAGGTGTTTAAAAGCTTTTGGAGAAACAGTATGATTAGTAAAGACTGTACATTGCAGAGGCACAGACTGCCGCTGCACAACAGCATGGCTCCATCTAAGAGTCTGACTGCTGAGCTCATCTTTAAAAGAAAAACATGTCAAAGATGACCTCAAATTCCACAGCAGCATGAAACCACTAGCAGACAAGAAATAGACCAAAATCCAAAATTCCTAAAACTCAAAACCTTGATGCTGAGGTGTCTGTCTTATCACATTATCTTTCCTTCTGCAGGAAAAGGAGGTAAGCAGTGTAAACAGTGTCTGATGCAAACTGAGGAATCAATCAGCTGCCTTTCCAAAAGGCTCTGCTGATTACTATTGATCCCGTTTAAAGTTGAGTGTTTCTCATTAGAAGTAACCTATTTTTAATGTGACTCTTTTCAGTTTCAACACCCTAACACACATTTACTTCTGAGTTCTAACTTCCACTTACATGTGAATGTAAATCTGTCAATCTGAACAGGTTGTCCTTGAAAAGAAATGTATAAAAAAGCAATTGGTTCCAGTCTCCATAGAAGGGCTGCAGTCACAGGGAAGTTGACAGCAGGTGACTGCAATGTTCCATATAGGTCAACAGAAAAGAGGAAGACGCAGGCCTCGGTGGTCGATCCAATCCGCCCCAGAAAAGGTCATCAAGATGCATTGATTCTCTGATACCCGATAAGCTGGTGACAGGCCTTTCTTGACATGAGTGGTTTGAAAGTCAGAGGTCCAGGCGTCATATTCTGGCCACAACATTTCATAGTTTAAAAAAAAAACAGTGAATATATTTCCAGTTAAAAAATTGTGTGTCCAGTGCTGGTGATGTGTTTCTTTCTTTGGATTTTGTTGGGCAGCATATGAATGCAGAGATGCAGCTTGTTGATCTAGAAAGATTCCTGTGTTTGCAAAAAACTTCTCAAGACAAGACCTAAAAAAGTGTCAATTTAAACTAGATCACTGGTTACTGAACTCTTGCAATTAGTGCTGCCATGACATTATTTTTTGTGCAATGAATTAATTGTGATCTATAATTAATTAATCTAAAAAATCTATTTTAATCGCAATGATTTTAACTTAATAATTGCTGTGAAAAGCCTCACTTTGAGGTATTTTATCTAAATTTGTGACATTGTGGTGCAGAAAAGATCAAAATAAAAGTAAAGAGTGGCTTTATGAAGTTTTTTGTTGTAAAAAACTTCCAATCTTTACTTTGCCACGACTGAGGCGTCTTTTTTTTTTTCAAACTTGAACAGCAACAAAAAACATCAGGTCCAGAGAGCTCTAATTTACCACATCAAAAAACAGCCGGAACACTTTTCTGAGCAAACCAAAGAATATTAAACATGAACTTCTTCTAAATACCATAATCCAAATTGAGGAATTGAAGTATTTTGAATATGGACTTTGTTTTTTTCTAAATAAACTTTTGCTTCATCATCTGGACAAAAAAAAAAGCGCTAAAAGGTGAACTTTACCTCTATACCGATGCTTTCTTAACTTCTCATGACGATCACTTTTCTCACAAAGGAGCGAGAGCAGAGCGCGGTTCGTGTGCGCCAAACGTTGAAGCTGTTACCATGACAATGCGACGCACTGCAGGTAAACAGTCCACTTTTGTAAAAAAAAAAAAAAAAAAACATTTTTATCTAAAACATGAAACAGAAAGTTCTAATAATGTAAGAAATAGTTATATTCTTCTTGAATGACAATGGTTTGAGCGGGATTATGCTCCTCCAGGTGTGCAATTACACGGAAGTTATTAACCGACACAAAAATGAGATAACGCAATAAATAAAATAACGCGCTAAAATGTCTGTAATTAATTAATTGTAACTAATGTAAGAATTTGATACCCATACTTGTTATATCTCTTAAGTTATCTTAACTCATCCTTAAACTTTTGAAATCCTAAAGTTCAAACTGCATTCAGAGTGCTTCATAAATGATGCACATTGTAGCAGCTAAATTACAAGTAATTACCTAAAAATAGTCTATTTACATTAGTAGGATCAATAAAGTTCTATTCTATTCTAATAACCAAAAAGAACACAATTGTGTTATCTCTAGATCCTGTCTGCAGCTAAAAAATCTTTTCAATGAGGTAATTCTAACTAAGTTCAATTGTACCATTGACTCTCTTTACAGGGGTTGTGCGTTTTTGGGTTGTCTGGACCCCACAGGGTGTAGAAAGGAGAGGCAGCATCTATAAAGTTGTGCAGCTGTGTCTTGCAGTTCCCTTGAGGTTTGCGTGATCACCTCATGGAAAAAGTAAAGTAAAGTAGGAAAGTAGGATTGTTGTGAGGTAAGTATATTGTGAAGAATTTGTAAAGATATGTAAGTTACACCCACTCATGGCGTACGGGGGATGCTGCTGCATAGCGCCCTTTACGTAGCCCTCTAGCCATTGGAGAGATGCGCGCACTGGGTCCTTACAGACTGCACACAATGCTGCACGCATGGGGCATGCACGTGCACGTACGCAGGTGCCTGAAGGTTCCCGTAGGATGTCCACACCAACTACACTCTGAATGTCTAACTTCCTTCTTTCTAACAGCCAGGGTGTGCGCATGGAACACACGAGGACTGCAGACATTCACGGGCAACCTGGGTGCACAGCACAGACTTTCCCATTTTTCACTCACAGACAGCCTGAATCCACCTGTAAGGGCACTTGTGACTAAGCTTCAACTGGTTTATTTCTCCACACGAGTGAAGACTGTCAGAGTTGCAAAAAGCAAAGCATATGCCTGTTTTTGGACTCATGCCTGCGGCTGCATAGATGATCGTGTAGTCAGTTTACAGAACTCCTGACTTCATGAAGCAGTGGCCTTTGCTTGGAGCTGCTACACGCTGTTGTTGCATCACCCAAAAGGCATAAACTTGCTGTAGTGACATTGAGCTAAGCTTTGATTCTCACAGAATTCAGAATCTTACCAGCATACTCTGGGTCCACGTGAGGGGGGTAGAAGCGAAAGTTGATGAAGAAAGGAATTGGCATTCCATACTTAAACCACTCCACCACATAAGGCTGTCCGTTCAGGGGGTGGGGCACGTTGCATCCCAGGATGACGCTCTCTCCTGCACGTGCTGTCACAAACTGGGGCTCCTCTCGCACTCCGTGGGCACCTAAAGAGACAACAGATACAGGTTAGGCTCCAGCACCAGCACTTCAGTTCCACTTCCAAATATCAACACAAAAAAACTTAACTTTCTGCATTTACACTGCTTAGACAATGGATAGAGACACACAATATCACTGGTCCGGTTCACAGTCAAACACAACCAAAGGCAATAAGAGGGCCAGAGGGGCTGACTGGGGCTCCCCAAGTAGAAAAATCTGCCCCCAAATGAAGTCAGACTGTTTATTGCTGTCACTCAAATGTGTTCCTACTTCATTGTGAAACCATTTGAGCACTCAGAGATCAACCGTTGTTTTGATGTAAACAAGGCTGAAAACAGATAACATTACTAATTCATAACACCGCACATCTGTCCTAGAAACCAAAGATCCTCATCAGGGGCCTAAAACAAGCAAATACAAATAGACTGCAAGAGCTGTTTTTTTAGAATTTGGGGGAAAGTAAACTGACAAGGACTCACACTGTGAGACAGCACACGAACTGTGTTTACTTTAGGATCAAGCAAGCACTGTGGTTTATAGATGTCAAACCAATGCAACAGAGAGCAGAAAATGAATACCTGGAATGAGATGCTTCAAGAACAAATAAAACATTGCTGTTTTGCCAGCTGTTTTCTGTAATACGTGCACTAATGTCAGACGCTCAGGCCATTGCCAAACCCGCTCTGCAGCTGGTCAGTCTGTTTGCAACAATTAAAAAAAAACTGATATGCACCTCTGTCTTTCCAGAGGCCTAAGCACAGCACTAAAGTCTTGCTTCTTAACATCTGAGTCTGGTCTCTTACATGCACTGTGATGCTTTATATAAAGACTTGTCTCAAACAAGAACTCCTTTTTCAGTTGTTATCTGCTTAAAGAGGAATCCCTCAAAAACAAGATGTGCCATCTCAAGAGGCTGATCCTCCCATTGTTTAGAAATGTTAAATAAATAAATAATGAGCTGGAGACACACGGAGCGCTTCAATGATCTTCACCAACCGGACTGACAGACATGGCTGAGAAATACAACACAAAACACAATAAATATGCCTTACAGAGCCGGTGTTGGGCTGAACTTCCCTTCCACCTCTATGTGAGGGCTGCATTTTTACTGTCAGTGACATCATGACTAGAATCCAAAACATAAAAACACTTAATTTCATCAACAAAATAATCATCTGAAGGCAGAATTAAGAAAATATAACATAACATTAATGAAACAATTGTATTGCATAACAAAAACATAAATAAATAATACAAAAAATAATAATTAATAATAATTATTAATAATTAATAATTAATAATAATTTTCACTCTCTATATATGTCATGACTAAAGGTGACTGACAGCTGTCCTCATAGGGGTCACAGGACACTTTTTATTTGTGCTAAAGAGAAGAAACAACACATTTGTGATAGAAAATAAAACACGTCACAAACCAAAAGCAGAGAGCAAAGACTGATTAGAAATCTGAGTCACTTTAAACAGTATTATCTTGTGTTTTTGTTATGCTATGATGTCCTCTTTATAATATCATTTTTTTTAAATAACACCTATAGTTTTTCTTTGTAAAATAATGTATTAATTTGTCTGGTGAAACATGTGCCTGCTGGTAGATTTTTTTCATCCACCGGCTAACTTGTCTGGTGAGCCAAAAATGAAATGTTGACCAGTGGTGTTATGACTTCAAAGTTGGAGCAGCAAACCACACGCGGCAAAACCTGCATGAAGGTTGTAGCTGCCAAAAGTGGGAGTACGATAAATTTGTTTCAATGCCTGAAACGGACAAGAAGTGTTTCTTTTTCTGAGATGCTGAAGCTAGCTGTAGCTCACCAAACATCTGCTGCATTGATCTACAAACATGTTTACAGCTTGGAGTTAGCTGAACTTTGTGTTTGAGAAGATTTCCAAAGGAGATGTTAGAATAAAATAGTCGTTGTTAAATATAGTCTGTCATTTGTATTTTTTTTAAGTAAACGGAGGGAGAAAAAAAATCAACTAAAATCAAAAATTAAACTTGGTGTGAAAAAATCTGCTATTTTTTTGGCCACATTGCCCAGGTCTAGATTGGGTATTTAAATAAATCATAGAAAAATATCGTTTCCATAATAATCTAGTCCAGATGCCTCCTGGGCGTATTCCTGGTGTTCAGAATAGGTCCCACTGGGCGGAGGCCCCAGGGAAGACCCAGGACAGGCTGGAGAGACTGCATCTCTGGGCTGGTCTGGGAACTCCTCAGGGTCCCCCCAGAGGAGCTGCAGGAAGTGGCCGAGGGAAGGGAAGTCTGGGCATCTTTGCTTAGACTGCTGTCCTGGAACAGTGGAAGAATGGATCTAACGGTCTAATGTGTGCACTGTATAGTCAGTTCTGCCTGTGACTGTATACATATTTGTTTCTCTTAAAGACCTACTCCAGTGAAAATCATCTGTCGCGTGTTTTTAACATGTTTCAATGATGCAGTTACTGATGGGCGTGCCTCTTCTCCACTCTGTTCCTCCACCCCCTTTGCTAATTTATTTTCTTATCCAAGCTGGCCTCTGGTTCAAAACTGTACAGCTGAACAGATTCAATATTGCTCGCCATTATTGTTACGCCGCTAATGCTAGCTTGGCCACCAACTATATTATATTGTCAGCTCAGATCAACTATAAAATTAACTTAAGACTAACTCTAAAACCTCGTTTTAAACTCTGGGGCGGGTTTGGTTCCACCTCCTTTGGTTTCACAAAGGTGTACTTTAATGTGAGCGTGCAGACATAGATGACAATAATTCTGCATGGGTGGGGTGAGTAGGAACTGATGTCAGAAGAACGTGAAAAAAAGCCACACATGGGTTGTCCTCATAACACAAATAAAATGGGAAACAGCTAAAGGTTTATGACCTCAATTCTTATGATGGTGGAAATCCTTGAGAGAAAAGAGAGGTTTTGTCCTTAAAGGACACCCCTAAAACATAACTTAAAACTTCCAACCTGATTTTCTTTGCAAATTATGGAATTCAAGAAAATTGAAAAGAAAGGTGAAGCAGGGCAGATAGAGGCTGTTCTGATTGAAGTAGAGGTGGAGTACTCCTGTTTTTGACTGGATGCTGTTCTGCTGTTGAACAATGGATTTTTAATTCAAGCCCTCTCTATTATTTGTCATCTGTCTCAACTGCATTACCTGTCTTTACGTGACAGGGAGCCTTCTGAGATCTGTGATATGCAGCAGCCTCCAAAACCACTTTCAGATAAAATGAGCTTCAAAATGGAAATTTGTTGAAATCTTCGTCATGAAGCTGGGATTTAAGACATCAAACTATTTAACCAGCACCAGCAGGTAAGTCTTTTCCTGTAATCCAGCAGCAGGATTATCACTGCAACATCAGCATCAGGAGAGTCCTTTGTTCCCGCCAACAGAAATGAAACTGAGCATGTGCAGAAGTGCCACATTACAAGAACCAGATGAACAAGTGATTCTCCCAGGAACACCCCCTCCCCCCCAACATGTTGATTGGCTGCCAATGACATCATCTCAGATTGCATGAATGCCAGGCCCTCTGGAGGTATGACTTCACTGTTTGTAACTGAAGCAGCAACAAGGGACTGAGGGAGCTGAGGAAGAGCCCCCACCTCGAACACCCGTCCCCCGACACACTCAAGGCTTTAGCTCATTTACATGGAAAGACTCACGGGAAGACACCGCAGCGCAGTGACAGCACTGAGGTGTAGCCACTGATACACAGCACTGACAAGCGGACTGGAACTTCCAAACTAACAAAGACTGGACAAGGGTCTCCACCACTACACAGAACACTGGCATACACCTTCAGTTCAGAATTATCACAAACGTGTATGTGAGGCTAAAAAAAGCATTAGCAGTCACAGTCAGTCATGTTTTTGTTGCACTGTCAGAGATGAGGCTGAACACCATCAGCTCACTATCAGTACTCAACACAGCTCAGGTACAGCACTAGTCTCTCTGATGTTCTTTCCACACACTGGGCCGTTTAATGCAGACTTTAATCACATGCCAAAAAATGAATAATGACCAACCTCTTTCACCTTTTTCATCCATTTCTAGAACCTACAGAACTATTTCAGTGCCTTTAAAAAGCAGAGACCCTTCCAGAGCTGGTGATATTGAAATTTAAAAGAGAACCACTCACCTTAAATTGCAAAGAACATCATAGTATAGATAAGTTGGAACGCAGGTTTGTACTTTTTTACCAGCCCAATGCGAGTGTGACCTTCATTACAAATTGGGCGTGTTGGACGCAGTGGGGCACAGATCAACTGGTGCACGGTGAGTGCTTGTTTGTTTTTCGCTCCAACGTCACATGTCATAAAACTGTCAGGAGAAAGAGGCGGGTGCAAGGCCCCTACTTTGGCGAGCGCAACTGTAAAACGACAAAAACAATGTGAATTCCTGGATTCTTTTTTTCCATTCTGTTTCTCACAGCTGAAGTGTTTCTATGATGAACATTGCAGACCAAACTTCAGCTTTTTAAGTGAGACAGCTTGAAGAACATTTGACTCACAAATACTTTTTTTGTCCTTCTGTGTGGACTAACCAGCTCATAACCCTAAGAAACATCAGAGCAGTTTAGAATATAACCCCAGTCTAAATGATGGGATCTGACCTGATTCCTGGTTATCTGCTTCTGATGAGGGCTGCTGGTGATGTGGAAAAAGAGATATCCAGGGAGCAAGGGCATCAGAACCCCCTGCTTTCTTCAAAGAAGGCCACATCCTTCAGCCGTATGGCTGAATGTATTAAGATTAAGAAAAAAATCATTTTACTTTACGAGACAGTGTCTGCGGTTGGTGAAATGTTCGAAGGCTGGATTCTGTCAGACAGCTTGAAATGACAGCTTTCACATCAAACTGTTATCAGTACTAAAACTGTCCTCCTTCATGACCTACTTTCTCTCCTGCTGTTGACGTGAAGCTTTTCTAAATGAAGTTTAGTTTTGTTGCTAATCTGCAGGCACCACTGCAGCACATATCCCAAATGCTTAGTGTTGAATGTGTCTTCTTAACTGTTGTTTAATGTTTGGATGCCTTGTTTGATTGTGGCCATGTTCAGGCTGCATGTAAACTGACTTGATTCAATATAAACGGCCAATAACAGGCATCACTGTTTCTTTTGAAGAAACTATTCTGCAAAAAAAGGGGAAAAAATGTATCTCTATACTGACTTGTTCACATCATTGATTATTATTATTATTTTTGCATATGCTCCAATCAAGTCTTAGTGTTGTACTTACATGCAAAGCAGTATGACTTATTGTTACTCAAGGATGTTTAATGACCTGTATTACTGTCAGTACAGTATAAATACCTGATTATTAGTTACGAACCGGTTGATATCTAATGTAAAATAAATGGTATGGTTGAGTCGGGGTGGGATTATATAAATTCGGGCTTTGCTATCTTCTTATAACCTTCTCCTGTTTTGTGAGATCAACTATTTTCAGTTTGATTGTTCTGGTCAACTGCTTGAAGAACCCATGATGCTGATTGTTGGGGGAAGGTCAGATGACTCAGATTATTTTAAATATTTGAGATTGAAATCACCTGGTGACGGTGAACAATCCATGACACTGTCAGGTCTCAGCTTTTCCAAAGAAGGCGTTGCATACTATAAAATCTGCAGAGTGCCCATAGTTTTGCACTCACCATTATTTTGTTTTCTGCTATTTGGAAAGGGTATAGGATGGAAATAAAGCCACATTTTTTTGACATGATGAAAAATGGTCTCATCTGTAAACTGATGTCTTCCAGAGATTTTTCAATCTTTCTTTGTGTTCTTTATGCACAATAATAGAACATTTTACCTGGGGTGCCCAAACTTTCAATCCCCACTGTATAAACACAAGCTCCTCGCTCAACATCATCCATGTTTTCCATGATGTGGTCAACCAATGAAGTTTGTCAGCACTTGCTCCGCTGCTGGGGCATCAAGGCGTTGAGTAGTAAAATTGACAAGCGTCAAAAGAGAAGCAGCAGACTTCCCCGCGTCCGGGGTGTGAAGCATTACAGTCAGACTGCACACAAAGAGCGCAAAATCTATTCTTTTGCTAAATCTATTCGAATAGAACTTTGTAGTTTGCTTATAGGATTGCGTCCTCTGCTGTCACATAAGTCACTCCCACCGTCTGCGGCAGGTTACAGCAAGCTTAATTTGCAGAGGCTGCAGAAATGTGAGCACAGCTCCTGCTGCAGCAGACACCATCCCTGTTTACTGCTCACTGTCATCATTCAAGAAAAATCAGGGGTAGCTGCATTTAAATAGCTTTAACTCTTTTTTTTATCTGCAAAATCATTTTTGGACTTTACTTGATTTCTTTATGTTTATATTATTTATAACCAATGATGTCCAGAAGATGAAAGTTGAAGCTTTAGTGTTTTATAATCTAAAAAGTCTTTGTGGTTGTTTTAAAGCCAAGAAACATGGATCCAAAAAGGAAACTGAATTGTATCAGGTCTGTGTGAATGCCCTGGAGTGATTGTGGGGTTATTAAAGATGTTGCAGGTGAGAATCCCCCCCAGCACTGGGCTGTGATGCAGATCTCTGATAAAGGTTTTAGAGAAGGACTGCTGAGGCCATAATCAGGTATCTCATAGCTTCATCCATGAATGTTTAATAGGTCGGGGCAAGTTGACTTGTAGGAAGCTGACTGCGCTGCATCAGTGGGTCAAGCTGTAAAATGAGCCGGGGAGGAAGTGAGCCAGCTCAGGATGGAGGGCTGAAAGAAGGGCCGGAGATGGGAGCAAAGCGGTGGGGTAACAGGGTAACAAAGTACAGAACCACCAGTACACAGGACATAGAATTTGACCAAAAACAAAAGAAGCTGTAGTCAAACACCCCATGACTGAAAGTTCAGACATGAATGACATTCTTCAGTAACCCTGAGGACAAACTGACGATGAAGACACATGCAAAAGTTATTTGGAGTTAAATGACTTTAGCTTCATGGTCAACCTAAAACTGTCTGCAGTCAGAATGACTCAACCCTTTTCTCAGATGGAAGCTTCAGCATTTTAAAACTTTACTGAGTTGTGAGAGCAGGGTCCCCTACACATCAGGTTGACTGGGACAGGATTTTCCTTAGAAAGGAGTGGAAACCAACAGAAACTGAGCAGAAGCGTGTCTGAAGTGAGCAGCACGCAGAGAAATCCTCTAAACTCATTGAATACACTTCACTGCCAGAGCTGAAACAGATCCCAGACGATTCGTCTGCCCAGATCCCCCTTCAGTCTGCTGTGTGTCAGATGATCCGAGCTTCCACTGCAGCAGTTTTCTCCGGTTTTCCCAACGGTCCCTGCAGGTTTTGCAGACACCATCATTTCTTCCTTAATAAGTAATCCACACCACTGGATCCACGGTACACCCAACATCCTGACTGTGTTCAAGCCAACTATGCTTGTGCTGCATTCACAGGACGTGGGACAGCTTGCTTTGCGGTACTTTTAGGCATTTTTGCGGCGATTTGTGTTGTGTTTTTAATATATCAGGGTGCACGATGGTGAGATTTTCCAGGCCTGAGCCGCCCACAAAAACAACAATATATGATTACAGATACAGTATGGAAACTAAATATAATCAACTCTTGACAAAGATTGATGGTGCATTCTAAAGAAAATGCAATAGAAAATCCTTATAGTCGAGGCAGCATAAGCTCCTCTGTGAACAGTTCCTGCGACAGAGATATTTCCCTTAGACTATAAAAACATCTTTAGTCAATCATTTTGAAGATTCTATTTGTTTCTTATCCTATCTAAGCACATTTGCATTCGTTTCAGACTTAAATATACATTACACATTTTCTATGTTAAGTTTATACACCAGGATGCCTTTAGAATGGCTGAACCTGAAGCCAGAAACTAAAAATAACAGCTGGCATCTTCAAATGCAGAGATTTCAGCGTGACATGTGACCCTGATACACCAGATGAACGCTGGAATTCAAGGAGGGGGGCTCAGTGTTCACAGAGGCCTGCCTTATACATTTAAATGTTCAAAAGCCTCTTTTCCATACCCCCCCAACTTTAAAGACATGAATAAAATTGAGCAGATATGGTCTTAAAAATCTCACGTTTGCTGAGTCAGCCTCCACAGTGATTTCCATTAAAAAACATCTCAGGTCCCTGAGTAAGAAAACACTGAACACCTCCGGATGCAAACCCAGCCTCCCACTCTGACTCTGCCTTTTCTTGGTCAGCAGCTTTGCTTTTGCCAAGCAGCCACCCACATTCAGGCAGACACCAGGAAAATACCAGGAAAATCCACTGGGGCAACAATAAAGAAGCTGCACAGATACACAGCCAAGAAGTTCCAAGGTTCATGTCAGTTAGAGAGATGCAAAGAAACATGAAGACAAACCCCCAAGAAACACTGAACCACTCAGAACAAATCTGCTTTTGGGCAGTTTTTCTTCAGGTTCTGAAAATTGACTGGTCTGCAAAGTAAAAAAAAAAAAAAAAAGCTACATTTTGAGATTTACCCATCTATAAGCCAGAGATTGAACTCAGACAGTTTTCCACACCATCAGTTCTGATCCAAACAGTTCCTCAGGCAGGGTTCTAATGCAGAGGTGTCAAACTCCAGGCCTTGTCCTACATGTCTGCTGATCAACCTGCCGCTGAAGCTCCTTGATGGCTGAACACACCTGATCCAGGTAATCAGCAGGAGGCCGGCCCTCGAGGCCTGAAGTCTGATGCCCCTGTTAGAATCTTTCCTCCTGCTTTGTGCACATATGGGTGTATTGGATACAGTTCTTGGCATTTGTTCATGGTTTTTAATTTGTCAGTGAGAAGTTTAAGAAAACTTTAAGAGAAACCAAAATATATATTTTTGCAAAACAAATTAAATGAAACATTTCAAAGATCACAACAACAATTTCAAAAAGTAAAACAAATAGTGAGAAAACAAGATTACATTTGGGAACTCACGACCACAATTTCAAAACCAAAACTTAAAAAAACAAAACAAAAAAAAAAAAAAATCGGGGAACAAAATGACATTTGGGAAAATGAAAATCAAAAGCAAACCTGGAAAGGGTAGGTACTTCAGGACATCGCCGATTGGATGATGGCGTTTGCGTTTGCTTTTCTAGTTGTAGTTGTTATATTTCAATTCTTTCGTGTCAAGTGATTTGTGAATGTGATTTGCACTTCAGGGCCACCGTAGTTACTGGTCATGAAGCTGGATGAAAACAACAGCTCCCCTCCCTGCATGCTTTCATGGCAGCTCTGTTTCTGTCAGTCTCTGTTTCGGGTAAGGAAGGAAAACTTATTCCGAATGAAGCAAACAAATCCACAAAAAAACATTTTTTCTTTAACAGATAAATGTGATAAAGAGATAAACCAAATATCTGTAAAATGTAACATCCATGTTTCTTATCTAGGGTGTGATATTATTATTTTAGTCTTAGTCTGAATTAGGCTGACTGGGTTAGTAGGATCTAGAGTTTGGGCACAAAATAGCTGATAGAGCACAGACACAATGTTGGAAAAAATGCAGCATTTCTTTGGCAGCTGGAAGGAAAAGTTTTTTCAAGAATTCTTCACACTTCTGCAACGCTGACACATCACACTAACAAAAAACTGTTTTCTTCAAAAAACGAGCTTTTACCCTGCGACAGACTGGCGACCTGTCTAAGGTGTACCACGTCTTGACCCAACAGTAGGGCAGGTTCTGGTGACCGCTGTAACTCTGAAAGAGATATAGTGGGTTAAGAAATGGATGGATGAATTTGGTATTTGAGAAATGCTTGAAGCAGAAAAGCAAAGTCTTTGTCATTTACCATTTTTTTACTTTCATGGTAGATATTTTCACGAGATTATAGAGCTGGGCGATTTGGCAAAATAATAGAATCTCAGATTTTTTCGATTTTTTTCTCCCTTCTTCTACTTTCTTTAAAAATAATTACAAACTATTTAACAAAACCAGTTTTATTTTAGCATCTGTTTGGAAATCTGCTGTAACACAAAGTTCAGTTTGTAGATCAATGCAGCAGATGTTTGGTGAGCTACAGCTACCTTCAGCATCTCACAAACAGAAACACTTCTTGCTCTTGACAGAGGGCCTGTTCCAGGCGTTGAAACAAATTTGTCGTACTCCCACTTTTGGCAGCTACGACCTTCATGCAGGTTTTGCTGCGTGTCGTTTGATGCTCCAAGTTTGAAGTCACAACACCACTGGTCAACATTTCATTTTTGACTCACCAGCCAAGTTGGACGCTGGATGAAAAAAAATCTAATTTTTACCAGACAAATTATTATTTTAAAAAAGGATATGTTGAATGGAAAGAGAGAGGACGTCACAGCATAACAAAAACATAAGATAATAACTGTTTTAAGTGACTCAGATTTCTTATCAGTCTTTGCTCTCTGCTTTAGGTATTTTCACACGGTTTATGAAGTGTTTATTTTTTATCACAATTGTGTTGTTTCTTCTCTTTACAGCTAGAAAGCCGCCCTGTGACTCCTTTGAGGAGAGCTGAGCTGTGAGTCAGTCATCTTTAGTCACTGACATGTACAGAGAATGTAAATTATTTTCTTTTTTAGAAAATGAAATTGTATAAAAATAATTTATAAATGGTATGAACACATCTTTAACATAATCTAACTGGAAACTCAGTTTAAAACATGCTGAGAAAACAAAGACAGATTTACTAGAGGAGAGCAGATTGACAGAAAATGCTCTTTTCCCTTTTCTGCCTCCAGTTGAATCATTTTTATATTAAATCATGACAAAAAACAGCCTAAAAGAATTATAATGTTTTGGATTCTTGGATTGGATTCTTCAAAGTGGATTCACGTCTGTTATTTTTGTGTTGCTTTAGAAAATACATTTTTTATGAATGTCCAATGAATTTAGTTTGTTGTATTTATCCTCCACGTCTTAAAGTCCACTCCATGAAACTTTTCTCTGACATTAAAATTAGTCACAAACTGGCGACAAGCGGCACAGCTTATTAGCATAGCATATAGCATTGTAGCATGATAGCATCAGTGTATAACAACACCACTGCCTCCAAATCAACACTTTTTATTAAACTTGCTGCTGCGAATCCAATCAGTTTATCCTCCATTTCTGTTCGGATCCCGCTAAAAACGGTCACGTCCTGCTGCTCCATCAGACTAAGATAAACGCTACACAGAGAAGTGAATGGGAGTGGGGGTGGGGGGTGCTTTACGTGTCGCATGCACTCCTAAATATGATGAAGCTTTTTTTTGGTTTATTTCCCTCTGCCTATTGTAAGACAGCGTGGATTTAGAGGTGAGTTTAGGATCATTATCCATTGATAGAAGCCATCCTCTCTTCAACTTTTACACAGCATTTGTGTGCGGGAGTCTGTTTTATGTTGAAGCTTGCGATTGAGTGTGTGTGCTTTAGCATGCATGAATATTTGTCTATGTTTGTGTGTCTTTGTCTGTTTGTGTGTGTGTGTGTATATGCGTGTGTGTGGCTGTGTGTTTAAGTGTGTCCACACTAGTGTCTTCAAAGATGCCAATCTGAGTCTATGCCAATCTGAATCAGAAATATTTTTAAAAAATCCAATCTTCTAAACTCTCTTTTTTAAAATTTTATTTAATAACACAAAATACGATGAACATGGACCCTGGTGTAAACAAGTTGTGTATAACTTCCTCGGGTACATCCCTTCTATGGTAGTAAATTTGTATGGAAAACGTACTGTACTATTAACTGTGCTGTATTATTAACTGTACAAAATGACTAATAAAACTCTCAATCAACTAATGTATAAACAAATAAAAAAATCTAAAATTAAATAAATCAGTAATAAATGTGAGTTTTCTGTTTTTCTGTCTTTTTTATCTGCTGTATTTAGGTTTAAACCTCCTTATTAACACAGTTCAATTACCCACAACATAAGGCTTCCGTTTTACAGTTCTTTAACCTCCATCAATGGGTTCTTCAGAACATGGATTCTCTTGTCTCCTTCTTACTGCTGGACACCAAGCAGAGCTTCCAAGTACCACAAGTTATTTTAGATAGCCAGTCACCCACTCCTATATTTTTATGCTTGAATTCAAACTGTGGTTAGTGAAAAAATGGAGCTGTTCACTGTTCACTGACACTGAAAGATTGGAACAAGTGTCACACATACCTGAGATCAAAGAAAAGGAACTCATCAATGTGCTCTACCTGATGTTCTCCACGCATGCGCATATTTCCTGTACGTTTGTTGTTTCTAGATTGTAAACGTTTTAATTCATTATCCAAAAATTTAATTAACAAATCTTAATTACAAATCTTGGCTCCCGGTAGCATTTCCCAACAGTTCTGCCTCTTTTACAATTATCCGAACCGTTTAAACAACGTAGAACTCAGTGAGCACAGGAATTTATGTTTTTCTCAACAACGGAGAGCTTCCCCCGACTGGATTACATCGCCGATAAAAAAAGAACGTCACCTAAATGCAACACTGAATATTCGTATATGGTTGTCAATACAGACAATTTAAATCTCAACAATACGTGATAGAATGACAGACACGAGGCTTGGAGTCTTCTCTGTATTTGATCATTTTTATTTTCCATATGTTGGCGACGGGAAAAGAGATGTGAGCGCGTTTTACTCTGAGGAGATGTGACAGATTGCTGCAGTCGCTTCAGCCGATAATAACATGTCTGTGTTAACAAGTTAATAAAGTGTCAGTAAGTGAGCCTGAACCACCTTACCTTGAAGGGAAACTGCCGTCAAACAAAGCAGAAGAAGAAGAAAATATTTGTAGTATTTGCTTTTTCTTTCCTTTTGTTTAAGCATGAAAGTAAACTTCATAATGATAAACGTTTTAAGAAATTATCATTATTGTAAATAGCCAAAGACATACTCTGACTAAAATGCTTTAGTGGAAGTGACATCATATTTGAGCATTCTCAGAGTCATCTAGCAATTGTTAGGATTGGAGTAAGACAACACCCAGTCAATGTCACGTCCCCAAGAGCCAGAAACTGCACCGTGATTGGTCAGTATGGTTGGGCGATAGTGAGTTTTTATACCACAATATTGTTATTTACGTATCAGACGATAACAATATGTATCACAATATAAATGAAATTATTGTTTCATATGAAAGCTCTGTGGCTTATTGAAAAAAATGTGTAATCATCAGCAGGTTGTTTAGATTCAAATATTTTTTCCTCTAATACTTTAAACTTAATAGATGCACTAAAGGAACATGGTGCAACTGTTTTTTTAGAAAATTAAGAAAAGGCATAAATATTACAAACTAAACAGAAAATAAAAGCGAAAGCTTTCAAGTTTCAAAAGAGAACATCAATAAAACAAAATACTAAACTGCTTGATCAGTTCCATTGAAAAACAAAGCATTCATTCTACTAATAAATTCTAATGTTTTCACATTTTACAGGACAAACATAAAAATTGACAAACATTTTGTCAACATCTTGTGACTAAGCTAGGAACTAAAAGCAAATTCTCCAATGTTTTAATCGTAGTTTAGACTGTTGCTGCTGTGAAGGTCTTAACTTTTTGTTGTTTTTGCTGGCGAATTCTGGTTTATTGGGCATGCTCAGTGCAACTGATTCAGGTGATAAAAAATGTTGGTGGTATTTCCAGTTTTAGAAGGAACATGCACAATTTGCAGTGCACGTTACTCTGTTTTTTGTCGGATTTTAAATAACTAAAATACCTCCACACAGGGGCCCAAATTGAATTTTGGAAACACTAGCAAGTTGGCTGATTAATTAAAAAAATTTACTGGCCAAACATATAGTTTATTGGCCAAATTCTAACACTAGTTTACATAGAAGTACCTTAGAAATTTTACTTTTTTTATATATATTTTTTAAAGAAAACAAAATTGCATAAAAGTAATTTATAAACGGTATGAACACATCTTTACTGTCAATAAATGTAAACTCGCATTCAAACATCCTGAGAAAACAAGGACAGATTTAGTAGAGATTTCCTAATTTTACCTCCAGATGATCACATTTTATTACAAATCATAACAAAAAACACCTGAAAACAGTATAATGTTTTGGGTTATTGTTATTATAAATCATTATTGAAATTAAAGCTGCAGCTTTACGGAGGCAGAAAGTTTGAGCACAGCATTTGACAGATCGCAGTTTTCAGTGTGAAACAGACTCTGGATTCAATTCTGTTATTATTTAGAAAATAATGTTTTTTTTATGAATGTTCTATGAATGAATCTTGTGGTATTTATCCACCGTGTCTTAAAGGCCGAAAATTCTGTCAGTTAGCAACGTAGCATTAGCGGCTAGCAAGCTAGCATCATAGCATTAGTTTCTAACAGCAGCGCTGTCTCTAAATCAACACGTTTATGAATCTGTCTGTTGCTGCTTTAAGTGAAGCAGCTTTATCCTCCAGTTCTGACTGGATCCTGTTATAAATCACCACATATTTCCCTGTTTTATTAGCCAAACTAAACGCTGCACAGATGAAGTGACTGCCAGGGTGAATGTTGTGTCACGTGTGTTTTGTTTACCTCGTGTGCAGACGGTTAAGAAAAAGAAGACTAAAGAAATTCACCAGAAGAAGAGCTATAAAACAGAACTGAGTTTACACAAATATTTACTCGCCTTTTGGTGACTAACCATCTAACATTTACTCGCCAAAGAGGAGAAAATGCTTGCATTACTTTCGGACCCTTCAAAATAAAAGTCTATCATAATAGGATAATTTTACTATCGAGAAAAAGTATTATAGCAATATCAATGGCTATTGTTTTATCGTCTAGTCCTATTGGTCGGTTCATCCGCTGCGCACACAACACAATGACATTGCCACTTATACAAAACTCGCAGGCCACACTAACATGATACTTTCATATTATGGTGGGGGCTACAAAATATTGTCTTGTTGGCCTGCGGTCGACCAATGTGAGATCCCTGGTTTAGAGTCTCTAGACTGCCGGAGGCCAAGCACCTGATTCAGAGGAGACCTGGGACTAAACATGAGGAGGAGGAAGAGGTGAAAAATCTGTGGTCCAGTAGTGCTGCAGCCTAAGAGTGCAGAGGAGCAGCAGGATGTGAACAAACATAACGTGAAAGACGCCTAAAGGAACACTACTTAAGCTGCAGCAGCGGGACAGACCCCAGCAGCGATGAACCAGCATCTCCACCCAAAAAATCTCCTAAAGAATGAGCTTCAGATTTGGGTTTTTTCATGTCATTGGTCTGAGTATGATGACATCACTTTCTGGTAAAGGAAGTGTCTGCTAATAGAGATTCTATAAGATCATTTCATTTTGTTAGACAACAAAAGTTTTCTTCTAATAAAAATTGAGAACATGACGTTCTGGAGGAGTATTGGAGCCATTTTAAAAAATAAAACAATGAATACATTTGCAGGGAAGAAAAGTCGTAAAAATAGGAGGGAAATAAGTCATAATTTTACGTCTTTCTTCTCGTAAATTTACTATTTTTGTTTTTTATTGTGTACCCAGTACTCAGACGTTGCATTTGATTAATGAACTCTTAAAGGTTTCTTTCAACATCCTCATGCGTATGTGTGTGCGTGCGTGCGTGTGCGTGCGGTGGGGACCCCCTTCAGGATCAGGGAGCAGCTGATGCTTTTCTCACCCAGAAACCAACGCAAAAGCGCGTGCGTTTGTCCTGACGTCAGGGCGCGCGCTCACGTTCAGAAACCAGGTGAGACAGATCACCCCACAGCTGCCCTCTGGCGGACACGGTTGGGTGATGCGCCGACAGCTGTCTGAAGAGATTTATCAGCTGCATTGAAATGACCGCACGCCGGCGGGACGCTCCGGTCACGCGAAGCCCCGCACATCACGACACGCTGCTGCGGCGTGACGCGCAGAGGCCGGCAGTGGTCATGATGCTTCCCGCCCTGAGATCTAAGCCAGACATCTGGAGAGGACCGAGACCAACCCAGATCTGCAACATGCAGCCGCCCGAGTAGGAGCACCACTCAACTTCCACACGCACGCACGCACACGCTCAAGCCGGCTGCACTGCGCGTCTGCATCAGAAAAAAGCAGTCCAACTTCTGCAGACTGAGTGTCTGCTGCATCACCTGCCTCTCAGGTGATGCACACAACTTCATGACGTCAGTGGAACGTTGTCACCTCTAAGTCAGACATCAGAGGAGCCGACGGACAAGCGGCTTTCACGGAGAAACGGAGGCGTTCAAACTTCAGCAGAGCTCAGCGGAGGAAGCAGCTGTACTTCGACTCACCTTGAGCGGCCGTTCCTCGGGTGCTGAATACACTTGCTATCAAAGTGGCCACATACCAAATCATAGTATTATTACCGGCCAGAAAAAAGCCTGCTCATTTCTCAAAGCCCCTGCGGTGACGCTCTCTGCGGTCGGACGCGGCCGGGATCCTGCTTTCACTTCCAGCCGAGCCCCGGACACTCTTCCATCGGCGGATGCCCCTCGCTCTGCCCCTCTCCTCCTCCGCGCTCCGCTCACATCCTGACACAGATCACCTGCGCCAATGGGACCACACCAGGCAGCGCGAGCCGCTCCCGCCTCCGCCGATACGCGTGGGCAGGACTCGCCAGATGATTGGTTACCTGCGCTGTCGCTTTAGCAGCTCGATCGATGCGTTTCACGTCAGAGATCAGGCTCGGAACTTCAACAGCTGCTCTTTTTGAAGCCTCGTCGACCGCTTTCTGCTCTCCAAAGACAACTTTTCTCTTTCTCAGTCCTCACAGTGTTACTACTGCGGACCTGTTTGTGTCTATATTTTTAGGATAAACACAAAAGGATTTTTTAAAATTCTACAACGAGAGATTCCAACTTAAAAACGAGAGGAATGCGGGTCACACAAAACAATCACCATACACATATACTTCCTTACTTCTTCTTACTTCTTCTACAAACAGACACCAGTCTGCTAATAATGCCACAATGTCAAACATGAAAGAAAACAGTCCTCGAGGCTTTAGTACAAAAATCACTACTACGTCCTTTTCTGTCAGGGATCGTAAACGCAGCAATAGAGGGACCCGTTTCAAGGTGGGTTGGAGTGTGAAGTCATAGAGCTGCAGCATCATCCTGCGCAATAAGATGAGAGGAATCCTCCAACCAGAGCATCATCATCACATGCAGTCAGACAATCTGGTGGGGATGAAGATGAGGAACAATAACGGCTCTTCAGAGTTCTCCATGCATCACGTCTTTATCAAATTCCCACTCCTTCATCCAATCTGTCTCATGACAGCAAACAAAAACATCTGTGAAGTTTTTTCATTCTTCCACTGACATACTCCTGCCTTTATGTCATTCACACATTTGTTTTGTAGTTGAACAAAAAACTTCATAAACTTTTTAACTAAAGAAACGCTGAAAACCCACACAGAAAGAAATGAATTGTATAGACATATCTAAAAAATATTCAATTTTTATTTACTGTGTATTGCCTCATATAAATTTTCTTTGTTATATTGCAGCCATTTGGTAAAATCATTTAAGTCAATGTTTTTCCTCATTAATGTACACACAGCACCCCATTTTGACAGATATTTTTACTTTTTGTCAGATTTATTAAAAAAGAAAAAACTGAAATATCACATGGTCTTAAGTATTCAGACCCTTTGCTGTGACACTCCTATTTTTAACTCAGGTGCTGTCCATTTCTTCTGACCATCCTTGAGATGGTTCTACACCTTAATTTGAGTCCATTTGAGTTCTACTGATTGGACTTGATTAGGAAAGACACACACCTGTCTATATAAGACCTTACAGCTCACAGAGCATGTCAGAGCAAATGAGAATCATGAGGTCAAAGGAACTGCCTGAAGAGCTCAGAGACAGAATTGATCACAGATCTGGCCAAGGTTACAAAAAATATCTGCTGCACTTAAGGATCTTAAGAGCACAGTGACCTCCATAATCCTTAAATGAAAGATGTTCGGGACGACCAGAACCCTTCTTAGAGCTGGCCGTCCGGCCAAACTGAGCTATCGGGGGAAGGAGAGCCTTGGTGAGAAAGGTAAAGAAGAACCCAAAGATCACTGTGGCTGAGCTCCAGAGATGCAGTCGGAAGAAAGTTGTAGAAAGTCAACCATCACTGCAGCCCTCCACCAGTCGGGGCTTTATGGCAGAGTGGCCTGACAGAAGCCTCTCCTCAGTGCAAATGAAAGCCCGAATGGAGTTTGATAAAAAACATTTGAAGGACTCCAAGATGGTGAGAAATAAGATTCTCTGGTCTGATGAGACCAACATAGAACTTTTTTGTCTTAATTCTAAGCGGTATGTGTGGAGAAAACCAGACACAGCGCCTCACCTGTCCAATACAGTCCCAACAGTGAAGCATGGTGGTGGCAGCATCATGCTGTGGGGGTGTTTTTCAGTTGCAGGGACAGAACGACTGGTTGCAATCGAGGGAAAGATGAATGCAGCCACGTCCTGGATAAAAACCTTCTCCAGAGTGCTCAGGACCTCAGACTGGGCCAAAGGTTCACCTTCCAGCAAGACAATGACCCTAAACACACAGGTAAAATAACCAAGGAGTGGACTCACAACAACTCAGTGACTGTTCTTGAATGGTCCAGCCAGAGCCCTGATGTAAACCCAATTGAGCATCTCTGGAGAGACCTGAAAATGGCTGTCCACCAAAATTTGCCATCAACCTGCCAGAACTGGAGAGGATCTGCAAGGACGAATGGCAGAGGATCCCCAAATCCAGGAATGAAAAACTTGTTGCATCTTTCCTAAAAAGACTCCTGGCTGTATTAGATCAAAAGGTGCTGCTACTAAATATTGAGCAAAGGGTCTGAATACTTAGGACCATGTGATATTTCAGTTTTTCTTTTTTAATAAATCTGCAAAAATGTCAAAAAAATTGGTCTGTACATTGAGTAAAAAAAATGAACGAATGATTTTAGCAAATGGCTGCAAAATAACAAAGAGTGAAAATTCTAAGGGGGTCTGAATGCTTTGCGTACCCACTGTATGTTGGGTTTTTGTTTTTTTTGGGCAGGAGTTTCAACTTTGAAACAAGAACCCAAGAAAGACTTCCTTTTTTTTTTTTTTTTAATACACACCCCTTAATGGGAAATCCAATGACCAAAATACACTCAGGTGCTGTAGCCTTTCTTTGTCGACATATGGCCTTTTTAATCCCGTGCACCAGACTCCGTGTTAGGAGTTGATGTACATGGTCACTCTACATTCCCTTATACTTGTCACACTGAAGAGTCTGAGCAATGTATTTTACGCATTCTGAAATTATTTTATTTCTCCTAAAAGGATGTAGAAAGAGCTCAACGCAGGCCTTGCAATGCAAGTGACAAAGAGTGCCATCATTGGTGAAAGGCATGCAACTGTCATAGTCAAAGGGAACCAAGATCCTGCGGGGAATTGATGTCGCCAGATCCTGTGCTTTGCTGATGGGGGGTAATCTATACTTTTACATATCACAAGCAC
Source organism: Adrianichthys oophorus (assembly GCA_036245035.1). Lineage (NCBI taxonomy): Eukaryota > Metazoa > Chordata > Actinopteri > Beloniformes > Adrianichthyidae > Adrianichthys > Adrianichthys oophorus. The sequence continues at coordinate 2,921,958 of BSAI01000201.1, read as the reverse complement.
TGGAAATTTACCTTTGAGGCATTCCAGAACGTATGCCTTAAACTGGATGGACAAGCTTAGAAATATGTTTCATTGTGACAAAAAAAGCTACTTCACCATACTTATAATGTCATGTTGGATCAGCTTAAAAACTCGCAATAAAGTTGACAATTATTAAGTTCATGCTACTTTGAAATGTGTTTTATTGTGGCATAAAAACTACTTCACCATACTCAAAACATTGCTTAGAACCAATGTAATTCTGCCAGAAGTTGGCTTAACTTAAAAATTCTAGTGGAAACTGTTAACATATCTTTTTGTGCTGAATCAGTGTTCTACTTTTTAGAGTGTAGCTGGAGTTAAATCACTGAGACAGTAACCTCTCTGCTAGCGTAACATAGTGTGAGTTTGTAGCCAGTTCAGTGTAATCACAGACTGGCCACAGATGTTTTTGACATTTCCACCGCTCAGGCTTTTACTTGGGATGTGTGCGGGACATGTTCCTGGAATCTCGGTTGTTTCCTGATAGAAATCCAGCAAACATTATACAGAATTCAGAGCCCAAGCATAAAGATTATTTCTCATTTTGCTTTACGGCGTTGTGTTTTGGTATAGCCCTCATTTTTTTCTCTGTGGTCTTAGTCCTTTTTTATTAATTGCTGCTTTCCTTTTGGAGTTTTTTTATGTGTGCTTTTTACTGCTTTAAAGGTTTTTAGTATGCATGTGAGGAGGGAGGCGTATATGGGTCTGTGTTTTAGTGCTCACCTGTTATCATGAGATGTGTACTTATGACAAAAACATTTGTTCAGTAATCTGTTCAATAAATGTAATTTTTATGATTCTAGTCAATTTATTCATGAATATACTCAAAATCTTTGTATTCTGCGTATTTAATTACAGCGAACAGAGTATTTTTTACAACTTTGCAAAAAAAAAAGTCTAAATATATTTATTAGAGCATTCAACATAAATGCGTTAACGCACATGATTATTTTAACATGCATTAACGCTGATAAATTACACTCCGCAAAGCAACCGTCTTCCGCCAGTTCAAGCTTCTGCTGTGTGCGTCAAATTCTTAAAACACTTCGTAGAGCACAATCTCGCTTATAACATAGTCACTCACAAAATAAATAAATATTCAATCCATTTTTAGTACTTTATTCTTGTTATTTTTTAGGTTTAGATTGCTTTTTCACAAAAGGTGGACTATTTGATACGTAATGCGGCCCATTGTCAAGGTAACACAATGTGTCGCTGGGCCGGCAGATCTAAACTGTAGTGGCAAAGGAAAGCGATATATGTGCTGATCGTCACAATAGTTTTAATAAAGCATCAGTTTAGAGAGAAGTTCACCTCTTACCGCTCGTTTTTGTCCAGATCTTAAAGGAAAAAGTTTGTTTTAAAGAAGCCAGCACATATAGAACTTTATGGCCGGTGTAGGTACCATTTGTGCATGGCCTTTTGTAAAAAGATGCTGATATGGGATATGAAACACAATCAGTAGTTGGTAAATATGTCTCGGTTCATTTTTTTGTAAATTTGACTCTGATAAATAAAGAAGTATAAACTAAAATAAAATGGCACTACCATCATAAAACTGGTATTTTTATATTTTAAAAATAACTATGAATCAACTGAGTTTGAAACTTTATTATCTGCGTATGTGAAACATTCGAAAGTCACTCGCCGCATATTAGGCAGAGCAGCTTGGTATGTCACAACTGTGAGATAGTGTCTCAACAAATATGCATTTCTTGGAAGACTCCTAGTTTTGTCTGTAAATCATCACTCTTTTCTCCCCAAAGGAAGTTTACAAACAGGTTTTATTGTTTTTCTTTTTTTTTTTTTTTTATAACTTGTCCTGTCCAACAGCCGAGCAAACAGATCAGAACTGAAGCCTTTGGTGTTGGTCAGATTTTACTGTTACAACAGGGGGTTAGTATATTTGCATAAACCCCTTGTGTACTTGAGGCTTAACTTTTTTCTTGTTGATTTTGTTTGTATACTTTTTAATTTTAAACCGGAGGAAAAAGATATAGCTTTTAAACTTTGGGCTTTATGTTCCTCTAGTAATGTTAACTTTTAATAAATAACATAAAATTATAATTTTTTTTTTGTTTTTGGAACTGGATTGCAAATTCAGAACACACAACATAAACATCTATAGTAGAGAAACATCACATGAAAAAAGTTCATTTTTCTAAACCATTTCATCCCTTTCAGGGTCTTGGGGTTGCCGGAATTTAACCCGGCTACTCATGGGCAAAGGCAGGGTACACCCCTGGACTGGTCGCCAGTTTGTTGCAGGGGCCACAATCACACACCCACACACACTCACATCCACACCTCGGGACAATTTAGAGTAACCAATTAACCTATGAAGCATGTTTTTGGTTGCATTTTTAATACATTTGCAACAATTTCAAAGAAACATTTTGACATTGTTATTATGGGGTGTTTTTCATATCATTTTTAAGGAAGAAAACTGATTTAATCCATTTTGAAATGAGGCTGTGTCATAATAAATTGTGGAAGAAGTGAGGTGCTGTGAATACTTTCCGGATGCACTGTAATTTTCTAAAAACATGCAGCCAGTTCTGAGCGTTTTTCATGGCTACATGGCCCCAGAGGAAGAGTTACGGTTAAGAGTTAAACTACCAAATCGTTCCTGAGCCCAGGTGTGTCTGCAGCTCACCGCTCCCCAGAGGACGGGCCAACTACGGAGAACAAATTTCATACACCTAGCTGTGTGACCATTAATGGAACTTTAACTTTAAATACAAGCGACCAACAAGAACATTTAGATGTGACGCATTTGAAATACGCGCAGGCAATGCAATAATCTGCATCTTTGCTGCACGTATTACGTGTGATCAAGACGAACAACATCAGCCTTTTTTGAATGCTAACCTTTCACATTCAGTGGGTGGAGTGCAACGCGTTTAACCCCACCCACATTGAGGCACGCCTCACTCTGCACAGCACAGTCAGTCAGTCAGCGGCTTCTCGGTTTAGGAGAGAATGGAAGAGAAGATGTTTCTCTCATGTGCCTTTTATTCCTGTTATGTCCGCTCCAGAACATTTCTACAATGTCAGGGAGCATGAGCTGGCAATGACGGTATCTAAGACAGTTTAAGAACACATGACAACAAAAGCCAAAGACAGGTTTTGGTCTGAAAAACTCTCAATGACATTTCTGCAGCTTTAAGACTCCAGTGAACCACATGGGACAACTGGGACCTCTCCAGGAGGTTACCAGATGAATCCCCATCTTTGATTGAGTGTATTTATGTGGAATATCTCACAGTCAAAGCAATTTTAAAGTGTTTACAGACAAATAAAAGCATACAGAAAACAGAATTATCAAATATAAGGTAAAAAGATTCAGGAAAATCCTGTCTGCTCTCAGTCATGCTAGTCTGAGGACGCCTCTTGAGCTATGAGGCTGCTCTTTGAATCTGTTTAGGGGTTCTTTAAAAGGGGTTTGTGTTTTGTGGTAAAACAAAGTCTAACATTAGTCTCACTGATGAGCAGCTCTCTGTACAGTAACTGCAATGAAAGTGATTGTAAATGGTGCCACTTAGTTTCCAGAATACCTGTGAGTACTGACTCAGTGTGTGTGACTTGATTCAGTGGCTCATTTCTCCTTTTGTGGGCTAGAATGGTGAATAATCATGACAAACATGAGTGACCTTTCTGACCCAGCCAACGCCATGCGGCTTATGACGAGCAGCCACCCACCAACACCTGACGCAGGAGAGCACCCCGTTGTTGCTGTAATCGTCAGGTTTTTAGTCTTTCTGCACTCAAATGAAGACTGTAATTACTGATATGGCACAGAGAAAAGTTAGAATGAATTTTGAAATAAAGTTTTTGTCTTCACTGATCATTCAGTCATGCAGAACAGCTGTGCTTCTCAGGTTTTTGTTTGAACTAAAGTGAGTGAACCCACCTGTCTCAAAAATCCCACAGGGTTCAGTCAAGGCAGGAGGTTTGCAATACCTGCAGCCTGTCCACAGTTTGACATGAAAAGGAACCAGCGGTGGACAGTGCTCCTTTCTGGTGAGTGTGGTCCCATTGTAAACTGCCATGTGATCTTGGGTGGTATGGATGGTAGGATCCCAAACCTCAATATACTAAGACCAGTGAAGAAAATAGAGCCAGAATGAGACAAACTTTGCAGAAGCAGATGTGTTGTTTTGTTTTTCCGTGAGTGAACAAAATTGGCTCATAGGACATGAGATTTCATTCCTTTAAGATGCACAAACATTTGCATGTTCACACTCACAACAGAAAATGGAAATTTAAGAAATAAAGTAGTGCTGCTGTCACAGTCTACAAAGCATCAAAGCATTGTCAGTATTGTCATTCATCTGTTTACTCTGTTTGTGTGTGTAGGTGTGTGTAGGTGTGTGCACGTGCGTGAGTGGGGTGGGAGGCTTGAGTATGGGGTAAAAAAACATGAATGCGTCACTTTACTGACTGTTGTCTTCACTGACAGCATGGTGGTGGGGGCTCTCTGGATGACTCACTGTTGACACATCAAGTCAAATCCATTTTGTTTCCTGCTGTCTTGCGGAATGTTTAAACTTGTTTTATGGGTTGAAACCGGTTGGCCTGATAAAAGAAGCAGACATGTTTATCAACATATAAACAGAAGCATCTCAATAAATGCTTTGTCTCCTTCACAAAGAAAATAGTTGAATGACTGATTTAAATTTTCAGCTTCAAGGCAGAGACACTCACCTCCCTCACCTGGCAGACAGGATCAGTGCACTCACTCATACGTTGGAGGGAGATGTGGAGCAGGTGACTTGATCAAGGAAACAATGGTTTCTTTGCAAATCTGAGTGAAAGAGATCATTCTTGCACCACCACAGTAATTCCATGTCTCAAAGAGCACATGTCTTCCCTGCAAGGATTCTTTCTGAAATATTTCCCAGACAACAGTGCTCAATATGACTGACAGAGATCCATTTAACGCAGCAGCACCTGCTGATTGTCACCCTGCTGAGGAGGATCAGTTCATTGAAATCACATCTGACTCCACCCTGAGGATGAAGTTTACAGTACAGACACTCACTGAATTCTGGCTGGATGTGGAGAGGGAGCATCCACTCATGGGGCAGAAGGCTCTTGGCATTCTGCTTCCATTTGTTTCCCATCTGTGTGAGATATGCTTTTCTGATGTTGCCACTTTGAAAACAAAAAACAGAGCTAGGCTCAATATTGAGCATGACTTGAGAGTTGCAGCAACAAACCTGCAACCTCGTTTTGAAAAGATGTACAAAGCCGGCACATGGCACCCATTAACACAACTTTTTGTTTCTTTTTGCACATAGGTTCAATGCTATTGTTCTCACTAAGAAATTACATTTGCCTGTTTTTGCACATAAGTTCAATGTTATTGTTCTCACAAAGTGAATGATCCTTCATTCCATTTTTTCTCATCTCTAGTAGCAGGAATGTGCAAGATTTTGATATGTTATTAAAGTTAAACATATTTAGCTTATTTTGTCAGTTTTCTCACGTTGGGGGGTGAATATTTTTCCTCCTCTAAAGGGGGTAACAAGAGAAAAAGTTTGAGAACCACTGATTTGAAGTGCAGAAACACAATGTTTGTTTCTTATGGCTGTATTTCTAGTGGGGCAGATTAATTACATTGTTCTTAAGGATCTTTCACTTGGTGACATCGTATAAAATGTACCTTGACAGCAGCTAGTGTACTAGTGTGCTTAGCAACAGCCATATGTCTATGGCAACAACACGAGTAAAGGATTTTAGAAATAGCATTTTTGTATTTTAAACCTTGCACATTAAAGTTGTTACCTGCTCAGTTTTTATGGTGTTTGTTTGTAGGATAACACATTTTAAAAAAACACCAATAAGAAATGATCATTAACCAATATTATATACCTCTGCATTCAATGCATTCGATGCTTGACAGCTCAATCATTTCCGGTTGGAGCAGTGGATCGTTGTTTACATAGAAATTACAGAGTGTTTGGAGTTTACAAGATGTCTTTTGGAGCTACCAAGAGATGCAATAAATTATGTTAGGCACATTGTTGGTCTTTCTGGCAAAACACTTCAAAATAAAATGCAAAAAGGACTTAAATTCTATGTGTTATCCTACACAGCAAACTTTGAAGATAATTTGCTGATTGATGTTATTCGTACGTGTTTACATGTGACCAGCTCAAAAACTGATGAAAATTCATGTTGGCAACACGTAATATGTGCAGGTAAGACACAGATTGCTGCACGAAATTTCAAGTGCGTTTAAGGATAAATGTTGTTACTGGTCACACGTATTTAATGCTAAAGTCCCTTAAAGTTAGCTATCATGCACCTTGGTGTGTGAAATTTGTTCTCTGCAGTTGACCCATCCCCTGGGGAAGCGCGGTGAGCTGCAGACACGACGGAACTTGAGAATCATTCGGTGTAACCCTAACTTTTACCGTAATCCTAACCTTAAGTGTTCCTCCGGGTCTGTCCAACCAAGACAAAAGTTCAGCACTGGCTGCACGTGTTTAGAAAAAATTATGTGAGAATAGTCACTTTCATCTGTGATAATGCTAACTACCATGAAAGAAATACGTAATTATTGTCATCTTTATCTTAAGTTGTATCTAAGTTGTGTTTCAACTACTACACAGCAGAGTGTTTCTAAATATTTGTCAATGTAATTTTCAGTGTCAGGTAAAGTAGTCTGACAGGTTTAGGGCCTGGTCACACCACCCAAACTTTCATGGAGCATTCCTGGAGCGGTGAAAGAAATCACTCACCGCTTGTGGCCATTTATCACCGTTTAACAAAAGTTGGCTTCCATTAAAGCAATGCTGCTTAGTCTCGGCCACCGCTGATGTTCCTTGAGGGTCCATCCCACCGCTCCGAAAGTTTTGAGCTGGACAAAATATTGCGAGCAGTGAGGAGAGGTCCATTCTCCGCTCCGGCAAAGTTCGCCCCCACTCCACCGACACCCAGTCAAAGTTTGGCTTTGCTAGACACAAGTTTGTGGACACTTGGGTTTGCTAGGCCAACGCAGAAATCTTGATGCTTGACCACCGCTGCATCGCCAGCGTTTCACTGGTGGCAAGTAAACATTGCACAAACGTTGGTGGAGCGGTCATAAGCGTCTTAGGAGTTGACACAGCATTGCTGGATCGGTGTCGGGCGTTGAAGCAGCGATTCATGGCAACGATGATCATTGATGTGGTATTGTCATAGAGGTGCCGGAGCCGGACCGGTAATTGGCCAAAAATACTGGGAGAAATGGACCAGGAACTCATTTGTAATTGAGCTGCCGTTAAGTTCAGACCTACATCGCATTAGCCCAAACTGCATCAACATGGATCCTGAGAGACTTGCAATGATTGGTGCACTAGTCCATCAGCAGAATCTGAACCTCCTCAGAATCCTCAGCAACCACCGCTACATCAATGCTCGCTAGAGCTTGCTACTGCTAAACAATGCTAAAGCTAAGCCAACTTCAGCGGTGCATTGGTACGCTAACGCCTGTGCGTTCGATTTTTTTTTTTTTTCCCCATTTTGTGCGTGGTGACGAGAGTTGTCAAAATTTGGCGCCACTCCAGGTACGTTCCAGTAAAGTTTGGGCAGTGTGACCAAGCTCTTAGGGTTAGGTGATGCAGCACCGTGCCACTCCATGAAGAAGGCAGAGGACCCTCATCAGCTGGGAGAAGAACCTGCAGTCTGAAAGTCACTTCAAATTTTGGTTAAATGTTCAAAGTTCAGTTGAACGGCTTTAAATGTTCTAACGTCGTTGCATTGCATCTCCAGAAGTCATGTGATCATACAGGACATGGTAGCATTTGGTGTTTACTGGGGAGTTTGGTGCTTCAGGAAGGCAAACTTTACCTTTTTTGGCAACTTAAAAAGTAAGAAAAATTTTACAAACAATGTAAAATTAAGACAATACCAGGACTAGGACACAGAGATTTGCTAAGTTAATGCATAGAGTTAGCCACAATCGGAAGAAAATGAGCGACCTTATTTTAAACCAGAAATACATCACACAATTTTGTGCTAGGAGTCCAGTGAAATTGTAAAATGAGGGATGAAAACAAAAAGGCACCGAAACAAAAAACAAAAATTGAGAATACAAAGCTGCAGCTGTTCAAAAAGATCAATATTTTCCATTTGAATACACTTTTAGGTTTATAGTTTGTTTCAGTTCAAGTTTCAAATTTACTCTTTTTTATTTTCAGCATTTCATTCAAGTTTACAATGTGCATTTTCAAGTTGAAAACTGTTTTCATATTTTTCTTTTTTAAATTTTTTTACTTTACGACCTAGTTTTTCATTCACTCTAAGATTATTCTGATTAGACACCATAGGAAAGGTGTATTGATAGAAAAAAAAATTGACATATAGAATTACTGAAAAAGTGTCCACAAAAAGTTCTTTTCCCATGTCTTAATCTACTGCTTAAAATGGTTTACAAAAATCAAATATTATTTTCATCCAAAAAGATTAAAGGAAAAAAAAAACAAATCTTTAGAGAAAAACACTTCCCTCACTATGGAAGCGAATGTGACTCATATTTCAAAATAAAAGTCAATACCGTAAATGCTTTTTTATTTTCACAATATAGCTGCATCAGCTGACTCAAAAATAAAATAACTCAATCCTCTAAACGGCTTTTTATTTTTCTTCTCCAACACAGCTGTGACTTAATTAAAATGATAAAGAAAATGACATTTAACTTTTAATTTTCAAAAAGTTCTTTAGTAAATTTGCACCACAATTTGATATCATTAGAAATATCAAATTTGAAAATTAAAATGGATCAACAGAAATGCTTTTTCATTTTCATAATGTAACTGCATTACTTGTCTTTAAAATAAAATGAAAAATCAATCCTCCAAACTGCGTTTTCATTTTCTACTTCAACACGGCTCATTCTGTGACACAGTTAAAGTGACAAAGCCAATGAAGATTGCTTTTTTGTTTTCAAATCTCGCCGCCTGAAATATGTCTCAAAATTCTGTTTCACCTTACATTTCTAAGGGGCGCACCACATGACGTCAGTACTCCTTCTTCTTCTTCTTCTTCTTCTGTCCGAGTGTCACTAGGCCGTAAAGTGAGAGCAGTGTCGGCTCATCCCATTCCGACTTTGGGGCATTAAAAACTTTTCACGCAGTTACAAAGATAAATATTGTTGCTAAGTTCCAGTGTAAAAGTTATCCATGTGTTATCCTGCAGTCTTGTTAAATCAATGTTTAAAGTCGGTACTACTTTTTTTAAAATAAACTTTATTGACAAACAATATAAAACAACAAAAAAGTGAATGCCTCAGGGGATTTGAAATGTGTACAAATTGCAAAAGAAACAGACAAGGAAAAAAAACAAGCAAAAATTTATAAACATTTATAACATATGAGAAAAAAAACAAAAAAATCTGTTTAGTTTGAATTTGTTTTTTGTTTTGCGGTTGTTTGATAACGTTACAGTAATGATCGATTTCATTCAAAAAATGTTGTAATCTAGGTTTGGAGTTAGACCCTTTAGATTTAGTGAATATGGAATTTGGCCAACAATAAAAACAACTGTGTAATGAAAATAAAAGCTTTGGCTACTTTGTCAGTAAGGTAACCCAACATAATTTCTTTATCCAAAAAAAATAGTTTTAGTTATATTTCCAATATAAATTCCAACTTCCATCCAAAACACATTTGTATGTATGCAGTCCACAAACAGATGGTTCATTGTTTCCTCTTGAGTCCCACAGAATGTACAAGATTGGTCCATCTGTAACAAAAGTTCAGCCATCTCGCTCTCTACTGGGTCACCATGAGGGTCTTGGCTTGACTGGCGGCCTGGACAGCAGATCTGTGTAGGCGCAGGCAAAGGTCCATCACTACGCACACTTCATCCTACAGTTCTGGGGTCGGAGGGGCTGACATCTGATCTTGTATTTCAGCTTGGTAAGCACAGAGCAGAGATGATGCGTTCAGGGCTTTCATCGCCGTGGCTACAGCCCTGTAGCCTTTTCACTCAGTTGAGACTGAAACCCATCTGCTTTGGAAGACAAGGCAGGGCTCGCGGAGGTCATGCTGGCCTTCTGCGTCGGGTGTGGGTGAGACGCCAGCAGAACTTCCACTGGAGGAATGATGGCGAAACTGCTTTCCTCCATGCCAGCCCAGTCAACCGCCAAACTCCCGGAGATGGGGTTCTTAGCGGAAAGTGCAGTGCTCACGACCAGGTCACCTCCTCCAGGCACTCAGAGAACACCTGGCAGCAGTTGGCGACCAGAAGTTTTGGCTTCTGGTCGTGTCGGTTTCACAGCCGGGAGAAAGAGAAAAGGTCCACAGTCCTCCTCGTCCTCTTCGGATCAGAGACTGATGGACTCATCTCTGGAGTCAGATTCAGCGCCAGCAGCTTCATACTACTTCAGAGGTGTGGCCTCGTAAGGCTCCTCGGGGTCGCTCAATGGTGTGGCAGCCTCGAGCTGGTCGCCCCAGCTGACGTGTGTGGGAGGTGAGTTTCCACGGGCGCAGTGGGTTAACTCCGGCAGAGGGGGAATGGATACCCCCATCATCGGGTCAGCCGCTGACAGGCTCACTTGGCGCTTGAGCCGCCGTTTGTGGGTTTTCAGTGAGACTGCTAGCACAAAGCTAACACATCCTGGGCATGTTGCAGCCCCATACACGAAGCACAAGCAGAGTGGGTGATTGCTCCTGCAATTTTGCTCCCACATGTGCACGCTCTCGACGGCAGCCTGACTGTGTCCATGGTGAGGACAAGTTTAGGCACCGTCCTTCTGTTTTGCTCTAATAAAAAGCAGAAGCGTTGAGTAGCTAGTATGGCGGATAGCTACAGCAGCTGTTTTTTGGAGACAAGCCAGCTACTTTAACTCAAACAAACTAATGTGGCTCCAACTAGCATTCCATGGTCGAGTGATAAGCTAGCTCGTTTCCACAAGAGCTCTCTGAGCGTGTGCTTCTGGGAGCGAGAAGAGGTGTTAGACTGAGGAGGAAAAGGTGACACCCGACTCTTATGCTAGAAGGAAGCCCCTCCTTCTAGAGTCGACGTTCCTTTCCGTCTGCCAGTCAAGACTGGCGTGATGTGAAAAAAAAGCTTCTGGGGCATGGGGGCATGTCCCATAGTGAGGGAATACGAAGGAATGTTGCAAGAGAAGATGTGTTAGAAGCCTACTTAATTAGGTTTGATATCATTCATTCATTTTCCAATCCGCTTTATCCCTTTCGGGGTCACGGGGTTGTCGGAGCCTAACCCGGCTACTCATGGGCGAAGGCGGAGACACCCCTGGACTGGTCGCCAGTCTGTCGCAGGGGCCACAATCACACCCATACACACACCTAGGGACAATTTAGAGTAACCAATCAACCTATGAAGCATGTTTTTGGACGGTGGGAGGAAGCCAGAGTACCCGGAGAAAACCCACGCATGCACGGGGAGAACATGCAAACTCCACACACAAAGGTCCCCATTAATGACACTGTTTCAAGCCCCCCAGCCAGGACTTGAACCGGGAACCTTCTTCCTGTGAGGCAAGAGCGCTAACCACTGCGCCACCCTGCAGCCCGCTACGTTTGATATCATCCCAACTTTAAATAAAATACTTGAGTAGTGTCTGTAAGATTGGAATAGACTGAGATACAGGTTATTTCCCACATACCTGCTGATGAGCTCTGTGAAGATGATCATGCGTTTGCACGACAGTCATGTATTTATCCTATTATTAATATGATGGACAGCACAGGCAGAACCGGACCAGAGGAAACAACAGATGAACCCATTCATGACTGGAGTTTCTTTCTGGGAGCTTTTCACTTGTTGATCCTGAGGTGTTTGGGGCTCAGACTTGCCTCTTTATGCTCCATGGACACCTGGACGTTGTCTTTTACGTTTCTTAAACAAATCCAAGCACCTTTTCATGGATAAATCCTCTGTAACACGTTGAAAACCAGCGTCTTCTGGAACATTGAAGTCCTTTGTTAATGCGGTGCTGGTTCATCTCTCAGCAGTTGTCTTGGACTCACCACTCAAACAAAGCCACCCTTCAATGCAGTTTATTAATGTTTCCCATCGCTTAGTTGTAAAATCCTGAATTCTTTCTCCTTTTATGAACAAAATGTGCATGTAGCAACTTTTAAATTGCTTTATTTTACGTTTCAGTCTTTTCCTTCTGCGGACAGATTGTCACGTTTGCCACCATATTGGAAAATGGTGCTCTCCTGTTGGACCAGCAGCTTACATGTGACCCAAATCCTTATGCGTATGTAAACATGCGCAAGCAACGGAAATAGTACCCACTTTAAACATTGATTAAAAAAGACTGTGGATAACATATGGAGAACGTTCACACCCCAATGTCGGAACGGGACGAGCCGACACTGCTTGCACCTTATGGCCTAGCGACACTCAGGACAGAAGAAGAAGAAGGAGCACTGACGTCATTATGATTGTATCATCATCCTCTTGGAAATGTGAAGTGAAACAGATTTTTGAGACATATTTCACACGGCGAGATTTGAAAACGATAAAGCAATCTTCATTGGCTTTGTCACTTTAACTGTGTCACAGAATGAGCCGTGTTGAAGTAGAAAATGAAAACGCAGTTTGGAGGATTGATTTTTCATTTTATTTTAAAGACAAGTAATGCAGTTACATTGTGAAAATGAAAAAGCATTTCTGTTAATCCATTTTAACTTCCAAATTTCATTCATTCATTTTCTATACCGTTTTATCCCTTTTGGGGTCACGGGGCTGCCGGAGACTAACCCAGCTACTCATGGGCGAAGGCAGGGGACACCCCTGGACTGTCGTAGGGGCCACAGTCACACATCCACACCTAGGGACAGTTTAAAGTGTCCAATGAACCTATGAAGCATGTTTATGGACGGTGGAAGGAAGCCGAAGTCCCTGGAGAAAACCCACGCATGCAAACACAACACAGGCATGACACTGTCAAGTCCCCCAGCTGGGACCCTTCTTGCTGTGAGGCAAGAGTACTAACCACTGCTCCACCATGCAGCCCATTTTCAAATTTGATATTTCTAATTGAATTTTGGTACAAATTAATTTACTAGAGAACTTTTTAAAAATGAAATGTTAAACGCCATTTTCTTTATCATTTCAATTAAGTCACAGAATGAGCTGTGTTGAAGTAGAAAAAGAAAAAAACTGTTCGGAGGATTGAGTTGTCATTTTATTTTTGAGTCAACTGACGCATCTATATTGTGAAAATGAAAAAGTATTTCCGGAATTGACTTTTATTTTGAAATATGAGTCACATTCACTTCCATACACTCACAAGATGACATTCAAATGTATGAAATCGCTAAGTTAGTTTTTGATTAGCAACTTGGCAAAATTAGATTGTAAAAAAGGCATGTTTATCAATTAGTAGTCATAGACAGTTTTACAGATATATCTAGATATATCCATAGATATCCATGTTCCAACATTCACTGAAGCTTTGTGTGATATGCGATCTTTATGACAGCAGCAGGTTTTTGAAAAATGTCAAATTGAAAGTGAAGCCATAATTGTTTTTCATTGTTCTTTTGGCCTTTTTCTAACGACGGAGGATGAAAATAAAATAATTTAAGATTAAAACTGCATTTCTGAGTATTTCTTTATTCAAATTGTGATAAATTAAGAGCAGATTCAAGCCTGTAGTTTAAAAAGGGCCAAAGTCTCCCTGCTCCGCTTTAGGTCTACATCAACACAAAAAAAGATCCATGTACATCTTCATTTTCCTTGCCTGAGCTGCCATCTGGCTCAAAACTGTATAGCTGCATAGCTCCAGTATCGCCTGCTGTTTTTTTTTTTTTTTTTTTTTGCCCTGCTAATGTTAGTTTGAGGTTGTCAGGGGCTGTTGGCTTGTGGGAGAGAGTGTAAACAAAGGAGTACTGGGATATTAACATACAGTTATATCCACACCAATAGTCCGGGCCACAACTTAGAGGTGAATTTCTGAAACTCACCTGTGTGTTGTAAATGGAAGTAAGCTTCCACATATTTCCCCATCATCCCTCATACTCTTTTGCTAGCTTATGGACCCACATAACCCCAACCTAAAATTAGCTTGATGCTAGATGAGGAAAACAAAGACGTTCATGGATCTATTTGTTTGCAAGTGGATGTTTCAGAATGGAGCAGAAAAGGGATACATTAAGCCTGTCCATTGCAGTTTCCCAACTGGAAGCTTCTTCAAACAGTATTTTTCATCTGCTCCTGATTCACCACAATATGAATAAGGAACTACTCAGAAACGCAGCTTTAAGCTTAATTTTCTTTATATATGACTATGACCTCCAGCATGTGAAAAATGCCACAAGAACATGTAAAAAAAAAGAGAATTTTCATTGGAGTGGGTCTTTAATATCCTTTCCTCGTAGAGATAATTCAGGTGTGTTGGACATTATATAGTTAAACAGGAAAAGCGCCATACCCAATACAGTTTTGTTTTTCAGAATGATAATTTAAAAAAAAACTGTTAGTGTGGATGTTAGTTATATGCAATGTCTTGAGCGCCATATGCTCTCTAAAGTTTGTTTGGCTGCAGTGAGGCATTCATCCTGACCCCATGCACCCCATGACCCCGAAAGAAATTCAATCAGTTCTTAAAATGGATGGATGGAAGAGTTTGCACTTTTTCATTTTTGCCACTAAGTGGCACTGCAGTATTGTGCATCAAAATGAAGTAGGAGTGCGTGAGAGCTTCTCTCATAGATTGAGTGCTTCCACCTGCACTCCAGCAAAGGTGAGTAGACTCACTGATTCCTGATGGTATGCTAACAGTCTTGTTAGTCAATGAGTCAGAGCTCTTTAAGGTGGTCTGTATTTAACTTAGAGAACATTTCTGAGCTACAGGTTACGCACACAAAATTAAAATGAAAAATATAGGACTAAAAAGTTAAAACTGATGCAGACATTTGAATTTTGGAGGTAATAGAGGGAGAAAGAACAGTCGAATTCAACAAAAGCTCTTGTTCAGAGAGATGCTTTCTCTGAACACAAGATGGTCAGAGAAACTCAAATATCAGCTGAAACAGATGAACGGTTATGATCCTGGATGAAAATGAATCACAAAGTAGAATGCAATTTTAAACATTTGTACCTCAACATGAATCGGAGGCTGCCTTGTCCTTGTGGGGGGAATGAATGACCTCAATGTGAGTGGAAACGAGCACCCGGCACCTCGGCAGAGAGCGAGCCTTCTGGGAGCAGCAGCAATATCATTAAACAGGGTAAAGGACAGACAGCAGCAGTAAATATGAAAGGATATCACACTGTCAGAAGCTGACTGCCAGTAAAGTGCAGCATGGATCTTTTCCTCAGTAATCCAGTCAAGGCCAATTTGTTTGGACCTTTATGTCCACAAATACCTCCACCACACACACACCCTCCATGTTTTAATTCACTGAGAGAGGCTTTGCTGTGTGCAGGTGTGAGGCACTATCAGGTAGCCGGTAGCATCCACCAACCTGACATTCATTCATTCATTTTCCAATCCGTTTTATCCCTTTCGGGGTCACGGGGTTGCCGGAGCCTAACCCGGCTACTCATGGGCGAAGGCAGGGTACACCCCTGGACTGGTCGCCAGTCTGTCGCAGGGGACCAACCTGACAAAGAAATTAAATCACTTTGACTGCTTTTCCTGCAAGCTAAGACTGTCATTTGAGCATTTAGCAAAAGACTTGTGTGCACGGATGTGGGTTTGTGTATGTGTGAGCGTGTGTACATGTTTGTGTGCATGTGTGTTTCAATATGTGTCTATACGTGTTTACATATTTGTGTGCATGTGCGTGTTGGGGGAGGGGGAGTGGTGGCATAGTTTCCTTTCTGGCATTCAGGCAGCCGAATGGCTGAAAACATTGGATTAAGGGAAAGGTCACGGCCTTGCTGATGGGATTTTTCTGAAAACACAGCAGAGCTTCCCTTTAGCATGTGTAAATAATACTCAGTATTGCGGCTGCTCTACTCTTTCACTACCAAGATACTTTTCATGGAGCTGGTGAAGTTATGGTGACGAATGTGATCTGACATATCTACAGTATGTGTTTATTTTGGTCATGTATTTTAATATTCTCCAAATATATTGCAGGAAGCCCTGAGCAGAAAGGACCTCTTCAAGGAATTCAAACTTAAAATACAAACTTCCAAGACCAGTTTTCAAGTAAAAGTAAAAAGACATACAGTACTCATGTCCAGTGTTTGGATTTCGGTGAGCGCAACTCTGCAGTGTGTTCTGTGACAGTTTGTGATTCACAGATGAGCTGTGATGTGTTTAAAGAAGGCAAAGACTGACTAACTTCTTTTAAAACACAGCAGTTTTGTAAAATAACATGAAAAAATTAGATGTAGACATGATAAAGTCAGGAGACAGAATATTGGTGAACAGAAATGTGATTCCTGTAAGTGTGAACTTATGTACCCAAAAATGACTGAAGAAAATCTGCTACAACGATCACTGCCTGAAACCTGGCGTGGCTTAAAGCAGCCACAACAGAGGCTAAGGGGGTTTTCAGACTGGAAAAGTCAGTTGTTCTGGATGGAATCTGCTGAATTTGGTCCAGTTCGAGTCCTGCACCTTGAGTTTGTTCTGTATTCAGAATGCCTTTCATTTCAATTTTCATCTCAAAATTTTTATTTCGAACAGTAGAGAGTAAAAAAAGTAAAGCAACAAGATAATATAACAAAAAGAAAAAAAAATCTATTTACATTATAAAAATAGTTTTTACATAAATATAGTGTTCAAAAAGAAGTAGTTCATCTTTCCATTTCCTTCCGCCCATCCCGGACCGGGTCACGGGGGCAGCAGTCAAGGCAAAGATGCCCAGACATCCCTCTCCCCGGCCACTTCCTCCAGCTCCTCTGGGAGGACCCCGAGGCATTCCCAGGCCAGACTTGGTCTCTCCAGCGTGTCCTGGGTTTTCCCAGGGGCCCAGTGGGACATGCCCAGAACACCACCCCAGGGAGGCGTCCAGGGGGCATCCAAACCTGATGCCTGAGCCACCTCAACTGACTCCACTCAATGTGGAGGAGCAGTGGCTCTACTCCGAGCTCCTCCCGGGTAACCGAGCTTCTCACTCTATCTCTAAGTGAGCGCCCAGCCACCCTATGGAGGAAGCTCATTTCGGCCATTTGGATCCGGGACCTCATTCTTTCGGTCATGACCCAGAGCTCATGACCATAGGTGAGTATTGGGGTGTAGATCGACCGGTAAATTGAGAACTTTGCTTTCTGGCTTAGCTCCCTCTTCACCACGACAGTCCAGTACAGCGACCTCATGACGGAGGACGCAGGACCAATCCGCCAGTCGATCTCACGCTCAGATCTTCCCTCACTCGTAAACAAGACCCCAAGAAAATTAAACTCCTCCACTTGGGGAAGGAGCACTCCACCCACCCAGAGAGGGAAAACCGGTCGAGAACCATGGCCTCAGACTTGGCGGTGCTGACCGTCATTCCAGCCGCTTCACACTCGGCTTCAAACCGTTCGAATGCATGCTGGAGGTCCCGGCTCAATGAAGCCAATAGGACAACATCACCTGCAAAGAGCAGAGAGGAAATCCTGTGGTTCCCAAACGACAGCCCCTGGCTGCACCTAGAAATTCTGTCCATAAAGACTATGAACAGAACCGGTGAAAAAAAGGCAGCCCTGTCGGAGTCCAACATGCACCAGGAACAGGTCTGACTTACTGCCAGCTATGCGGACCAAGCTCCTGCTCTGGTCATACAGAGACCGGACAGCCCTGAGTAAGGCTCCCCGGACCCCATACTCCTAAAGTACCCTCCACAGGACACCACAGGGTCGAACGCCTTCTCCAAATCCACAAAACACATATGGACAGGATGAGCAAACTCCCACGAACCCTCCAGCACCCTAGACAGGGTGTAGAGCTGATCCACAGTTCCACGACCAGGACGGAAACCGCATTGTTGTTCCTGGATCTGAGGTTCGACTACTGGCCGGACTCTCCTCTCCAGTACCCTGGCATAGACTGGCATAGACCTGGGAGACTGAGTGGGATTCCCCGTTAGTTAGAACACACCCTCCGGTCCCCCTTCTTGAAAAGGGGAACCACCACCCCTGTCTGCCAGTCCAGTGGTACTGTTTAGCCAAGACACCCCCACAGCAACCAGAGACTTGAGGTACTCAGGGCGGACCTCGTCCACTCTAGGTGCCTTGCCACTGAGGAGCTCATCAACTACCTCTGTGACTTCAGCTTGGGTAATGGACAGCCCTACCCCAAGGCTCCCAGCCTCTGCTTCCTCAAGAGAAGGCGTGTCAGCAGGATTGAGGAGATCCTCGAAGTATGACCCCAGTCGAAGTCAGCAGCTCCCCACCTGCACTGAAAACGGTGCCTGCAGAAAACTGCTTCCCCCTCCTGAGGCACCGGACGGTTTGCCAGAACCTCTTCGAGGCCAATCAATAGTCCTTCTCCGTGGCCTCACCGAACTCCTCCCAGGACCGAGTTTTTTCCTCTACTACAGCCTGAGCCGCAGCTCTCTTAGACTGCCGATACCTGTCAACTGCCTCTAGAGTCCCACAAGCCAGTCAGACCTGATAGGACTCCTTCTTCAGCTTGAAGGTATCCTTACTTCCGGTGTCCACCGACGGGTTCGGGGATTGCCGCCACGACAGGCATCAGAGACCTTTCCACCACAGCTCCGAACAGCAGCAGAGACAATGGAGGTGGAGAACATGGTCCATTCAGACTCAATGTTACCAGCCTCCCTCTGTACCTGTTTGAAGCTCTCCCGGAGTCTTTCCGGCCTCCTTCCCCACCAACGAATCCAACTCACCACCAGGTAGTGATCAGTGGACAGCTCTGCCCCTCTCTTTACCCGAGTGTCCAAGATACACGGCCGAAGGTCGCCTGAAACGACTGCAAAGTCGATCATTGATCTCCTGCCAAGTGTGTCCTGATGCCACGTATATTGATGGACACCCTTGTGCTCAAACATGGTGTTTGTTATGGACAAACTAGGACGAGCACAGAAGTCCAACAACAAAACACCGCTCAGGTTCAGATCAGGGAAGCCGTTCCTACCAATCACACCCCTCCAAGTGCTACTGTCATTGCCCACGTGGGCATTGAAGTCACCCGGGAGGACAATGGAGTCCCCCGTTGGGGCGCTTTCCGGTACTCCCCCAAAGAGACACCAAGAAAGCTGGGTACTCCGAACTGCTGTTCGGCCCATAAGCCGAAACCACAGTCAGAGACCGGTCCCCCACCCGAAGGTGAAGGGACGCAACTCTCTCGTCCACCGGGGTGAACTCCAACACTTGGCGGCTAAGCTGGGGGCTCACGAGTAAGCCCACCCCAGCCCACCACCTCTCACCATGTGCAACTCCAGAATGGTAGAGAGTCCAACCCCTCTCGAGAGACTGAGTTTCAGAGCCCAGACTGTGCGTAGAGGTGAGCCCAACTATGTCTAGCTGGTACCTCTCGCACAAGCTCAGGCTCCTTCTCTCCCAGAGAGGTGACGTTCCATGTCCCAAAAGCCAAGTTCCATTACTGGGGTTTAGGCCGCGTTGGCACTTGCCCTCAAACCACATTGCACCGGCCCCTTCTGAGCTCTCCTGCAGGTGGTGGGCCCACTGGGGAGGGATCCCACATCGATCGTTCGGGTTTTTCTCGACCGGGCCCCATGGGAGGAGCCCCAGCAACCAGGCGCTCACCTACGAGCCCCAACCCCAGGCCTGGCTCCAGGGTGAGGCCCCGGTAATGCCAATCCGGGTGACGCAACGGGATTTTTGGTATCTTTTGGTATTTTGGATCTTTTGGTATTTCTTCTCATGAAGGAGTTGGTGTCTAGCTCGTCACCCAGGACCTGTCTGCCATGGGAGACCCTACCTGGAGCCGAAGCCCCAGACAGCGTAGCTCCTGGGATCACTAGTGCACTCAAACCCCTCCACCACGTTAAGGTGGCGGTTCATGGAGGGGGATTTTTATACTTGATGTAAGTAAATGGCTTTTCTCACAAAAAATAATTTAATTTTAGTTAAACCTTTTTAATCCTATCCCTAAACTTACACCGTGAGTTTATACAACATAATCTACATCAAACATCAACATTAAAGACATTTAGTTATCTTCAAACATCTACCCACATAATCAGAAATCTACACACAAACACATACATTTATACAAACATACCAGATTTATCATTCTTATACTTTGCCTTTTCATAATTCTTTCCGCTGGGACCTCAACCTCAGCCCCTGTCATCATAACCAATATTAAGCAGTACACACAACACATTAAGTCATTCATATGAACAAGCATCTATACAAATAATAACCTGTACAAGTAAATGGTTTATTCTTCTTCTTCATGACCATATTTACTGAGGATTATTATCTTGTGTTTATGCTTAAACTGGTTTAAGCATAAATCAGCTCATCATTTAAACTGTTCCATAACTTAACTCCAGATATTGTTATACAAAAGCTCTTTTTAGTTGTGGGTTCCTTGAGTACTCTGAAATTATTTTCTTTCCTGAGACTTTAACCACCCAGCCTGTCATAAAACAGTGATTGTTAATGTACTGGTAAATGATGTTTTGCTTTGTATACCAGCTGTAGTGTTCTATGTTCTATTAGGTCAGAAAGTTTTAAAACCTTTGCTTTAAAAAAAATAACTGACCAGTGTGCTGCTGATAATTGACATTATATACTATTCTTACTACTCTTTTTAGTAAAATGTTTAACGGTTTTAAAGAGGTTTTGTATGTACTTCCTCAGATTTCTAAGCAGTAGGTTAAGTATGGTAACACAAGAGTATTTTACAGTATGTGGCGTGCTCTTTGGGTTAGAATGTGTTGCACTTTGGTCATAACTGAAATGCTTCTTGATATTTTTGCCTGTACAGAGCAAATATGCTGTTTCCAGGAAAACTTGTCAGCTATTGTTACGCCCGGGAATTTGGAATGATTCAGTGTTTCTAATGTCACACTCGTTATTTTTATCATAATTTTCTCTTTAACGTTACTCTTGTCGAAAAGCACAATTTTAGTTTTATTCAAATTCAGTGATAACTTATTTCTGTCAAACTAATTCCTTTAATTTAGATAGTCCTCTGGTTACTTTGACCAGGAGTTCCTGGATGTTTTTATCAGAAAAAAAAAACATTTGTATAATAAGCAAATAATATAAATTTCATTTTGTGTGATGTTTTGATGATTTCTTAATGTAAAGATTAAATAAAACTCTCCTGAGTTCTGAACCATGAGGGACACCACACACAATGTCTAAGACTGTTAAGCTTTGGTCTCCCATCTTCACAAATTGCTGCCTGTCTCTCAAACAGCTTTTTACCCAATCTAAAGCTGGTCCTCACACTTTTTTTTGATTAATTTTATCAATTAGAATATTATGATTTATTGTATCAATTGCTTTTTTTAAATCTGTAAAGCCCCTGCGACAGACTGGCGACCAGTCCAGGGGTGTACCCTGCCTTCGCCCATGAGTAGCCGGGTTGGGCTCCGGCGGCCCCGTGGCCCCGAAAGGGATAAAGCGGATTGGAAAATGAATGAATGAATGAATGAATAAATCTGTAAAGACTCCAACTGCATATTTATTCTCATGCATGACATTAGTTATTTCTTCAATTAGTTCCCTTCGAGGGCTGCACGGTGGCGCAGTGGTTAGCGCTCCTGCCTCACAGCAAGAAGGTTCCCGGTTCAAGCCCTGGCTGGTGGACCTTTCTGTGTGGAGTTTGCATGTTCTCCCCGTGCATGCGTGGGTTTTCTCCGGGTACTCTGGCTTCCTCCCACCGTCCAAAAACATGCTTCATAGGTTAATTGGTTACTTTAAATTGTCCCTGGGTGTGAATGTGAGTGTGCATGGGTGTGAGATTGTGGCCCAGACTGGCGACCAGTCCAGGGGTGTACCCTGCCTTCGCCCATGAGTAGCCGGGTTAGGCTACTGAACAAAAGCTTGTAAACAAAACCACGTGACTAAAGATCTCTTCAGTCATTGGCCAGGATTTACAAGGGTGGGGCAAAGCAATGAGAAAAAGAATAATGAAAGTCCTGTGTTTTGCAGTCCTTGTCGAGATAGTTCGCTTATTCAAGCTTTATATTTCGCTGATCAATTTTGAATGTCTGTATCAACGTCAGGTACAACACTTTTTACTGCTGCTTTGGTACAGCCGGAATTTTAACGATCTGTACTACCTCTTGAGATTTTCCTACCCTTAGCAAAAAATGATAGATATACAGTGGGTACGGAAAGTATTTAGACCCCATTGACATTTATGCAGATTTCTTAAAAAAGAAAAACTGAAATATTACATGGTCCTAAGTATTCCGACCCTTTGCTGTGACACTCATATTTAACTCAGGTGCTGTCCATTTCTTTTGACCAGACTTGAGATGGTTCTATACTTTCATTTGAATCCAGCTGCGTTTGATTTTACTGATTGGACTTGATTAGGAAAGCCACACACCTGTCTATATAAGACTTTACAGCTCACAGTGCATGTCAGAGAAAATGAGAATCATGAGGTCAAAGGAACTGCTTGAAGAGCTCAGAGACATAATTGTGGCAAGGCACAGATATCTGTGCCTTATGGGTCATGGTTACAAAAAATATCTGCTGCACTTAAGGTTCCTAAGAGCACAGTGGCCTCCATGATCCTTAAATGGAAGATGTTCGGGATGACCAGAACCCTTCCTAGAGCTGGCCATCCAGCCAAACTGAGCTATCGGGGCAGAAGAGCCTTTGTGAAAAAGGTAAAGAAGAACCCAAAGATCTAGCAGGGGCAGGCGCAGCAAACAGCTTCGACCAACTTCCGGTAGCACACCTGACTAGGTCGCAACCAAATCTCAACCAAATCTCATTGGTTGCAACCAAATCTCGTAGGTCACGACCAAATCTCATTGGTCGCGACTAAATCTCGTAGGTCACGACAAAATCTTGTAGGTTGTGACCTACAAGATTTGGTCATGAGATTTGAAGCGACCCACAACTGTGTCCAACGAGCCGGCTGACTGAAGCTGCCATTTTATGCAGTGAAATTGAGTGTCTGAGCGCCTTTTGACATGGTGGATTCCTTTTGTCCGATAATATTACCCCGTAGCTGTCAGTAGAGTGAGTTTTGTTGATAAAATGAGCAGATTTGTGGCTGAACGCTGACTTCTGCTGTAAGCTGGACTTTGGGTCACAGCTGACCAGCTGTCATTCTGCTGTGATATAATATATTATATTATTTAAGATTTGCCCCTGCGACAGACTGGCGACCAGTCCAGGGGTGTACCCTGCCTTCGCCCATGAGTAGCCGGGTTAGGCTCCGGCAACCCCGTGACCCCAAAAGGGATTAAGCGGATTGGAAAATGAATGAATGAATGAATGAATGAATGAATATTTAAGATTTATTATTATTAATATTAAAACATTATAATCGTTACAATCATGTAACAATTATAAGCTTCCAGCATCTTGTTGCCTGTTGTTTTGCGATTCTATCCTCCCTCCCCCAGTATTCATCCTCTAACCTCTGTAACCCACCCTTTTCCCCTGTTCTTTTGTGCCCCCCTGACATCTCTCTCTGTTCTTTCCCCTTTCTTTTCCCGTCTGGTCCAACAAAAAGAAGGACCCAAACAAAATTTATATAAATAAAGCTTAGTTTAAATAAACAAAGGGATTGTAACATTAAAATCTGTACAACAAAAAGAGGCTCTCAGCTCTTATAATCATCTATGGGGTTTAATAAACTCATGAAATAGCTACAGGTAAAAACGGACATTTTAATTCTCCTCAAAAGAGGCTGAACATGCAGCTTTAGTGGCAAGACCTCTGTCTTGTCATTCAAGACAGAGTCGAAGAAACAGGCAAAGGTCAGAACGTGAAGAGGCAATACAAAAGTTAATGCCTGGGATTGTTTGCAAGGCAAAAACAAAACTTTGCATTGAGCAGAGTCCAGAGGGGAACATATTTGGTGACACTGATGAGGATGACGCGAAGCAGCTGATGAGGAAGTGAGGGAGAGAGCGGTGACTGATGGAAGACGGAGTGAGGAAGTGAGCAGTGCAGTTCAGAACTCTGGCAAGGGCTCCCTCTGGTGGTTGGAGGAGGAACTGAATGGACCTATATGTGTGACCTATAGACTGTCGGGAAAATAGTGCAGAATCAATATGCATCACGTCAGTAGTTGTCTAAATGAGCCTGCATTCATATGACTACATTTCAATGAGTTGCTGTTGCTTCACTGATCGATGTTTGTCCGATAATGACTGGCTTTGTTGGCCGATTTGGCTCAGTGGTTTCGGTCCCACCACGGACCGTATTCAGACTGAGGAATTTCATTGCAAATGGAAGTTCAGTCCGATTGGAAACGGATCAAGATCACCTCAAAAGATGAGTTACAAAGTGGTTCCTGGTCCCAGACCAGGGTTCACTTGCACATATTCAGACTGAAAGTATCCTGGATTATCAGGGGAAAGGAACTCTGATTCCCTTTAAATGAACCAAATGTGTCCGGTCTGAATACATTCTTAATAAATGTGTTTTTCAGTCTTTTCTGTTCTTTCAAAAATGAGGAGCAGAAATTCCTCATCACATTTTTCTGTTGTTCGACCGACTTTACCAGTAACATGTTTGCTATGATTTGAGCACAGACATCATCCCAGAACTCCCATCATATTTTGTTTGAAAAGAATCACTTCTGGATCTTTTTGTTTCCGTCATTTCCCATCTGAAAACAGAGGATAACTTCATAAAACCTTCCAAGCGTTCCATGTGAGAGAGACAGGTGAATGATATTTAAGGGTGGGATAATTTTATTATCATTTTTTTTTTTTTTTCATAAACACAGTTGTCTCCAAACAGTGAACTGGCCCATTTGTTTCATACAAGGGCAAATTTTTGTTTTTCTTTTTTTCATTTTCTGGATGCGCCTATTTTCAGTGATCCTAGGCAATATTTGAGATGAAATTTACATTTCAAGCACACCTGGTTCTGCTGTGAGGGTTGAGAGACCTAATCCTGTCTCCTAGGATCATGTCTTTATCTTGCTGCTTTGGCATCAGGCGCACATGTTCTTGTCTCACCCACCATGCAGCGTTGATGCTCTCACAGCCAACGTGTTACCTGTAGAATAAGAGGCAGCATCGAGCATCTGTTGATCCAGGAGCCTGCTTCAAATTGTCTGGAGCTAAAAACTGTGTGGGAAATCCTCTCAAAATCCAGACTGGAGACTGGTATGCACTGCCAGCATTCCTGCATAATCTTAAGCCTGCACACACCCTCAACATGTGTTCACACTCAAGGAGCCCCTCCTGGTCCTGGACCTCTTCATCCTCGCAGGAACATTCGACGTGCTCGCCGCTGCCCTTTCACAGATGTTATAGGTTGTGATAGATTTCCAAACTGAGCCAGGCCCAATTTTGTTGTGGTGGTGAAGGGCAGACATCCCTGCACAAAAATAGAAAGGAATGGTGTGGGGGCGGGGGGTGTTTAAAAGGAAAAAAGCCTTCAGGGGTGCCGACTCTTTCACAATGAAATAGCACATCAATATCATAATATTTTAAAAATACATCCACTAAAGGGAAACAGCAGAATGACTTTCATCCTAATTTTTATGGTCATTAATTTTCACTTTGGAATTCAGATGTGTGAGCTGCTCGCCCATCCCACACTTTTACGCTGCTCGTTTAAGATTCCATGTTACACACACATGACATGAAGTCATATGATGTCAGTCTGTGTGATGTCATCATAGAATCTACAGCTGATTTTAGTTATGTCTTCCTTTGTTTTTCACTGACTGACCACTATTGAACCCCTTTTGTGTTTTTGTGAGTAAGCACAATCACACGGATGTCTGTGCTGTAGTGTCCAGCCCTGGTATGAAACATTATTGAATTGTGATGTCTTACACTCGTAAATAAACCTGCTTATGTCCTTCTCTCTGACATTTAAACAATCAGAATATAAAATAGATTAGATAAAACAGAAAAGGCTTTGTAAAGCCAGAAAACGTTTGGAACAACATAAAATAAGATGAAACTGAACAAAACAAAAAACAGAACAAAGTTGAGGTAGGATAGACGAAAGAAACAATACATTCTGACAAAGCAAATTAAATTGGATACGTGAAGGAACACAAAACAAACATGGCCTATGACAAAATTAGATAAAAAATTAAATAAAAAGAATAAATATTTGAATGTTTGCAAATTAAAAAAAATAAAAGACAAAAATAATAAAATAAAATAAAATTTGAGAGAAAATTTACAAAGATAATTTGCAAATAATTGAAAAAACAAAGCAGTCAATAATAAATAATATCAGAGGGATAAAAAATAAAACAAGATAATAAATGATTAGACAAGATCAGGTTTCAGTTGTTTATTCTGTGAAGGAAAACTCAAGCTTTGCAGTAGCATTTTGAGAGGCAGCATTAAAATGAGTTTAGCAGGTTTACAAAAGTCTAACATTACCAACATTTCTACAGCTTGAGCTTCTCCAGCTAAAAGCAGACATTTTCACATGGAAAATTGGGGGACAAAGGCTGCATAGCAGGATCCCATTGGGGACAGTTTGGCTCTCATTGGTCTGTAATGGAACAGAATTGGTCAGATTAAATTAGTATACACTGATTGGACTACTGTTGGTCGAAGAAGGAAAGGAGGAAGGCATGTTCATGGAAAGAGAGAGAAGGGGAAAGTCATGGTCTGAAAGCACGGACTTTGAATGTTTGAACTATGACAGGAAAAGGTAGAGAGTTAGTTGACATGATGCAGAGGAGGAAGGTAGACATACTGTGTGTCCAGGAGACCAGGTGGAAAGGTAGCTAGGCCAGAAGCTTTGGAGCAGGGTTCAAGTAGTTCTATCATGGTGGAGATGAGAAGAGAAATGGAGTAGCAGTTATCTTAAAGGAGTTTGTCAGGAATGTTGTGGAGGTGAAAAAAGTGTCAGATGAAGTGATGAGTCTAAAGACAGAAATGGAAGGTGTGATGTTTAATGTTGTTTGTGGGCATGCCCCACAGGTAGGATGTGAGCTGGAGGAAAAAGAGAAATTCTGGTTGGGCCTTTATGAAGTGATGATGAGCATCCCTAGAAGTGAGAGAGTTGTCATTGGTGCAGATATTAATGGACATGTTGGTGCAGGAAACAGAGATGATGATGAGGAGGTGATGGGCTCGTTTGGTATCCAGGAAAGGAATGTAGAAGGACAGACGGTGGTTGATTTTGCAAAAAAAAATGAAAATGGCTTTAGTGAATACATTCTTTGAGAAGAGCCAGGAACATAAGGTGACCTAAAAGAGTGGAGGTAGAAGCACATCGATAGACTGTATCTTGTGTAGATGATGTAATCTGAAAGAGATCAGTGACTGCAAAGTCACTGATCTTGGTGAGAGTTTTTCCAAACAGCATAGAATGGTGGTGTGTAGGATCACTCTGGTGATGAAGAAGATGAAGACAGAAAGAGCAAAGGCAGAGAAAAATAGTTTAAATAAGCTCTGGGTGGTCAGGAGGTACTCCCAGATGATTGGATAACTACAGCTAATGTGATCAGGGAGACAGGTAGGAGTGTACTTGGTGTATCAACAGGAAAGACTGTTGATAAGGAGATTTGGTGGTGGAATTAAGGGGTGCAGGAGTGTAAACGGAGTAAGAGGCTAGCTAAGAAGAAGTGGGACACTGAGAGGACTGAGGAAAGTAGACAGCAATACAGGGAGATGCAGCGTAAAGGGAAGGGAAGGACATGCAACAGGTTAGTGTGATTAAGGATAGGGATGGTAATGTGTTGACAGGTGTCAGTAGTGTAATGGAAAGAATACTTTGGAAAGTTAATGAATGAAGAACATGAGAGAGAAGAAAGAATAGAAGAGGTGAGATGTTCTGGAGCAGAAAGTAACAAAGATTAGTAAGAGTGAAATGAGGGAGCATTGAAGAGGATGAAGAAAGGCACTTGGTCCTGATGATATACCTGTGGAAGTTTGGAAGTGTCTAGGAGAGATGGCAGTGGAGTTTCTGACTGGGTTGTTCAACAGAATCTTAGGTGGTGAGGAATGGAGGAAAAGTGTGATGGTTCCCATTTTTAAGAATAAGGGAGATGTGCAGAGTTGTGGCAACTACAGAGGAATAAGGGATCAGCTCTGAGCCCCTTCCTGTTTGCAATGGTGATGGACAGGCTGACAGATGAGGTAAGACAGGAATCACCACAGACTATGATGTTTGCAGACAATATTGTGATTTGTAGTGAAAGCAGGGAACAAGTGGAGAAGAATCTAGAGAGGTGGAGGTTTTCCATGGAAAGGAGAGAAATGGAGGTTAGTCAGTGAGACAGAGTTCATGTGTTTGAATGAGAGGAACCCAAGTGGAAGAGTGAGGTTACAGGGAGAAGAGAGAAAGAAGGAGGAGGATTTGAAGTATCTACGGTCAACAGTCCAGAGTAATGGAGAGAGTAGAAAAGAAGTGAAGAAGTGAGTGCAGGCAGATTGGAATGGGTGGAGAAAAGTGTCAGGTGTGATGTGTGATAGAAGAGTTTCAGCTCAAATGAAAGGAAAGGTGAACAAAACTGTGGTGAGAGCAGCCATGTTGTTCAGCCTAGAGACAGAGGAACTGAGGAAAAGACAGGAAGCAGAACTGGAGGCAGCAGAGATGAAGATGCTGAGGTTCTCTTTGGGAGTGACCAGGATGGATAGGATCAGGAATGAGTCCATCAGAGGAACAGCACATGTTAGAGGTTTTGGAGATGAAGTCAGAAAGACCAGACTGAGATAGTTCGGTCATGTCCAGAGGAGAGACAGTGAATGTATTGGTGGAAAGATGCTGAGTCTAGAGCTGCAGGAACGAGGTCTAGAGGAAGACCAGAGAGGAGGTTTAAGGATGCAGTGAAGGAAGACATGAAGGTAGTGGGTGTTAGAGTAGAGGATGCAGAAGACAGGGTTAGATTGAGGAAGCTGATTTGCTGTGACGACCCCTGAAGGGAAAAGACCAAAGGAAAAGAAGATATTAGCATACTCTGATTGAATTGTAGTAGCGGCTAGATGACTCAGTTGGCTGCATGTAGGACTCGCATGCGAGAAACCAGGGTTCGCTTTCCAGGGTGCTCAATGAGCCTACTCCATTGTGGGACATTAGACAAAGACTTAACATACCTGCCTAACTGCTTTATATAGTGACAAAGGGGCCCAGGCTTGAGTCTTCCTGTGGTGGTCCCAAGCCTGGATAAAATTCACGGTTGTGTTAGGAAGGGCATCTGACGTAAAACTCTCTGCCAACCGAATGAGCGAATCAATGAAAGCTGCTTCACTGTGAACCTGAAGACATGTGCCAAAAGGTGAACAGCAACTCTGACTGAATTGTAGTTTGCTTGCTTTTTCCTCCAGAGAACACCTGAGAGTTTACTGTGTTTAATACATTAACTCATTGAATTTGTATTTGGGGATTTTAGCCATTGAAGGTTCTCACATGGGAATGCAGAATGAGAACATCATAAACTTGTTGGGAGACCAGATTCCTGGAACTGTAAGCTGTGTGTGTATTTATGTATGCATGTGTCTGTTTGTGTGGGTGTGTGTGTGTGTGTGTGTGTGTGGGTGGGTGGGTAGGTAGGGGGTGGGTCAGAGTTAAACTTGCTGCAGTCGTGTCCCCCACTTCTAACAGCAACGGGTGTTGTGTTCGTACTCTGTCCTCTTTGCAGCTGAGGCTTTGAGTGTGGCGTACTGCACACAGCTTCAAACTCTCGTTTCGTCTCAGAATTTTCCTGACTCAGAAAATATCTCACTTTCTGCACACATGCAGCATCCTTCCCTCCACAGGGAAGCTTCCCTTCCTTTGCTGCTTGGATATAAACTTACACAGCCCAGCAGAACAAATACAAAGATTGTCAGGATGAATATTTACATCAAGCAATGGGCTGTTTTATTTTCACCACACATTTGAGCACATAGAACAAACTGCACTGGTAAGAAAAGCTTCTCACCCAGGGTTCATATGAAGATTTTTAAGTTCAAAGGTTATATTTTGTTTGCTTGTTATATGGTGTGTTTAAGTTTAATCGTTACATGAGTTTATTTCTTGTCTGGTCCCAGCTCTTTTGAGTCCTCCAAATCAAGTAAAGTTGCTTAGTTAATTTAACCCTATTCAAAGTGAGGTTTTGCCCAAAACTTTAGAATTGTAAACAAAAATTCACTGTGAAATGACTGTAACTTCACTTAAATGAATGGGTTTAACACAACTGATCAAAACTAATCAGCATCATGAATGAATTCCCTGGGGTAGACAGTGGACGTGTGACTGCTGCACAGCATCTGGAAACTTGACCTTCAGTCTCTTACATTTATAACTCATGAAAGATCTGCATTTGGAGGCCCACACATGGTCAGACAGTTGAGATTCCTGCTCTTCAGTCAGATGATTGTGGTGTGAGTCTGGGAGCTTTTGTTCCTCTGTGTGAATGTGACAGTCGTGACATTGGGGTTCATCCTGTGCTGAAATGAGCACACAGCAGAAATCTCATCACGATCACATTATTTCGATTAGTTAACATTTCACTCGGATACAAAGTTTAATGCAAATGATATGGAGGCATGAGCACTTTTAAATATAAAAAATGTGGCCAAACAATTAGCAAACGAAATTTGAAATGCATTTTCTGGGAAGTCAGCCAGAGTTTAGCCACTCTCACACACTAAGACGAAGTGGCTTTTTCTGCCAGTAAAGATCAGGGTTTGACGCACTCATGATTGTGCATGCACTAAGTCAATGCGGGATCATTGGTGGACTGTCACACTGCAGCAGTTCAGGTTTTGATGTTGAGTGGTGTCAGGCTCTATTTTTTACAACAAGCATTGTTTTTAGGTGTTCATTAAAAAGAATCTCTGTTTCCCTTTGACTTAAACTCAGAGGACCAGTCCAGCATGTCCACAGCACATACATGCACATGCATGCACAACCATCGAAAAGCCAGAGACAGAGTTGTTCTTGTCAAATAATTTTTGGCAGAAAGCTTCAGGAGGATTTCTGCTAACATCAGCTGAAACTTGATCTGAAGCTTGAGATACGATCTTTGGAAAACAATCATTTGCGCCAAAACGACAGGGAAGACAGCCAGGCAGCCAGCCACCTTAGCGTCCTGTTTTCAGCCTGCTGGGTCACACCACTCCTTTTTTCCCGGTTTCCTTTAATCATGCCTCTCACCTTTTCACCACCTTATATGTGCTAAAACCATTGCCACCCTCTTAGGCTTTCTGTTGTTACAGTGTTTAGGTTTAAATTCCTGAAATTATCCTGGATCAGACTGTGAGTTTTTTTTCTTTATCTGTTTTATGTGATCTGACCTGGTTTGTGGGATACTTTTTCTCTTTTTGTTAGTTGTTTTTGTTAGTTTGTTTCTTTGGACGAGGTGTTTCATTATTTTTTAATGTGGACTTTGGATTTAGAATGCCAGAATTCTGAATTTAGACTAATCATATCCGTTCCTCTGTTCCGATCTGACCTTTTAGGTCCACATGATATGGAGCTGACAGCAGAGTTTGTTATTGCTATTGGACTTTCTCATCTGTATCAAATTAAATAACTTCCTGGGTTTTGGGTTGTTCTCACCTAAACAACGCCCGACGGAAACAATCAGAGGTTCCTTAAACTAAACGTGGAATCAGTGCGTAAACTTGCTAAGTCAATGTCAGACACAAATTTTCTCTGGTCCCTTTCCAAACCTAGTCAGTGATGAATTGTACAGCTGCTTGTCATCATTTAATTGCTGGTTAGCCAGATAGTGCCCAGAAAACGGCGTTGGCTTTGTAGACAATTGTAGTGTGTTTTGGGGAAAGACCGGTCTCAAGCGGAGAGATGGCATCCATCCCACTGTGGACGGTGCCGCTCTTCTTTCGAGAAACATTTCTGCTAGCATTAGTCATGCAACTTGACAACCCAGAGACAGGACCTAGAGCAGCAGTTTACAGGTCTCCTCCTCTTACAGGGGGTGGCTATGGACCAAAGGAAAGTGGAGGCAGTACATCAGTGGCCCCAGCCTGCTACCATCCGCGAGCTTCATGGGCTTTGCAAATTTGAGGCTTCAGCACTGTAGCAGCACCACTTACGTCACTACTGAAGGGGGATCCGCGACAGCTGCAGTGGACTCCTGAAGCCACTCACGCCTTCGAAGAACTCAAGGCCCGCTTCTCCCAAGCTCCCATACTAAGTCATCCAGATCCCATGACTCAGTTCATTGTGGAGATTGATGCTTCCAGCACCGGCATAGGGGCAGTGCTTTCCCAACTATAAGGCCAGCCCCAAAAGACTCATCCCTGTGCCTTCTACTCCCTCAAGCTGACTGCTGGTGAGCGCAATGCTACGACGTGGGAGATCGGGAACTACTGGCCATGAAGGCGACGTTCAGTGAGTGGAGACACTGGTGGGAGGGTGCTGCTAAACCATTCATTGTGTTAACTGATCACCGGAACCTGGAGTACATCCGCACAGCCAAGTGTCTTAACCCTCACCAGGCTCACTGGTCTCTGTTCTTTTCCCGGTTCCAATTCCAGATCACCTACAATCCAAGAATCCAAGAATAGCAAGGCAGATGCGCTCTCCTGTCTCCACGATGCCTCTGCTGAAGCTCCCATGGTCCCTGAGACCATCATTCACCCATGCTTGTGCTGGCTCCTGTTCAATGGGACATCATGACAGAAATTGCAGAGCTCAACATCGTCCTCCATCATGCCCGGCCGATGGGACAGACGTGCCTCTGTCCCATCGCCAGCAAATTCTACATCTGTCCATGACACACCCGCTGCCAGCCACCCAGGTACCTCTGCCACGCAAACACTAATGTCAAATCTGTTCTGGTGGCCCACCTTACAGGCGTACGTGGCTCAATTCGTCACTCAGTGCTCCACCTGTCAACGGATCAAGGTGGCGCGCCAGCATCCTGCAGGCCTCCTCCAGCCACTACCCATATCACAGCGACCCTGGTCTGAACTAGCTCTGGATTTTGTGACAGATCTCCCTCCCAAACGAGGAGGGAGATCCATTTTAAAACTGTCCATTTTAAAACCCAGGTTAGACACAGACTGCTTAAGATATGAAGCCAAAGGACCCAACTCCACTGAGGAAGGGTCACAGGAGCTGCTCAGACGAAACACCATCACTTCAATTTTTCTATCATTAAAACTTAAAAAGCTTAGGACAAGTCAGTAGCGGGTGTAACAGATCAACCTTTCTTTGTTGGTAAATAGATCTGACTATTGTCAGCAAAGCAGTGAAAGGAAACTTTGTGTTTTCTCAGAATGGAGTCCAGAGGAAGGAGGTACAAAGAAAATAAAAGTGGTCCTAAAACAGAGCCCTGTGGGACCCCAAACAACAGTGGCGCAGCTAAAGAGTAGGACCCAGACATGCTCACACACACAGTCCTGTCTGATAATTATGATGAAAGCCAGTCGAGTGCAGTACCACAAATCCCAACCAAACCTTTCAACCTGGACAATAAGAGATTGTGGGCCACAGTGTCAAATGCTGCCGACAAGTCCAGCAAAAGAAGGACAACATAGTTCCCATCATCAGTTGCCTGGAAAATATTGTTAAAAACCCTCAGCAGCGCAGATTCTGTACTGTGTAAAGTTTTAAAACTGGACTGGAACCTCTCCAGGACATGGTTCTTTAGTGAGGAAGGAGTTTAGCTGTAGGTAAACCACTTTATCCAAAATTTTTGAGAGAAAGGGTAACCTAGAGATGGGCCTAAAGTTGGTTAAGTCAGATTTGTTAAGGTTTGGTCTTTTAATCAGAGGTTTAACAAAAGTGTGTTTGAAACTTGCAGGTACCACACCTGTAGACAGAATGATAGTGAGGATCAGCTGCCCTATGCTGGTGAAAATGTGTTTTAAAAAATGGAACAACATCCAGAGGAGAGCCTGATATCTTCATGTGGATGACAATGTCTTCTAAAAAAGACAGATTCACAGGCTCAAAGGACTGGAGCACAGCTTGAGGAAAGACTGACTCAGATGCATCAGGGTCGGGTGCTGAAATGACAGCTCTGATGTTGACACCCTTCTGAATCAAAACATTTAAAAAGTCATTACACAATTCAGAGGATGCTTCCTGGAAGTCAGACTGTGGGGTGTTTAGAACAGAGGCTACAGTTTTAAAAAGGCTTTGTGAAAAAATTGTGGCAGTTAGTCTCAATGATGTTGGACAGATATGCTTCTCGTGACTTTTTGACAATGGTATGATCGTGATGCCAGAAGTCCTTTAAAATCTGTAAAGAAACCTGAAGCTTATACTTTTTCCACTTTCGTTGCACTCTACGGTGCTTTCTTCTCACTACACGGGTGCTCTCATTAAACCAGGGCTCAGATTTGGCCCTAGGTCTCATAATTTTTAAAGGAGCCACTGAGTCTAGAACGTTCAGGCAAGAGAAGTGAAACCAAGAGCAGAGTTCCTCAGCAGACGAGGCAGAGGGCACACAGAGATGGTCAAAGGCAGCAGTGAACTGGCTAGCAGTGAAAGAGTTTAAAACTCGACAGCGCTGAACAGGCACGCCAGACTTAACAGGAGCACAGGACAAACCAGCATCAAACATAACAGGCAAATAATCTGAAATTGCAGTCAACCAAGTCCATATTTGAGACAGACACGCAACGCAACATGAGAGAACGAGGTCCAACGTGTGTCCCTGTTTATGTGTGGGTTCAGACACACACTGCACAAAATTAAAAGAATCAATAATAGATTTTTAAAAAGTCTTTAACCAGAGCTTTGTCTGGACAAACCACAATCAAAACATGATCATAATGAGGCATTAGTTCTGCCAGGAAATCAGAAAAGTCATTTATGAAGTCTGTTATATTTGGGTGGTAGAGATACTGTTAATTACCTTCTTCACATCTATACCATCACAATCTGCTGAGTTTTTACTCTTGAAATTATTAACAAGTGATATCAGCTCATTTTCGTTCACTTCAGGGAGAAGGATTGAGTGTGGGATCCTTACGATGGTGGAATATTTTCTTTGCTGGTTTTTCACTTTGGAATTTTCGCTGCCAACTCTGGACCCATGTTTACAAAATAGTTAAGGCCGTTTGCTGCTTCATTATTGTCATAGCTTTGACCATTCTCATCTGTAAAATGATCTGGATATGTTCGTTTTTTTGTCTCTTTTTAATGATACTGTTTTATATTGTTATATATACATTGTTTTTATTTTCATTCAGTAAATTATTGTAGTAAATTTTTTACTGTGCTGTGTTATTTCAGTCAATTTATTTTTCTATGACTTGTATCTCTGTTCACTTTCTTTACCTTCATTTTAAGACATTTTTATAGAGGATTTTTTTCTTTTTTATAAGCATTTTGTAGACCAGTACTTAACCAAGGACACTTATTTGTTCTTGAATTGATGAATTGGATGGTTTTGTTATAAAGTGAGAAAACATTTCTGAAAAACATTCATAAGCGGTGTCCACATCTTTTTCTCTGTACACATAGTTCCAGTTTTGTCTGGATAAGTATCAAACAGTGTGAAAACTGGGAAATGATCAGTTATGTCACATATGAGTCCACATGAGTCTTATATTATTTGTAAATATATTATCAATAAGAATATCTCTTTGAGTAGTGACTGCTGGATCTTGTTATGGTTGGTTGGTATATACTCATTCTGTACGTTCTGCTGATAAAGTCATCTGTTGCTTTGTGTTTGCTGGAGTTTATCAGATCTATGTTCAAATCTCCACAGAAAAATAATATTTTGTTATTCTGAGAGTGAAACATTTTTTTCATCCATTCACTGAACACTGCTAAGCTTGAACCTGGTGACCTATGTATAGTATACAGAACTTGTAATGACATTTTTCCCTGATTCATAACAGATTTCAGTAATACATTCCAAAATTCCGTCCAATTCAACTGACATGTACTGTAAACTTCATATTTTTTTGCACACAGATTGCGACTCCTCCACCTTTGTTTACTCTGTTCACATAATTAAACTTAAATTTTCTAATTCAAAATCAGTGCCATTGTCAGGGTTGGCGTGAGGACACTAATGCAAAAGGCACTCGTAACTGCAAAGTCTTCTGCTTTATTCAAGGCAGAAACAGAAAGCTGAACACAAACTCATGTTGCAACTAAAACCAGCCGACAACCAGTGCAAGGGAGACGAGGACTTATAAACAGATGGAGAAGATGAGGTAAGTCTCTACAGGTGTGCACATTAGGGAGGGAGAGAACACACACTAGGAGGGGAGTGACAAGAGACCTGAAATGAGCAGACAAGTGAAAACACAGGAACTGAACACCAACAACAAAATAAAACAGGAAGTGAACACCAACAAAAAACAACATCGTCCCGGGTCCAAAACCCCACAGCCATTGTTGCAGATGAATATCTGTTATATATGTTATATGTTTTTGTAACCTTATCCAGGTCTGTGCCTTGCCACAAGTGTGTGGCTTTCCTAATCAAGTCCAATCATTGTAATCAAACACAGCTAGACTCAAATGAAGGTGTAGAATTAGATGTAGAGTTCAAAAAAATGGACAGCATCTGAGTTAAATATATGAGTGTCCCAGCAAAGGGTCTGAATACTTAGAACCATGTCATATTTCAGTTTTTCTTTTTTAATAAATCTCCAAAAATGTCAAAAAAATCTGTGTTTTTTTTTTTTTATCAATATGGGGTACATTAATGAGGAAAAAAATTAACTTAAATTATTTTAGCAAATGACTGCAATATAACAATGAGTGAAAAATGTAAGGGGGTCTGAATACTTTCCATACTCACTGTACCTATTTGTCTTCAAGTAGAGAATTCAGAATTGGAGCGCAGAAAGGAGACCTTGGCCTGCGTATGGTAGTTGCTGTGTCACAAACCTGAGCTTTTCAAACGCTGGTTTTCATCTGCGAAAATGCTCAAGAACATGTTAAAAACACAATTTCCATTGGAGTTGGTCTTTAAAAAAAGTTGAATGTTTGTCATGTTTGCCACCTAATCAGAATCCAGAAAAGAGATGAATGTAGTGCTGCATTCACACTCGATACGATTCAGGGTCAAATTTGCACCTGTTGTCTCTCTTTTGACACGCATCAAATTTAATGCTAATGTCCTTCACACCCCAGTCGCGGAGCAACCATCAGCACTGTATCACCACCAAGTTTTTATCTGGACTTCATTCGTTGACCACATCATGGAAAACATGGATGATGTTGAGTGAGTAGCTTGTGTTTATATGTTTTGAAGAGCTCGACAGAGGCGCTGGCAAACACGTTGCCTTTTTGTTTGGGTTTGGAGAATCCTTCATTGATTGGATTGAAATATTATATCACAACTCAAATGCATCAGTCAGAACCAACAAACAG